>OY743188.1:20434030-21034030 GCA_963555705.1 Ligustrum vulgare
TTCGTAAAAACATAAGGTATATCTAATTTTCATAAAAACATAAGATATACTTACATTTCATAACAACATACTTAATTTTCATAAAAACATAAGATATACTTACTTGTCATAAAAACATACTTACTTTTCATAAAAACATAAGGTGTATTTACCTTTCATAAAAACATACTTACTTTTCATAAAAATATAAGATATACTTACTTGTCATAAAAACATACTTACTTTTCATAAAAACATAAGGTATATTTACCTTTCATAAAAACATACTTACTTTTCATAAAAACATAAGATATACTTACTTGTCATAAAAACATACTTACTTTTCATAAAAACATAAGGTGTATTTACCTTTCATAAAAACATACTTACTTTTCATAAAAACATAAGATATACTTACTTGTCATAAAAACATACTTACTTTTCATAAAAACATAAGGTAATACCTTTCATAAAAACATACTTACTTTTCATAAAAACATAAGGTATATTTACCTTTCATAAAAACATACTTACTTTTCATAAAAACATAAGATATACTTACATTTCATAACAACATACTTAATTTTCATAAAAAACATAAGATATACTTACATTTCATAACAACATACTTAATTTTCATAAAAACATAAGATATACTTACATTTCATAACAACATACTTAATTTTCATAAAAACATAAGATATACTTACTTGTCATAAAAACATACTTACTTTTCATAAAAACATAAGGTGTATTTACCTTTCATAAAAACATACTTACTTTTCATAAAAACATAAGATATACTTACTTGTCATAAAAACATACTTACTTTTCATAAAAACATAAGGTAATACCTTTCATAAAAACATACTTACTTTTCATAAAAACATAAGGTATATTTACCTTTCATAAAAACATACTTACTTTTCATAAAAACATAAGATATACTTACATTTCATAACAACATACTTAATTTTCATAAAAACATAAGATATACTTACATTTCATAACAACATACTTAATTTTCATAAAAACATAAGATATACTTACATTTCATAACAACATACTTAATTTTCATAAAAACATAAGATATACTTACATTTCATAACAACATACTTAATTTTCATAAAAACATAAGATATACTTACCTTTTAAAAGATTAAAATGAAGTGTAGTAGTAAATGGACCAAAACTTTCTTGACCACCTTGAATTTCTCTTACTTGTGGATTTTGTCAAGAGGTTGGAAATAAGTGTATATGTGTAGAGTTGTGTGTAAAAGAGATGGGTTTAAATAGATGTATAAAGTTGACATATTGTAAACATAATCATTCAATTCTATTAATTTTAACACATCCTTTTCTTAAAGTAAAGCACCATTCATATACTTTTCCATATTTATACAAATAATATGCTCTTCATGATTATATATAATGGAGTCTATCAATCATTCATATATTTTTCCATATTTATACAAATATTATGCTCTTCATGATTATATATAATGGAGTATATAAATCATTCATATACTTTTCCATTTTTTATACAAATATTATGCTCTTCATGATTACATATAATGGAGTCTTATCAATCATTCATATACTTTTCCATATTTATACAAATATTATGCTCTTCATGATTATATATAATGGAGTATATAAATCATTCATATACTTTTCCATATTTATACAAATATTATGCTCTTCATGATTATATATAATGGAGTATATAAATCATTCATATACTTTTCCATTTTTTATACAAATATTATGCTCTTCATGATTACATATAATGGAGTCTTATCAATCATTCATATACTTTTCCATATTTATACAAATATTATGCTCTTCATGATTATATATAATGGAGTATATAAATCATTCATATACTTTTCCATATTTATACAAATATTATGCTCTTCATGATTATATATAATGGAGTATATAAATCATTCATATACTTTTTCATATTTATACAAATATTATGCTCTTCATGATTATATATAATGGAATATATAAATCATTCATATACTTTTCCATTTTTTTATACAAATATTATGCTCTTCATGATTACATATAATGGAACCTCTCATGCTTGCATATATTTTCTTAATTTAAATAATAAAAGTAATTTTTGTATAAATAAATATTGGGATAACATTGAATTAAGTATTTGGACTTAATATACTTTAAATCAAGAAAATGGAGATATTTTTAGAAATTCGGAATTTAATTTAAAATCGAACGATCTCGATTATTTCTTGACTTGGCTATACGAATACGTCGCTGCGTTAACTTAATAAAAATGGGTGAAATAGTAGCGACACGATTTTCTATTAAAATAATTATTAATCGCGTAAAAATTCTTGGTTGCTACAATTGTACTCCTAGTTTGGAAGTAACTACCGCCACCAATAGGATTTATTTGACATACTTGGTCTACCAATTTGTTCATAAGTTCATTTAATATACCCAATTGTTTGGCCATGTTTTCATAACACCTATTTCCATTATAAACAGTTCTTTCTATAGTATAAATGCTTTGTAAATTTACCTTTTCAGCAATGACTTGAGTGAGCTCTCCCAATAGTGCACGTATGACACGTGAGCTTAACTATATCATTGGTTCATAACGACCAAAAGTTCCTCTTGTGTCTAGGATTTGCTAGCCCTCTTGTTCATCGATTATAGAAGGAAGAAATCAATATGCAATCGACTCCTTGTCAGAATTTTTATAAAGCATTTTGCTTCAAATTTTCTTACACCAATTGTCAAGCTTAGCTTACCAAATTGTTTAAAGTGGGTATAGTTTCGCTCATTCTAACATTTAAAATGGGATCATACAAAAGTTTAAGGGACAAACCTCTCAAAAAGGGGTGTTTTTCAATAGAAATGCTTACGTTACAAGATGCCTCTAATGATCACAAGCACACAAATTAAACTAAGGAAATTGCAACAAAATCTAAGATAAGAAAATTACATCTCTGATTAAGAGATTTGATTTGTTGGCCTTCTAAATATCTAAGTTTTTACAATTTATACAATCACTGCTTCTTTACATCGTAACAAATTGAAGCAACTGCTTCCCACTTCCTTGCATTGCGTAACTTCTTTTTGTGACTTCCTATGGTGATCAAATTGCTTCTCTCAGGTTCTCATCAACTTCCATTGTTGTATCAACTGCCCATGATGTTGATAACTGTCCACGTAATGATAACTGCTTGCTATGCCTCCAAGGATTTTCCTCGTGGTGTCAGTTGTGGAAACTGCCTCTTTGCTTACGCTTCACCTAATCGCCCAAACCTCTATTCGCCCAATCTCTCAGACTCCCAAACCGAATGAATTGAATGAATTTCTTCATCTAGAAAAGCACACTAAGAAAAACCTGATGGCCCTGATACTAGTTTTCTTGAGATTTTTACATATAATAATACAATAATAAACTTGACTTGCTCAAAAGAAAAACATTCAAAACAAGATCCAGAGCAGTATCAAATCAACTCAGAACAAGTTTTAAAGGGCCTCTTAAAACTTAACCATAACTTACACATTACATGGGAAATTTACATAGAGAGATGGATTTCAAATTTACAATTTAAAATTCTAGTGTGGAACTTGCCTTTTTATCTTGTAGGTGTTAATACAATTTAAATTAACTAATTAAACATGATTAAACACTAAAATCTACAACATAATCTCAAACCCTAATTTCATTTTATATCAGATTTCACACTCAACTCTCCGGAACCCAAGCCTGGCGACGACAGTAGTAGTAGCGCCACCGCCGTCGGCATTCTCTGCCATGCCTATCGGTGGCGACATCTTCACCGTAACTAGGTAACCGCACCATGGACGGTGGCAGACACGGTACTTCATCATGCTACCAAGTGGAGGAGGAGTTCGGGGAATGGCGGCTCGGCGACGCCTTCGAACTGAATTTGTAGTCTTTTCTCCATCACGACTGTAGGTTATGTGCGGTTTTATTTTCTCTATCGTGATTGTAGATTGCAAATGGTGGGGTGGTGATGTAGGTGCTGTAGCAGGCAGCGGTGCGACAAAGTTCGTGCGGAGGTGTTTGTGTGGCTTGCAAGAGGGGGTTTGTGGTGGCATGTGAAGGCAGTGGATTGCTCAAGCTTGCGACAGGTGGTGCAAGCGATGATTTTGGTCGGAGAAGAATCACTACTGAATTAGCATGGACTGAATCCAACGATCCAAAAAGTCAATCAGACATTGCCACAAGGATCATCCACGTCCAACTAGGCATGATTACAAAAAAGATCTCTGAAGCTGTATTTGTGAAACAAGACCCTTTCACAAAATCATACTCTCTCCATCCCAATTACATATGCTTCCTTTCCTTTTTCTTTTGTTCCAATTATATAGACTTTTTTCTTTATTGAGAAATATTTATTTTGTTTGTTTACTAAGGTACCCCTATTTATTTTCAATAATAATAGTCTTGATATTAAATAAGGGTAAGTTTGAAATTTTCTTTACAAAAATTACTTTTTCAATAATATTAAATATGTTTTCTTAATATGTATGAAAAGTCAAACCAGCCTATATAATTGGGACGGAGGGAGTATAATTTTTGGAATCGTTTGGGAGGTATGATTTAGGTAAAAATGCTCATTATTAATTTGGTCACTGAGGCTCAGTTCGATAATATTGTAGCAATTATAAATTATTTTATTTATATTTTATAGGTTAGATATATGGTTAAAAAGTAGAGAAAGAAAGTATGTACGGTTAAAAAATAATTTGAAAAATTGTATTATTTATAAATTAATTTATAAATTATAATAATTGCGCTAAAGATCAGAGTCTAACATTTGATTAAAAGCTCAAAGTCACGGAATCCAAGCCTCCTTTCTCCTCTGTATATATATATATATTCAATCAAGTGCACCCCCACCAAAATGCCGTAACCACTATTTTAGCCTCCGTCAGGTTAAAGAATCTTTTTTATTTATAAATATGTTTATATATAACACAATTTTTAAATTACTTTTTAACCACGTACATTTTCTTTTTCCAATTTTTAATCATTACTTTTTATCTCAAAATCATAAATAAACTAGTTTATAAACCAAACAGTGTTAATATCTCCAAGTGGTAAAAGGGGAAGTTGGAAAAACTCCAACTTTGCTTGAGGCTGTCGCTTCAAGGGTTCAAATCTTGAAATATTGATTTGGCTCTTGGGTAAGTGCAAGTGTACAAGCAGCCTTCCACCATGTACCCTTGAAGGCATAACCTGCTATTTACATCATTCACCCAGGGCAGGGCAAGGCAGGTGGTGGCCGTCAATGTTGCTGCTCAACAATTTTTTATTTTTTATTTTTTACTTTCATTTTCCTGCCACATCTGTAGCCTCTTCAATGTCCGTTTCTTGACCCCTTCAAATATCCTTTTCTTGTTTTGTCCTATAAGAGCATCTCCAATCGTTATGTATAATAGATCTTTTTTAATGTTTTACATCCTCTAAATCACCGAAACGGTCTCCAATAATGCAAAGCAGATTTATTTTAAAATTTCGATTGAAAATGTAAATTTGCATCTTCTTTTACATCTTAAAATGGAACAAATTTTAACAAAAAATAGTTATCAATCCATAAAATATTGATGTGAGATATACAATTTAAATATATTATATTAATTTACATTACAATCTGAATTTTTTATATTAATTTGCACATTTTTTTCTTTTAATATTTTTTCTTAACTAGATTTTGATTTTTTATATCAATTTGTTTGTAATATTTTTATATATGCACAAATAAATAAATAACTTAAAATTTACGAGCTAAAAAAATTTGCAAAAGTTGAATTTAAATGCATATCTTCATTGGAGCAAATTTTGATTTAGATTCATCGGGATGTAAATGAGGATACAAAAATGATTTTGAAATGTAAATTTACAATTTTTTTAGATAACGATTGAAGAGGCTTCGACAGAATATTTGTTATGTGGTTTGTTTCACAATATTTACCCAAAAAAATATGTGAATGTGATTGTCTTCATTCGGTGTTTAGTATAGGTATAAAAGCATTAAAAAAATAAAAATAAAAATAAAAATCTTTTATCCTTTTAATATAAAGATATTTCCCTAACCTTCATTTTATTCATTTCTAAAGCACTACACAGCAATTAAGTTAAAGATCAATAACATGATGGCTTTCAATTGTGCAATTTTTAGGGGTGCAACCCACACCTTGAAGGCTCAAATTGATCTTGTTCTAAATCATTGGTTCGAGAGGTAAATCGCAGGTTGTGCCTCTCAGAGCCAGAGTGAAGGGCTTTGATAACTCCTACGAATGGTAATGACTCGTGCTTGTCACGTAACACAAATTCATTATTTCAGGATTTGAACTCTGCACCCGACTGAGCTGAGCAAGTTTCATGTCATTCCTTTTGTCACTAGGAGATATGCTTTGGGGGCAACTGTGCAAGTTTTTGTATGTTTGGAAGACGGTGAGTGACAAAATGTGACAAAGTAATATTGAAGCAAAATCATGATCTAATTGGCGACTAAGTATATATTTTTTTGAAGGTAATTAATGAAACGGATGAAATTTAAGTGATTCAACTGGCTAATTAACTCAAAGAAGGAAAATGGGAATCTTGGAGTTTTAACCTTTTCCTTTTTCTTTTCCTTTTCCTTTTCCTATAAATAAAATCTTTTAGTACATTTTGTTGAATGACAAAATTTCTCTTTCCGATTCTCCAAATAGGCTTTTGTTAACTTTACATAATTTCAGTTGAGTGCTTTTTAGAATTTTAGTCAAGTCATGAAAGGAACTCCCAAAACACAATCTATCTTCTGCATTGTGATGTCTTTATCGAGCATACAACTGCTTTTTTGCTTTAATATACTCGAGTTGTCTCTTTTCTTCTTTTGACTACTAATGAATTTCACAAGCATCAAATATTAATTCTAACGTCTTGATCACGTGATTATTATCTGAGTGAGAAAAAATTGAGGAAAATTTATCACTACAAGAATCGGAGCAAACAAGGGCGACTTTTAGATTAAGATAGTCACCCCTATAAATAAACAGGACCGACAAAGTCACCCCTAACAAGTCGTCCCTATAGGCTCGTGGTTGTTGATATATAGGGGCAACATATAGTCGCCCCTATAGAGTTACACGCCTATAGGGACGAAATTGTCGTCCCAGATTCTTTGTCTTCTGTGTCGCCATTTTTATCTATAGCAACGACGAAGTCGCCCCGATATAGTCGTCACTATTATTTTGAACCTATAGGGATATAGGTAAATTAATTTTAAAAAAATTAATTTACCTATAATTTTTATAAAATTGTCTGCAATGCATAATTCGCATCAATCATATCATATATCAATAAAATCTAATTTGTATCACACATTCAAATAATTCAAGACCTTTTATACCAACATAATTCCAAAAGTTATTTTACAATGCAAAATTTCAAATAATGCTACTAGTCCCCCAAACCATCTAGGCTATCTTCCTCATCTTCATTAGACACATTATTTGATAATTCGACATTCTGGTTCAATCGAGCGATAGTCATCTCTAACTGACGAATTCTGGCATCATATGCCTCGAACCTAGGATCGTTTGCACAAGTAGACCCTTGTGAGGCATGTGATGTTCCAGCTGTGGAGTCGACTGAGATAGTTGCACCTTTTGGAATCCATCCAATTCCACGTTCATGACAGAGTCGAGTCCCAAGGACCTCTCTAACAATGGCACGGTCATCAACAGGATTAGGGGAGGACAAAGTCTGTTGAGTTTCCCTCACCTCACAAAGATGATCCTGTTAACGAGAAAGAAATTATTGAAATGTACTAACTGAACAAAAAATTATTAGGAAAGTTTGAACCTTAATTATGTGTGTTTTACTTATATAGTAAAGGGCTGCGTTCGTGTTCACCCAATTGCCGGACTTGAATGTGTGGAATTCCTTTAAACAATCAATTGGACTCGGCAATTGCTTAGTTTGAGGGTCCATCTACGAAAATTTAAATGCACAACTTAATAAAAAGTTTCATAAGATACATAACTATAATAGAAAATAATTTTACCTTCTCAAAACGGGTGGCACAAAAGCTCTTGGAGCCTTGCACGCTCGGGTATTTTGCAAGACGTCGATTGACCACATTTTTTTGAGACCGGGCCTATATATGAATATAGAAATTGATTATGTAAATGTAACATACTATAAGTATTAACTTAAATTTTGAAAACATATTACATGTACAACGCAAGCTGGACTTGTGAACAAGTCAACACATCTCTGCCACTGCTCGGCAGTTAACTCGCCGAAAGGACGAGTCGGGTCGTGCTGCTTATAGTATTTGTGCACATCAGTTTTGTATGCTCTGTACTGATCGGAAGCCAAACAATCGAGAGCGCATATAGCCATTCGATAATCTACGTCAGATCGTTTAGCCCGAACGTCAAAATATGTCTACAAGTCAAAATATGAAACAATGCATTTATAATCGAAAAAAAGTATAAATCTCAATGTACTTAAATAAATTTTAATTACTTACTTCAACCATCGCGCGTATTCTATCTCGATCCTCTTTGGGGACCTTTCCCCAATCTTTGTAACAAGGAACCACGTTGACCCTCATTTGATTTCCGATTAAACATGTACAATATTTTTGATGAGGCCCAACTGGTTGCCACGTCCCATTAATGTAATCAAAATCAATTTGCAAAGGTTTCATTCCATTTTCTCTCCATTTTTTCTCCAAATTCTGGCTTCGGGAGATGCTTCGCCTCTTTGACAGAGGTACTGATAAAAAATAAGATCCAATTAGAGTTTAATTTAAGAAAAACTAAAGTAATATTATAAGAAAATAAATTGGCAAGAAATTAATTAAAGACATGCAATATTCAATCTGAGTCACTATTATAGTGTTTAGGATTTTCATCATCCTCATTATTGTCCATGTCTGATTCTTCATCATCGTAGTCTTCCAAAGTATCGTCTTCTAAATCTTCATCGTCAATGAATGATAAATCATCAAGTGTATTAAAAGATGATCCTTTGATTGTTGGCGCTTGAACTTCTTCAGCTACGGTGTCGTCTCAATGAATAGTTATGTGCTCCAAGTTTCCAAGGTCAACGAATAGAGAAAAATTAGAAGAATTGTTTGGATACAACAAGTCTATCTCAGTGATCTCGACTATAGGGATATCCCACGTGGTAATGTGATGAACTTCCTGAAAAACTCGCCAATTGGCTCCGCGAGAAGGATCTTCAATGTAAAAGACTTGTTTTGCTTGGGTAGCTAGGATGAACTGATCATCCTTGTACGCCTCTACACTCACGTTGATACTGGTGATGTTATGCTCTATTAAAATACGTCTTTCGTCACACCTAAACCATTTACATCGCAATAGAACAACTGATAGATCTGAACCAAACTGAAACTCTAGTATATCCTGCAAAAGTCCATAGTAAATTTCTCTACTTATTCCTGGAACTGACATGCCGCTATTCTAGGTTCTTTGTCGATCGTCATGCTTGCTAGTTAAGAAATGAACTCCATTAATGGAGCATGCTATGTACGATTGCACATTAATATGAAACTCAGTGGCCAATGCAAACAACTCATTAGTGACTTCAGGTGAGTTCCTTTGGTGCATGGCATACACCTAAACAATGTACGACAATGACTATATGTATTTTTAACAACGATATTAACATAAAACTTCATATGTAAATGAAATATCACAATTCAATTTCCTTATTGTAAAACCAACCGTTGAAGTCTCTTCTGTGCACATGCTCCACGTTGGGGCAACCATGAAGTATGAGCTCCTTCTTGTGATCGCTATGAAATAAAAATATGATTAGAAACATATCTTTATATTCATTACTAATGAGATTGGAAAATTATAGCTGAGTTTTCTCACTTCAAGTATGACTCAATTTGTGGACAGTTGTTGAGGATGTAAAACATAGCCTGATTTCGCTCATCAACACATAGCATAATTGATTTCTGCAACCCAATTGGATGACATTGAGACTGAAAAATGGATAGTTTTCTTCCACGCACACTGATATCTACATCCCTGTTTGACTGGTTAAACCTTGTCTCTACATCATCAAAATACCTGGAACAAAAGGTCAATGCCTCATCAACAATGTACCCTTCCGCTATAGAGCCCTCAGGTCTCGCTCGATTTCTAACGTACTCCTTCAGTTTCTTAAGGTATCTCTCGATGGGATACATCCATCTAAAATAAACCAGGCCACCAAGTATTGCCTCCTCTGGAAAATGCAATACAAAATGAATCATGATGTCGAAGAAAGCTGGAAGGAAGATTCTTTCCAATTTACAGAGCAGCTAACATGTTACTGACCTTTAGCTTCTTCGCACACAACTGCTTGAAAAAAGTGCACAATTCAATAATAGTGCACTTTCTTGGAATACTTTTCCTCATAAAGTTCACTTATGCTAAGAAATCATCAGTTGTCAACTTTCGAGGAGGCTCTCTCAGATCCATCTTTCCGTCAAATTCAAAGTTACCCCTCAAACGATGTTTAGCTAGCAGGAATCATCGATGACCTACATAAGTTGTCTTACCCAGCACACGTACTGAAGGTGTATCCTCATTGCAAGTTGGGCATGCCTTGTACCCCTGACCACTCCAACCTGATAGCTGCTTCTAGCTAGAAAAGCATTAATCGTCCACAACAAAACATTCTAAATAGTCCCCGGTTATTGCTTGCAGCATCATGTGTATCAATACCATTTGACCAAAGCTCTTTCAACTCATCTATTAAGGGTTGCAAGAATATGTCCATGTCCTTACCAGGTGCTTTTGGACCTCGGATCAACAAAGTCAATATTAGGTTCTCTAATCTCATGCATAGCCAAGGTGGCAGGTTGGAAACTGTCATCACTACTATCTACATACTATAAGCTTGACTCATGTTTTCAAATTTATTAAAACCATCTGCTGCCAAACCCATCCGGACATTCCTGATTTCACTAGAAAATTGCAGATGCCTTATGTCGAATTCGCGCCAAGCCTTCCCATCAACAGGATGTTGTAGATTGTCTTCATCCTTACTCTGACCTATAATGTGCCACCTCATGAGTCTCGCAGTATCCTTTATTGCAAATAGACGTCTCAGTCTTAAGGCCAGAGGAAAATATCAAAACACCTTATGCTGCACATTTTTCCCAGAACCTAATCCGGCAGTGTGTATCCAACGACATTCTTGGCAGACAGGAAAAATCTGTCTATTAGCATACTCTTTCCAGAATAGTGCACAGTCATTCTTACAAACATGTATGGATATGTAACCAAGACCCAATTTTGTCATCATATTTTTAGCCTCATAGTGAGATTCCACAATGTCTATTTTCGAAAATGCTAGCTTCAACAGCTTTAAAAGATCATCGAAAGACTTATTTGTCCACTTGTTCACCACCTTTAAATGCATCAACTTCACTAAAAAGTTTAATGATGATAGGGAAGAAACTCCAGGGTATAGTTCTGAACGGAGAGCCTCTAATAATTCATCATACTGGGCACCAGAGCTTGTACTAGAATATTCATTTCCGACTATGTCCTCCATAACGTTCATCATTTCATCTATCGTCTAATCCTCCAAACATGTCCCTTCATTACGAGCATTCACATTTTCACACGTAATCTCGATCTCCCCGTAGTGAATCCTTGTGACATAACTCTCCACAAAGCGATTACGAAATATATGAGCCACAACAGTTTCCAAAGAATGAGTAAGCCCGTTCAAACATTTATTGCATGGACATCGAATCCTTCCCCTATCGTTCACAAATGGCCTCGCTCTGTTTACTCTTGAGACTTTGAACGATTTCTAATTTTTGTCCAACTCTTATCAAAGTCCATCTCACAACTATTTAAAAAAAAAATACACAGAAATATGAGGATTAACTGACATGAATATGTCATAAGTCTTCTTTATCACTTCACATCTAATTACAAGGTAGGACCCTAACCATTCATCATTGATATGTACATAATGAATTTTTTATTTTTATTTTTCTATTAATGTCATTATATTTTTACCCGTAAATTCAATAGCATCTCCCCCCAAGTACTCCTAAATATGCAATAGTCCACACCATGAGAGCAAGAAGGAAGTAATACCGAAATATACACACAAATATATAACAATCAACATAAAAATACAGTACAACAAAATTCGTTACATACAAATCAATGAAAAAATCTCAAAAAATTGGAGAATCCGAAGACAATGTTGAAAATCTCAAACTAACCACAAATTTGTGGACAGTTTTTAATTTACAAACTTATCTGCAAACTGCATTCTAAGTTTTATGCAAATGCAGTGCAATGTACAAATCAATGTATGTCCAGTAAAATTTTTATTTATAATAATACTTATATTATCAAAAAATTCATAAAAACTAGAAAATAGATAACAATAACATGTTTAGAGATTCTTACAAAAAAAATTCCCTCGATGCACTTTTTTCGGATGAAAACGATGTTGGAAGCAGACTCAAGGAAATTGAATAAAACAATGATGTTTTCTAATGAATCTGCTGAGATAAAACTATTATTAACCTATAGGGGTGACATTGTCGCCCCTACAGAAAATAGATGACGTCCCTATAAAGCACAAAAGGCGCCAAAGTTTCCTCGAAAATTTCGATCAGAAAATCTCTAACCTATAGGGGCGACATTTCATCACCTATAGGGTCGATTTTTGTTGCCCCTATAGATTTGAAAACTTGTGCCAGTTTTTTCGCGTCAAAATCTCATACCTATAGGGGCGACAAAATATCGCCCCTATAGATTTATAACCTATAGGGACGCTAATTTTTTGTCTGAATATCCCATATCTATAGTGGCAATACTATGTCGCCCCTATAGGTTATTTATAGCAACGAAACATCCTGTATTAGTAGCGACTTTATCGCCCTTATAACTTCGTGTATCCAATTCTTGTAGTGTATGTATGCCGACTTTGTCAATTTTCACATTCATTCATTTCCAATATATAGCATACCAAACATAATATTTATGTAATATATCTAGTGAAACAATCTTTGGCGTAAAGTTTATGAGAGGCATAAAGTAAGTTTGATGAGCTATAAGTTTATCATGTTGTTAAGTACATAAATGTTGGTAAAAAAAAAAAAAAAAACCAAACCCGAGTGTAATGAGAATACTAGGGTAGTGCAACATGATGCAAATGTCGGGAATATGTATACCCATAAAATACTATTCACGATATTTGAAATAAAATATTAATTGATTGTATTAATATAAAGTTGCACTTGTTCATGGGTCAATTTGATATTAGAGATTGGGTGTTTAAGTTGTTAAATTCAAAACGATTCAATAAGTAGTTCGATCTAAAATTAATATCCATGATCAGTAAATAAATACGGACAATTTATTTTGATAAGCTCATATCGACTTTTATTAAAGTCTGTCCTTGACTTTTGTAATAACATTGAGAGTGCGTTTGGAACATATTGAACCAGACTACGTGAAATTACTTTTTGACATTGACCATAAAAATCTACTTTCACTTAACTATCGTACATGAAACCTTAATCATGATCGGATAATGGACTTTGATTACTAGTTTGAAGTTCTTTGAGGTATTAATAGGTGAGATCAAATTGTTGATCAATATCTCGATATTTTGGGTTAAAGTGAACTAACGAGGAACATATATTCATATTATAAAATTCGTCACCTTTTAGGTATGATCATAATATCAATGGTTCTTCTAGTGGACTGTTGAATCCTCAGTAATTCGACAGTGAGTTTTCAATTTTATGAGGTGATGTGATCACATCGAACTGCCAAATAGAATATGAGAGTTGAGAATTTATGAATATTCAGATGAAGGTATTTTAGTCATTTTACCTTGCTCCGATTATTCGAGTTAATTGATGGGACTAAGGTGTAAGAGCGATAAGTCAAAGGATATAGTTATTGATTATTGTTTGAAATAAAATATTAATTGATTGTATTAATATGAAGTTGCATTTGTACGCGGGTCGATTTGATATTACAAATTGAGTGTTGAAGTTGTTAAACACGAAAATATTCAATTTGTAATTCGATTTAAAATTAACGTTCACGATCAGTAAATAAATATGGGCAATTTATTTTGATAAGATCGTCTCGGTTCTATTAAAGTCTATATTTGACTTTGGTAATAAAATTGAGAGTACGTTTGGATCGTATTGGACGGAACCACGTGAAATTAATTTGTGACATTGACCATACAAATTTAATTTCACTTAACCATCGTACGTGAGACCTTAATCCTAATCGGATAATGGACTTCGATTACTAACTTAAAGTTCTTTGAGGTATCAATTGGTGAGATTAAGTTGCTAATCAATATCTCGGTACTTTGGGAATTAAAGTAAACTAACGAAGAACATATATTCGTATTATGGAATCCGTCACCTTTTAGGTATGATCATAATCTCACTGGTTCTTCTAGTAGACAGTTGAATCTGAGCTCAGTAATTCGACAATGACTGTTGAATTCTATGATGTGATGTGATCACATCGAACTGTTAGATAGAAGATGAGAGTTGAGAGTTTATGAATATCAGAGAAGGGCATTTTTGTCATTTTAACTTGCTCCGAATATTCGAGTTGATCAACGGGGGTAACATGTAAGAACGATAAGTCAGAGGATATAATTATTGATTAATTGTTTCAGTAATTTCAATTTTTCTAGGAGTGTAATCTCGTTCTTTTAGTGAAATAGAACGTGATTAATAAATTAATTTTGACTGATCAAGAGTTGACCGGCTCATAATTAATTTATTGGAGCTTAGTTTAATTAAGTCCGATCAGGTTCCCTCGGTGACTTCACTATAATAGGCTTATAAAGGATCATTACCTGTATTGGACTGTGCAGAAATGGGGCTGGGTTATGGTACTAGGGTTTGCAGGGTTTTGGAATGTAAATAGGTTACAAATAGTCTTCTAAGACTATTTTTCTTAACCTAATTGGCAAAGTGGCAAGACAGTCACTAAAGTGTGTAGTGTGTGTTTCCTCTTTATAAAGAAACCATAATCCTAGTGTAACTTAGGTCTTGAGAAAGGTGACCACACACCTACACGGCTCCCATTGGAGAACACTGGGGAAAGCTTGAGGGTTTGAAGCTTTGGTGGAATCAAGATGCAATGAAAAGAGATTATTGTAAAGCACGCTACAAGAGTAATATCTCTTTCTTTTTATGTGCACAAAATTATGTATTTCAAGTTAAATATATAGAACAGAAAATTCTGTAACGTGATGATCTATTTATAAGAAATCAATTTTTGTGAGTAGAGCAACCCGAGTTCCCAACAATTTTTACTTACGAGTCTCTAACTCCCAACTCTCTCACAGACCCTTTGTTACCTTATTTTTTCCCTCTGCATCCATATATTTTTCTCCATTTTTTAACAAATCATGCATTAACTTTGTGGGGTTTTTTTTGAAAAGGACAATTTGAATGCCTTATTTAGCGTATCATTCATCATAGCTGTGATGAGAACAGATGTTTTGAGGTCTTTTTGTCGAGAGTTGTTGTGCTGAGTTTTTCCAAGTAGTCCTGCATCATCTCATCCCTCTCTTGCATAACTTGCATCAAGGAAAAGGCAGTTTTCTTCTTTCTTTTGCAGCTTAGGAAGTATGCCATGAAACTTTGAGAAAGTTCATCAAATATTTTGATAGACCGCAAAACGATAGTGACAACCCAGCTTATGGCCTCTCTTCTTAGTATTGGCAAGAAAAGAACGACACATCACTGTGTTTGGCAAGGCGTATAGCCTCATCATGTCCACAAAAGTTGGCAAGTGATTAAGGGGATTTTTAATTCCATCATATGCTTCAATCATAAGTGTTTTAAAGCCTTTTGGTAGAGGGACAATCATGATTTTCATCATAAAGGGATCCTATTCTAAAACTATATGCATGCTTCAGTTCTTTTCTTTTTGACAAAGCATCGTCTATTTTTTGTGCTATCATTTCCCCTACTTCCCCTTCTAAATATTTCATAGGATGTGTGTCTTGTTGATCTACCTCTACGTATATCATTACAGGAGGTGGGAGGTGTGACTGGGAGCTGCATTTTTTTGTTGACCGCTGGTAGAGGGAGCCTCTGCTCTAAGTATAAGAAGTCAACAGAAATGATTAGAAATATGTTCAGATTATCTAAGTATAAGAAGTCAACAGAAATGATTAGAAATATGTTCAGATTATCTATCATTTAGATTTAATGAGAAATAGCGAGCCAATTTTATGAAGTTTTATGAGATGTTAAGATTATAAGTGATATGATTTTAATGAGACTTTTATGAGAAGCATTATGAAGTTAGAGATTTAAAGATTTGGTTATTGGGAATTAAGTAATGGCTATTATGTTGAGTAAGTGAATTATGCCTCTATATTGAAGAGAAATTTATTATGAACTTTGGCCTTGTGATTAAATTTTGGGAATATGATTTATGACTTATAAATATAAGTATGAGTAATCTTTTGAGCCAATTAAGGTATTGAAGGAAGTGATATTGTGATATTGACGACTATGATTTGAAATTTCTATGTTGAGGAATTATGAATTGATTTTCTGGAATATTTTTTTTGATGATATTGAAGTGTTGGAATCGTTTTCAATATTTTTAGATCGTTGTGATCAAATGTGGAATTATTTATTATTGTGAGTTATGAAGTATGCTTACGGTTTGAATAAGTCCAAATTTCAAAGGAAACTCTGCTTAGAATTTTATCGTTTGGAATTAAGAGCATAGTATGGTATGCAATCACTAAGAGAATTGAGGTTAGACATGCAAATTCATTTACATCACAAACGAGATTTAGTAGATGATAACAGAGATATTTATTATTTTCTCGTAAGGAGAACACACAAGAGTCACATTGGAAAGAAATACATGAAACACGCAAAAGCAAAAGAAAGCAACATGGGAAATTCCTCAAATTGAGAGATGTGTTTCCGGAGTAGCCGTATCCTACCACCTCTGACCTTTTGAGGAAATAAAGAAACCTTCAAAGAGGTGTGTTTCGAGAGTAAGAATACTCCGTAATCTACCACCTGGAACCTTTGAGGTACACACAAGATTTAAACATTAAGGAAATCCTAGGAAATTAGAGGGGTGTCTCGAGAGTAAGAATACTCCGTACTCTACCCCCACCTATTCTAAGATTCATAAAGTTAAGTTTACATTAACCGGACTCCATTTTCGCTTGATTCCCCTTCCTTGCGACCAATCTATCTTAACCCCTGCTGGATCTTGTATTGAGATATATGACTGCAGCTTATCCAGTAGTTCATCAATAGTAGGAACAGAAATAAGGAGCCTTCTGGAAAATGGAGAGATGAATCCCTGTTCCACAGCATAATCAAGAAAGGTTAACAAACCATCAAAGAAATTGTTAACATTCAGAAGCCCAATAGGCTTAGTATGGAGATCTAGTTGAGCCCACGAGGTAATGTTAAAGATTTCTTCTAAGGTACCAAAACCTCCGGGCAGGGCTATAAAGGCATCAGAACCATATAGCATACAAGTTATGCGTTCATGGATGATAAGATTTGAGATATGAAATATTTTTCTTGGATTTTGGGTACTGATATTCTGATATAATAATCAAGGTATAGAAATAATACGGGAATACGTGAAAGAGAAATAAGGACCGTATTGAATCAGAATTCATACGTATATACAAGTGAAAGAAATACTTTGCAGGAAATGTGGTGATATTTAAGTAAAGAATCTTAGTTTGGGAGATATTTGTTTACTGAATTTTGGGTTACAAATATTGGAAAGATAAACTGATGATTATGTTGATATGTGAATAACATGTTTGGGTATATTACATAGAGAATATTCAGGTAATCGTTTTAATTATTTTGGGATATTTGGTGATAAGAAGAAATGACAAATTATTATGGTATGATATGTTAGTAAAGATTTATTGAAATTTTAGAGATATTAATACGAATATTTGAGGTCACATGATACGATGATAAATGAGAAGTTACATGAATACTACAAGATATGATGAAATATCACATACGATTGGGAATTTTCATTTTGATTCAGAAGAATTTATGAGTAGACATATGTCTATTATTGATAGAAAAGTCCATGTCTTAAGAAAACAAATTGATGCATTTAGTCAAAGTCCAGTGGGTTAAATATGGTTGGGTTAAATATGGTAGCGATGATGCTACATAAGAAGAAGAAGAGATTCTGATTAAGTGTTCAGAAATCATAAGATCAAGTAAGATTAATTTCGAGGACGAAATTATTTTAAGGGGGTAAGTTTGTAGCGACCAAGAATTTTTACGCGATTAATAATTATTTTAATAGAAAATCGTGTCGCTACTATTTCACCCATTTTTATTAAGTTAACGCCACGACGTATTCGTATAGCCAAATCAAGAAATAATCGAGATCGTTCGATTTTAAATTAAATTTCGAATTTCTAAAAATATTTCCATTCTCTTGATTTAAAGTATATTAAGTCCAAGTACTTAATTCAATGTTATCCCAATATTTATTTATACAAAAATTATTTTTATTATTGAAATTAAGAAAATATATGCAAGCATGAGAGGTTCCATTATATATAATAATTATGAGAATCTTAATTTAATAAATATGGAAAAGTATATGAATGGTTGATAGACTCCATTATATGTAATCATGAAGAGCATAATATTTGTATAAATATGGAAAAGTATATGAATGAATTATATACTCCATTATATATAAACATGAAGAGCATAATATTTGTATAAATATGGAAAAGTATATGAATGATTGATAAGACTCCATTATATGTAATCATGAAGAGCATAATATTTGTATAAATATGGAAAAGTATATGAATGATTTATATACTCCATTATATATAATCATGAAGAGCATAATAATTGTATAAATATGGAAAAGTATATGAATGATTGATAGACTCCATTATATATAATCATGAAGAGCATATTATTTGTATAAATATGGAAAAGTATATGAATGGTGCTTTACTTTAAGAAAATGATGTGTTAAAATTAATAGAATTGAATGATTATGTTTACAATATGCCAACTTTATACATCTATTTAAACCCATCTCTTTTACATACAACTCTACACATATACACTTATTTCCAATCTCTTGACAAAATCCACAAGTAAGAGAAATTCAAGGTGGTCAAGAAAGTTTTGGTCCATTTACTACTACACTTCATTTTAATCTTTTAAAAGGTAAGTATATCTTATGTTTTTATGAAAAGTAAGTATGTTTTTATGAAAGGTAAATACACCTTATGTTTTTATGAAAAGTAAGTATGTTTTTATGACAAGTAAGTATATCTTATGTTTTTATGAAAAGTAAGTATGTTTTTATGAAAGGTAAATACACCTTATGTTTTTATGAAAAGTAAGTATGTTTTTATGACAAGTAAGTATATCTTATGTTTTTATGAAAAGTAAGTATGTTTTTATGAAAGGTAAATACACCTTATGTTTTTATGAAAAGTAAGTATGTTTTTATGACAAGTAAGTATATCTTATGTTTTTATGAAAAGTAAGTATGTTTTTATGAAAGGTAAATACACCTTATGTTTTTATGAAAAGTAAGTATGTTTTTATGACAAGTAAGTATATCTTATGTTTTTATGAAAAGTAAGTATGTTTTTATGAAAGGTAAATACACCTTATGTTTTTATGAAAAGTAAGTATGTTTTTATGACAAGTAAGTATATCTTATGTTTTTATGAAAATGTTTGGATCATTGCTATGAAATCAATCTCACAAGATTGTTATGGGTTCCATATGATATGTTTATGATTATGCTAAGGGGACCGGAGTTTAGTAGCGCTACACATAAGAATTCTTGCCATTTAAGTTCGGTAAAATTCTTGTGTCTCCCTATGTTTATGAGTATTTCGATCCTATCCTATGTTATGATGAAAATGATCCATATGCTTTCAAAAGAAAATTTATGCTTGGTATACTTACTGGGATTTTATAAATCTCACTCCACGATATTTACCATTTTCAGATAATTGAAGGTTCGAGGCGGTCAACATGGAAGTGGCAAAAGTGGTTAAGATTGATGAGATAATTATGTTGCACTTTATGTAAGAAAATTATGTTCTATTTTTATTCACAAATAAAATTATGGGATTCTAATTATTCTTTTGAATAATTTTACATTACTATTTAAGTCTCGATAATATGATATGAGTCACTTTTAGTGGCACTCGAATGGAAGAGAATTCGGGTCGTCACAGTTGGTATCAGAGCAAAGAGTTTTAAAAACGATTCTGTAGATTTTTGAAATTTTATTTCTTTAAAAAAAAAAAAAAAAATCACTATTCATGTGAACAGTAAAACGACGTGCTATTCATGATGAACAGTGAACGAAATCACTATTCATTATAAAAAAAAAAGTTGAATTTTCACATGTCAAGTATGGTTATGATTTTGAAAAGCATGATGAAATTTGATGTGCGAATTTCAAGGACAAAATTCATTTTAAGTAAGGGAGTTTGTAATGTCCTGAAAATTTTATGGAATATAATTAGTTAGTGATATGATGTTTATATTGATGTCTTTGATAAATTTCTAGAAGTTCGGGGACTAAAGGAAAAATAAGATTTGACGATAAATTTTATTTGGGTTAAGTTATTAATTATTGATGGGGAGATAATTACTATATCGATATTGGATTTGTTTTGAAGACTGTGATTAATTAGGAATTATGATTCAAGAAAATGTTGATTTGGATACAACCACATTAAATTATTGTTGATTAAAGGAAAATAAGATTATATGAAATATTTTAACTCATCACTCTACTATGTCACTCTCCACGTATTGACTCCTCGAACCAGGTATGTTATATGCTTTGCAAGTCATTTACGATTTTATTAAGACATGTTAAGTATGAAATCTTCATATGTTATGAATCTTTATGTGTTACACATAATATACATGTCAATTATGATATAAATTGATAGAAGACTCAATTTTTTTATTCTTTTCAATGTAGAATCATGAGACAGAGAGGATATTTATATGAATTTTGGTGCATATTAAGCTTAGTAAGATTGACTCAATTAGAAATTAAGTTGGGTTGTAACTTTTGCCCAAAATATTTGGAATAATATATTAAACAAACAAAATTGATAATGAATTCGTACAATAATTTATCCCTTTATCACTACCTTTGTGTAAAAACAAGGGAAAAATTGTGGATGGTTATTAGTACTTCCTCTTCAAGTTTCAATTTTCGGTTCAATAATTTATCCCTTTATCACTACCTTTGCTTAAAAGTAAGGAAAAACTGTGGATGATTATTGGTACCACTCTTCAAGTTTCAATTCTGAAAAAAAAAAAAAAAAAAAATCAGAAAGAAAAGAAAGAAAGAGAACGGGTGTTGAGCATAATGGGAATAATATGACTTAAGAATGATTTTCAAAATAATTGTTGTCCTCGAGTTTAGAAATGATAAACCTTAAATGGACTTTGCATAATTGATTTTAGACATGGCACTAAGTATAAGAAGTCAACAGAAATGATTAGAAATATGTTCAGATTATCTATCATTTAGATTTAATGAGAAATAGCGAGCCAATTTTATGAAGTTTTATGAGATGTTAAGATTATAAGTGATATGATTTTAATGAGACTTTTATGAGAAGCATTATGAAGTTAGAGATTTAAAGATTTGGTTATTGGGAATTAAGTAATGGCTATTATGTTGAGTAAGTGAATTATGCCTCTATATTGAAGAGAAATTTATTATGAACTTTGGCCTTGTGATTAAATTTTGGGAATATGATTTATGACTTATAAATATAAGTATGAGTAATATTTTGAGCCAATTAAGGTATTGAAGGAAGTGATATTGTGATATTGACGACTATGATTTGAAATTTCTATGTTGAGGAATTATGAATTGATTTTCTGGAATATTTTTTTTGATGATATTGAAGTGTTGGAATCGTTTTCAATATTTTTAGATCGTTGTGATCAAATGTGGAATTATTTATTATTGTGAGTTATGAAGTATGCTTACGGTTTGAATAAGTCCAAATTTCAAAGGAAACTCTGCTTAGAATTTTATCGTTTGGAATTAAGAGCATAGTATGGTATGCAATCACTAAGAGAATTGAGGTTAGACATGCAAATTCATTTACATCACAAACGAGATTTAGTAGATGATAACAGAGATATTTATTATTTTCTCGTAAGGAGAACACACAAGAGTCACATTGGAAAGAAATACATGAAACACGCAAAAGCAAAAGAAAGCAACATGGGAAATTCCTCAAATTGAGAGATGTGTTTCCGGAGTAGCCGTATCCTACCACCTCTGACCTTTTGAGGAAATAAAGAAACCTTCAAAGAGGTGTGTTTCGAGAGTAAGAATACTCCGTAATCTACCACCTGGAACCTTTGAGGTACACACAAGATTTAAACATTAAGGAAATCCTAGGAAATTAGAGGGGTGTCTCGAGAGTAAGAATACTCCGTACTCTACCCCCACCTATTCTAAGATTCATAAAGTTAAGTTTACATTAACCGGACTCCATTTTCGCTTGATTCCCCTTCCTTGCGACCAATCTATCTTAACCCCTGCTGGATCTTGTATTGAGATATATGACTGCAGCTTATCCAGTAGTTCATCAATAGTAGGAACAGAAATAAGGAGCCTTCTGGAAAATGGAGAGATGAATCCCTGTTCCACAGCATAATCAAGAAAGGTTAACAAACCATCAAAGAAATTGTTAACATTCAGAAGCCCAATAGGCTTAGTATGGAGATCTAGTTGAGCCCACGAGGTAATGTTAAAGATTTCTTCTAAGGTACCAAAACCTCCGGGCAGGGCTATAAAGGCATCAGAACCATATAGCATACAAGTTATGCGTTCATGGATGATAAGATTTGAGATATGAAATATTTTTCTTGGATTTTGGGTACTGATATTCTGATATAATAATCAAGGTATAGAAATAATACGGGAATACGTGAAAGAGAAATAAGGACCGTATTGAATCAGAATTCATACGTATATACAAGTGAAAGAAATACTTTGCAGGAAATGTGGTGATATTTAAGTAAAGAATCTTAGTTTGGGAGATATTTGTTTACTGAATTTTGGGTTACAAATATTGGAAAGATAAACTGATGATTATGTTGATATGTGAATAACATGTTTGGGTATATTACATAGAGAATATTCAGGTAATCGTTTTAATTATTTTGGGATATTTGGTGATAAGAAGAAATGACAAATTATTATGGTATGATATGTTAGTAAAGATTTATTGAAATTTTAGAGATATTAATACGAATATTTGAGGTCACATGATACGATGATAAATGAGAAGTTACATGAATACTACAAGATATGATGAAATATCACATACGATTGGGAATTTTCATTTTGATTCAGAAGAATTTATGAGTAGACATATGTCTATTATTGATAGAAAAGTCCATGTCTTAAGAAAACAAATTGATGCATTTAGTCAAAGTCCAGTGGGTTAAATATGGTTGGGTTAAATATGGTAGCGATGATGCTACATAAGAAGAAGAAGAGATTCTGATTAAGTGTTCAGAAATCATAAGATCAAGTAAGATTAATTTCGAGGACGAAATTATTTTAAGGGGGTAAGTTTGTAGCGACCAAGAATTTTTACGCGATTAATAATTATTTTAATAGAAAATCGTGTCGCTACTATTTCACCCATTTTTATTAAGTTAACGCCACGACGTATTCGTATAGCCAAATCAAGAAATAATCGAGATCGTTCGATTTTAAATTAAATTCCGAATTTCTAAAAATATTTCCATTCTCTTGATTTAAAGTATATTAAGTCCAAGTACTTAATTCAATGTTATCCCAATATTTATTTATACAAAAATTATTTTTATTATTGAAATTAAGAAAATATATGCAAGCATGAGAGGTTCCATTATATATAATAATTATGAGAATCTTAATTTAATAAATATGGAAAAGTATATGAATGGTTGATAGACTCCATTATATGTAATCATGAAGAGCATAATATTTGTATAAATATGGAAAAGTATATGAATGAATTATATACTCCATTATATATAAACATGAAGAGCATAATATTTGTATAAATATGGAAAAGTATATGAATGATTGATAAGACTCCATTATATGTAATCATGAAGAGCATAATATTTGTATAAATATGGAAAAGTATATGAATGATTTATATACTCCATTATATATAATCATGAAGAGCATAATAATTGTATAAATATGGAAAAGTATATGAATGATTGATAGACTCCATTATATATAATCATGAAGAGCATATTATTTGTATAAATATGGAAAAGTATATGAATGGTGCTTTACTTTAAGAAAATGATGTGTTAAAATTAATAGAATTGAATGATTATGTTTACAATATGCCAACTTTATACATCTATTTAAACCCATCTCTTTTACATACAACTCTACACATATACACTTATTTCCAATCTCTTGACAAAATCCACAAGTAAGAGAAATTCAAGGTGGTCAAGAAAGTTTTGGTCCATTTACTACTACACTTCATTTTAATCTTTTAAAAGGTAAGTATATCTTATGTTTTTATGAAAAGTAAGTATGTTTTTATGAAAGGTAAATACACCTTATGTTTTTATGAAAAGTAAGTATGTTTTTATGACAAGTAAGTATATCTTATGTTTTTATGAAAAGTAAGTATGTTTTTATGAAAGGTAAATACACCTTATGTTTTTATGAAAAGTAAGTATGTTTTTATGACAAGTAAGTATATCTTATGTTTTTATGAAAAGTAAGTATGTTTTTATGAAAGGTAAATACACCTTATGTTTTTATGAAAAGTAAGTATGTTTTTATGACAAGTAAGTATATCTTATGTTTTTATGAAAAGTAAGTATGTTTTTATGAAAGGTAAATACACCTTATGTTTTTATGAAAAGTAAGTATGTTTTTATGACAAGTAAGTATATCTTATGTTTTTATGAAAAGTAAGTATGTTTTTATGAAAGGTAAATACACCTTATGTTTTTATGAAAAGTAAGTATGTTTTTATGACAAGTAAGTATATCTTATGTTTTTATGAAAATGTTTGGATCATTGCTATGAAATCAATCTCACAAGATTGTTATGGGTTCCATATGATATGTTTATGATTATGCTAAGGGGACCGGAGTTTAGTAGCGCTACACATAAGAATTCTTGCCATTTAAGTTCGGTAAAATTCTTGTGTCTCCCTATGTTTATGAGTATTTCGATCCTATCCTATGTTATGATGAAAATGATCCATATGCTTTCAAAAGAAAATTTATGCTTGGTATACTTACTGGGATTTTATAAATCTCACTCCACGATATTTACCATTTTCAGATAATTGAAGGTTCGAGGCGGTCAACATGGAAGTGGCAAAAGTGGTTAAGATTGATGAGATAATTATGTTGCACTTTATGTAAGAAAATTATGTTCTATTTTTATTCACAAATAAAATTATGGGATTCTAATTATTCTTTTGAATAATTTTACATTACTATTTAAGTCTCGATAATATGATATGAGTCACTTTTAGTGGCACTCGAATGGAAGAGAATTCGGGTCGTCACAGGATTGAAGTAGAAACTCCTGTGGGCATTGGTGGTGTTGCCCAAATTTCCAAGCACATTTAACCTGCAAGACAAAATTAAATAAAGCGGGGAGGGAAATGTTAGGTTCATGAGGTACAAGGTATGGATCCTTGTATTCATGAATTATCACCGTCAATTCCACCTTTTGAACCACGAGGCCCTTCTCTTCACCTCGTTCTTCCTTTGCAAGTTCTCGTTTATTCCCCTCTACTTCTTTTCTCTCAAGCACCTTTTTAATATTTTTACTTTCAAATTCAACCACATCTCCAATCTCCAGATTTTTATCACCACGCTCGTGTACTACCTCATTCCTACTCAAATGTGGATCTTCCAATTCAACGCTCAAATCTTGAACTTCAGCCTCAACTCCCAATTCCACCTTCTCCTCATCAAATTTTGGAGTTTGTTTATTTGTTTTTAATTTCCACTCTCCCTCCTTCTTATCAATATCCTTATCCCCATGATACCTCCTATTATACCACTTTCCACTCTCCTTCCTTACCCTCAATGAATCTTCTAGTGCTTCCTCTAATGTCAACCCATATAGTATGCATGTTTTCCCTTTCTTAAGGAATTTGTATATGTGCATACTTTTATCATAAACAGTCTCCCTCTTACGCCTCCAAGGTTTTCCCAATAAAATATGATAAGATTGCAATGGCACTACATCACACCATACATCCTCACTATACCATCCTTGGGTGATAGGTACTAGAACTTGTTTGGTTACTTTGAAATTCCCAAACTCGCTCATCCACGTCATCCTATAAGGTTTATAGTGTTGTTCTAGGGGCAATCCTAATTTTTCAACCACGGTGCTACTAACGAAATTAGTAAAGCACTTTCCATCAATCGCCAAAATGCACCACTAATGATCCACATAACATCTAGTTTGGAATAAAAAGTCCGGATCATAATCCATTCCTTATGTGGCATTTCAAAAATTCAAGAACGAAGAGGATTTAGACATCAAATAGCAGGAACGAATATCAAGAATTTAAGGAAATTCAAGACAGTGGTTCTTGAATTAACTCTTTTTTTTTTGAATTTTGGATGAATTTTCGGAATAAAATAATGATGTGATCCGATACGGGGATCACCAAGAACACACGGAATTAAACGCTGGAAAGCTCTAAAATCCAAGATAGTAGACGGTAACAATGCAACCCCGACCTCACGACGCAAGAACTATGGGTATATTAAACTCAAAACCCGTTACGATGCGGAGATAAGAACCACAAAGGGGGAACGCCACAAAGGTTGTCAAATCCTTTGATAAGTTCAATTTGTTCGACGAGAACACGAAGAAATTAAGGGAATATCTCACCTTCAATATCATTAATCTCAAGAATAATAGTTGTCTTTTACAATGATGAATAAAACCATATATATAGGCTAACAAAATAAAGAAACCTAAACAAACTAGAATTGCAAATAAACTAAACGCTGAAACTAGGTTAAAAATACGCCGCCTAATTTACGGCCGTAACTTTTGAGTTTACGGTCGTAAGTGACTTACGGACTAAAAAGCAAAACACATGTTACGGCCGTGACAAATTTATATACGGCCGTAATCGACTCTCTGAATAAAAATATAAAAACTACTAAACTTTATTTACGGCCGTGAGGATGTCCTTTACGGCCGTGAGTCCTCTTCTGCATAATTTTTGTCTTGATAATGTTACGGCCGTGAGATCATGGTTTACGGCCGTGACTGCCTTTCTGGACAAATTTAGCCAAGATGATTTTACGGCCGTGAAAGAGGTGTTACGGCCGTGATTCTACTTCTGCCTTATTTTCTTGTTCTTCTTTGATCCAAATGCATTGTAATAACTTTGGCTCTTCTTCCACTTTGTTATGCAACGTAAACGAGGTCTTTGCACTCGAACACTCATCCATCCACGCTTGCATGAATCCTTGCATTTCCTGCTTGATTCTTTTGGCTCTTTGCCTCGTTATTGGTCCTACGGGCACGTGCAACGGGTCAACGCTCGTTGAGCCACTCCGGAACTCATCATCCCCTCCCTGTTGAAAAGGATTCGTCTCGAATCATCACCTACATCAAACAGAGAAAGATCAGCAACATTAAAAGAAGAAGACACGTTATACTCACCTGGAAGATCGAGCTTATATGCGTTCTCATTTATCTTTTCAAGGATCTGAAAAGGTCCATCGCCTCTTGGCTGCAACTTAGACTTTCTTTGGGTTGGAAATCGCTCCTTTCGCAAGTGCACCCACACCTAATCACCCGACTCGAACGTCACTTGCCTCCTACATTTGTTGGCATGAGTCGCATAACGCTCATTTTTCTTTTCAATTTGCCCTTTCACCTTCTCATGAAGCTCTTTCACAAGCTTAGCTTTTTTCGCCCCATCCAAACTGCTCCGTTCATCTTGTCCCTTGAGGTGTTTCAGTGATTCGTGGTCAGTGTGTATGATGAATTCCTTTGGCCACAGATAGTGCTGCCATGTCTCCAAGGCACGGACAAGAGCATAAAGCTCCTTGTCGTAGGTAGGATAATTCAAAACTGCCCCACTCAACTTTTCACTGAAAAATGCAACCGGTCTTTTTTCCTGTATTTGAACAGCTCCAATACCTATTCCTGATGCATCACATTCAATCTCAAATGTTTGGTTAAAGTTAGGTAAATCTAAAACCGGTGCAGAACATAACCTATCCTTAAGCATTTTAAAAGCATTTTCTTATGCTACCCCCCAATGGAATCCTACACTTTTCTTGACTATTTCTGTGAGTGGTGCTGCAAGTGTGCTAAAGTCTTTAACAAATCTCCTATAAAACCCAGCCAACCCATGGAAGCTCCTAACCTCGGTAATACTTTTGGGAGTTGGTCATTCTTTAATAGCACGAATTTTCTCCTCATCTACCTCAACACCATTAGCACTAACAACAAATCCAAGAAAAATTACCTTTTCCATGCAAAAAGTACACTTTTTAAAATTAGCATATGGTTTTTCAGTTTTCAACACTTCCAAAACAGATCTTAAATGTTTAATGTGATCACCTAAGTTCTTACTATATACCAAAATGTCATCAAAGTATACCACAACGAATTTACCAATGTAAGCACGTAAAACATGGTTCATTAGTCTCATAAAAGTGCTAGGTGCATTTGAGAGGCCGAATGGCATAACCATCCATTCATATAAACCATATTTGGTTTTGAATGAGGTTTTCCATTCATCACCTTCTTTCATACTAATTTGGTGATAACCACTCTTAAGATCTATTTTGCTAAACATACTAGCACCATAAAGTTCATCAAGCATGTCATCAAGTCTAGGTATGGGATGGCGATACTTTACCGTAATATTGTTGACTGCTCTACAATCCACGCACATCCTCCAAGTCCCATCCTTTTTGGCACCAACAAAACTGGTACGGAACATGGGCTCATGCTTTCCCTAACATAGCCCTTTTTCAACAGCTCTTCAACCTGCTTTTGTAGCTCTTTGGTCTCTTCGGGATTGCTCCTATAAGCTGGCCTGTTTGGGATGACTGCTCCCGGCACGCAGTCAATCTGGTGTTCAATCCCACGAATTGGCGGCAGCCCACTAGGAATCTCCTCGGGAAATAAATATGCAAATTCCTGCAAAAGAGACACAGCTAAACTGGGGAGGGAGTGGTTAGCTTCATCAAATACAAGGAGAGATTCCTTATACATGAGTAAAATCACTGGTTTATTTGTAGAAATAGCTTTGGTGATATCACTCTGTTTTGCGTAGAAGCTCACCTTTGTTTTCTCTCTTTTATTTTTACTGGCACTCTTCACACCCTCTCCTTTTTCTGGGATCGTGGTCCCAACTCTCGGTTTTTCACACAGCTCTCCTTTTTCCGGGATCGTGGTCCCAACCCTCTTTCTCTCTTCCTCACTTTTTAATTTCAGTTGGTCTTCATAGACCTGTTGAGGTGACAAAGGCATTAGTTTGATATCTTTCCAATCCGTAGTGAAGGTATGCCTATTTTTAAAACCATCATGAATAACCTTCCTATCGAATTGCCATGGCCTGCCCAACAAGATGTGCCCCGTATGCATTGGTACCACATCACAAACCACGCTATCTTCATACTTCTCAATCGCCAAATCAACTACCACTTGTTTATTTACCTTAATCTCACCCGATTCATTTAACCATTGTAGCTTATATGGCCTAGGGTGTTTTAGTATAGGTAGGCATAATTTCTCCACTAGAGTAGTGCTAGCAACGTTCGCACAACTACTACCATCTATTATCAAACTACACACCTTGTTATTCACAAAGCACCTAGTATGAAATATATTTTCTCGCTGCTCACCCGACTCTTCCACCTTAACTTGAGTACTAAGGGCTCTCCTAGTGACAAGTGATTTAGCTACTGCATAGTCCCCATCATCATTTTCACTAACATCCTCTAGAGCTGGCATATCCTTATACTCATCCTCCACTTCTCCCTCTTTCTCATCCTCCGAACTTAATACCCCGTCACGCATAACCAATATTCGTTTATTTGGACATTGTGAAGAAATATGTCCTAAGCCGGAACATTTAAAACAACGAATATCTCTAGTCCTAGGAGTTTGAGATCAAAAGCAATTTTACCTTTGTTGTGTGGGTCTATTTTTCCCTTCGGTGCCTCAAATTTATTTTTCTGCACAACCCCATCATTTTTAGAAGTCCCGCTCCATGTAGACTTACCAAAAGAATTGGAACTTTTAGAGAATTTTGAAGTTCCCTTCCTTTTTAATTGTCGCTCCACTTTCATGGCCATGTGAAGCATCTCCTCCAAATCGATATAATGCTGCAATTCAATAACATTAGCAATATCTCGATTTAAACCATTTAAAAACCTAGCCATGGTTGCCTCCGGGTTTTCCTCTATATCTGCCCTAATCATGGCAACCTCCATCTCCCTATGCTAATCCTCCACACTCTTACTACCTTGGGAAAGGGTTTGTAGTTTTTGGTAGAGATCCCTAAATTAATGTCCAGGCACAAATCGTTTTCTCATAAGGGCCTTCAACTCATCCCAAGTTTCAATAGGCCTCTCCCCATTCCTCCTTTTACTAGTAACCAATTGATCCCACCATACTATAGCATAATCAGTAAATTCTACGACTGTCAATTTAACTTTTTTAGCTTCAGAATAATTATGACAATCAAAAATTAATTCTACCCTCTTTTTTCCATTCAAAATAAACGTCCGGATTACTCTTACCCTGAAACGAGGGAATGAACATCTTAATGTTACCAACATGTCCATCTACATCATCCCTACGATCACACCTATATCCCCTATCACGTCTTTCTCCCCGATCTCGTCTCCTACCAACACTAGTAATAGATAATTCACCACTATCCTTATCACTATCAACAACCTCAACACGTTCATTCCTAGCTCTAATTTGTAGGTTGAAGTCATACCTTTGTGGCCTCCGTAAATTAGGGAAATTGTGCGGTTGTTCCTGACGTGGTTGAACAATTCCCGCACCACGTGTCTCCTCCGGATTATTGGGTTTTTCCACATTTACGCCGGATTGTGTACCAAATTTTGCTTCCAACTTGGCATCCAACCTCGCCTCCAATTTTGCAAAACGTTCCTCCACCATTTCAAGCATTTTAAATTCTTGAAGATCCCTTTCCGTCGACGAAACTTCCTTCTGTGACATGGTTAGTAATAAATAAAAGAGAAAAAAAATTAAATAAAGATCCTCACGTGTTTTATCACTCGTGTATCACTCGATTTTGGCTTTTTCCCTCTATTAATCTCACCACTCTGTCTTTTTCCTCTCTATTCTCTTTTTCCCACGTTCTCAAAGAACCCACCAAACTAGTCACGAATTTGGTCCTTTTAGAATAAACCCCAAAGTGCAAATAAGGAAAGTTGATGAAAAAATTAGAATTAGGAAATTTGAAGATGGAATTATGGAAACAAGAATTTTATTGCAAGAAGAAGTTTTATGGAATAAGGAATTTAATGGAAACAAGAATTGTTGGAAAGGTTTTGCAAAGATTATTTTCTTGATTTCTTGTTCAAATCAACAACACTTCTTTTCTATTTATTTATTTTTTTGTAAATTTCGGATTTTTTTTTGCTACTCAACAAAAATAATCAAGAACAAGAAACAGAAATTGACAAATCTTGAATTTCTGACGAATTTCAAGAAACAAGAATTGGAATGAATTTTTTTTTTTTTTTTTGAATGATTAATAACTGGAAATAAAAGAAAAAGAACTGGAATACTAAATAATTGGATTTAGAGGCAGGCTCTGATACCAGATGATGTGATCCGATACGAGGATCACCAAGAACACGCGGAATAAAACACCGGAAAGCTTTAAAATCCAAGATAGTAGACGGTAACAATGCAACCCCAACCTCACGACGCAAGAACTATGGGTATATTAAACCCAAAACCCGTTACGATGCGGAGATAAGAACCACAAAGGGGGAACGCCACAAAGGTTGTCAAATCCTTTGATAAGTTCAATTTGTTCGACGAGAACACGAAGAAATTAAAGGAATATCTCACCTTCAATATCATTAATCTCAAGAATAATAGTTGTCTTTTACAATGCTGAATAAAGCCATATATATAGGCTAACAAAATAAAGAAACCTAAATAAACTAGAATTGCAAATAAACTAAACGCTGAAACTAGGTTAAAAATACGCCGCCAAATTTACGGCCGTAAGTGACTTACGGACTAAAAAGCAAAACACATGTTACGGCCGTGACAAATTTATATACGGCCGTAATCGACTCTCTGAATAAAAATATAAAAACTACTAAACTTTATTTACGGCCGTGAGTCCTCTTCTGCATAATTTTTGTCTTGATAATGTTACGGTCGTGACTGCCTTTCTGCACAAATTGAGCCAAGATGATTTTACGGCCGTGAAAGAGGTGTTACGGCCGTGATTCTACTTCTGCCTTATTTTCTTGTTTTTCTTTGATCCAAATGCATTGTAATAACTTTGACTCTTCTTCCACTTTGTTATGCAACGTAAACGAGGTCTTTGCACTCGAACACTCATCCATCCACGCTTGCATGAATCCTTGCATTGTCTACTTGATTCTTTTGGCTCTTTGCCTCGTTATTGGTCCTACGGGAACGTGCAACGGGTCAACGCTCGTTGAGCCACTCCGGAACTCATCAAATAATCTTTTTTTTATATATAAATCAGAAAATTCGACAACGAACACAAAAAAAAACAAACGGAACTTAATTCGGATAAGAATTAAGTAAAACAAATACTTTTGGAATTTATTTATTTTTTTGCTACGATTTTCTGGATTAAAGACTCAACAAACTCAAGAACAAGGAAAGCGCAAAAAAATTGAAAACAAAACACTGAACAAGATATGGATGATTTTTATGGGACTCGATGATAAACATAAAAATCATACTGGATAGGAAAACCTGAATTCAGAGTCCAGCTCTGATACCAGATGATGAGATTCGAAGCGCGGAAGAAACTCCGAAAAGTTCCGAACTCAGGTTGTGGTTGGACAGATGAATCATGACCCGATATTCACGACGGATGGCTCGACGATGGGGAATAAAGAACCACGACTTTTGAAACGCCACAAGGATTTGCCCAATCTCCTTGATAAGTCTCTGATTTGAACGCCACAAATATTCTAGCAAATATTTGATAAGTTCGATATTTGAACGCCACAAGAAATATTCTTGATAAGTTCGAAAAACATAGGAATCCACCTATAACTTTTATTGAATCCTCAATAAAAATTGTTTATATCAAAATCGAAGTCTGCTTACAATGAACGAAAAATAGAATATAAATAAGCAAAACTAAAACCAATCAACCCTAACTAGCTCAAAATAGAATTCTAATTAAAGTAAAATATTAAAATAACTAAATAAAAGAAAAGGAATTAAAAATCTGCAAAATACGAAAAATCCCGGAAATTAATATCGCATGTTACGGCCGTGATTGAAATTATTACGGCCGTAAGATTTCCTTCCTGTGAATGTTACAGCCGCGACAGTTTGTTTACGGCCGTAAGTGTAAAATTGAAATCTCGCATCTTAACCAGTAGCTTGATTACGGTCGTGACCTTCTGGGCGTTACGGCCGTAAGGATCAAACTGGTCCTTTTTTGCTCCGATTTTTGCTCCAATTTGCAATTAACTCCGTTTTGGCTTGAATTACTTAAATTTTTCAGTCAAGCCTGCTATGACTTCGATTGTTGAGGGTCCGGAACACATCAGGAAATCTTGGATTCCATATTTGTCTCCAATTAGCTGAACTGTGTTTGCATTATTAGATCATATGATGAGCCAAACCATGGAACCGAGAGTGAGGTAACTCACGGCCCAACTGATATATGTAGCCTAGTCGTCCAAAGGGCCTCATTAGTTTCATGCCTTTTAGTCATTGTCTTGCATTACAAGTTTTCATATATGTGTATATATATATCATTTCCTAGTTTGTTATACTCTACAATATACAGTTCATAATTTAATTTAATAATATCACTTTTGGTTGGCTATATTGCCACCACAAAATTTAATGCTTACACCACATTTTTAAGTGATTTCTTTATTGACTAAAATAGACATAAAAGAAATTACAAAAATATCATTTTATTTTTCTCTCACCATTTTTTACATACATCACAATCTTTCAAATAAATTCTTTTCTTTTCTTCTTTATATTTAGGGTGGCTATATTGCCACCATAAAATTTATTTTTTACACCACAATTTAAAGTATTTTCTTTATTTATAAAAATAGACATAAATAAAATTATATACATATCCTTTTAATATCATCTCACTAAAAATAATTTTTATATACATCACATCTTTCAAATATTTTTTTATCTTCTCTATGTTTATTTTTCTAAATCATATTATTCTTCTTGTTATTTTATATTTTTGCTTTTCAATACCAAATTAATTAGAATAGATGTTAATACAATAATTTCATATGAGTTTTCAAATAATAACATCATGTAAACATTAACATAAGTTAAAGTTTAGGACTTTAGGTTAACGAAAGATTTTTATTATTTAAGGTTCCCTATATTTTGATATCACCCAGGATTTTGGTTATTTAATTATATTTGATTTTCAATTAAATTTTATATTCTGTTTTCGAATTCTATGGTTTTTCAATGACATATATTCGCGTGTTCATACTGCATTCTGCCAATCATGTTTTCAGTTGTATCTACTAACAAAATAAAAAATAAAAAAAATAGTGATTCTAATTTCTAATTGCATCTAGTATTTAAAAAAAAAAAGTGTGTATCAAGTATTTAGAAGTCAACAACCTACTATGTTTATATGAAATTGAATATCTTATTGTTTCAATTATCCATCAAACATCAATTAAAAAATGTATAACATGGAAATATGAACCTAATTAATTATAATTAAGGAAACAATGAGTGGCGATGATAAGGAAAAAGGGGAGAAATATTGGGAATTTGGGGTGATGAGGACACCACAATAATATATATATATAAGTTTTTATAGGATTAGGAGTATTATTGTAAATTTGTTGTGGTGTATTTATTGAAAATTTATTTTAATTGTGGAGTGATTATAATGTGGTGTGGTAAATAAATTTTGTGGTGGTAATATAATTACCCATCACTTTTTCCATAAGTCTGTTATGGTATCAGAGAAAATAACTCTCTAACAAGATCTCTCGATCCCAAACCCTAACCCTAATCGTCCCTTAATCATTCTGTCAGCCGCGCCCTCCCTTTTTCTAGTCGTCTTCTACGTCGGCTCATTATTGTAGAAGGCACTATCCCACCTCAAGTTCTGGCTAACGAAATCAACCAACTCAACAGCGTTGTCGATGATCTGCTGCTTCCCCCTACCCCCACAAATGTCATTCAAATCAACACCGCCACTCAAATCACCTTCAAACTCACGTCGTCCAACTACTTCTCATGGAAAGCTCAATTCTCCTCCCTTCTTCATGGTCTTGATTTATTCGGTTATGTGAATGGCAATTACACTCCCCCAACTCATACTTCATTCTATCTTGGCATTATTATCCGAACAAATCATCCCTTTGGTCTCTTCTGCCTCAAATTGTGCCTATGCCCGGACCAAACTCCATCAATACTTTGCCAAGAGGTCCAAATCCCATATTATTCACTTGAAGGAAAAGCTCTCGCAAATCCAACGTGGCATACAATCCGTTCAGGACTTTCTTTCCGAATCAAGACTTTGGCCAACGAGCTCAGTACACTTGGTGTTCCTCCCTCTGACAATGATCTTCTTATCTATTGCACTCAAGGTGTAGGTCTTGCATACAAAAAACTCATCGCTTCCCTCTACATTAAAGATGACACGGTTTCGTTTGAAGAGTTGTTCAACAAATTGGTTGACCACGAAACTTACCACCATGATATTGACACAATGTCCTTCTCCCAATCGGCTGAGCTCCATGTCATACAGTCTTGTCCATCTGGAAACTCAATGACATAGCATCATCGCCCTAGCAAAGGGCACTTAAGGTAGCCCTCTCTCACTGAACATCATCTGTGACACCCAAAAATAAAAATAAATAATAAATAATAAATAATAAATAAATAATTCTATGGTTTATTATTAGTTAGCAATAAGAATTTTACCTATATGCCTTTAATAATTTTTAGAAGTTGAGGGACTAAAAGGAAAATAAGTTTTGACGATTTATTCTAGTTAAATAATTAATTATTGATAGAGAGATAATTAATATATCGATATTATAATCGTTTTGAAGATCATAATTAATTAGGAGTCTTGGCCAAAGAAAAAATTGATTTGGGCAAAATCATATCAAAATATATTCGATTAAAGAAATAATAAGTTAATTAAAATTTTAAGAATTTGAATCACCTAATCTATAGAAATTTCAAGTATTGTTGGACTATTATATATATCCAAATACATGCCAAGGACTTCCAGTTAGACACAAATTCAAATAGATCTTAATTACATGTGTGCGCGTATATATATGGCCAATGAAGGTAGAATCTGTACATACAAAGTACATTGATAAATTGTAAATCCTGGCAGAAGTGTTTCCGACTAGAATTTATAACGTGCATTCAAGTCTCTTTCGAATTTCATTTAATCTATTGAGATAAGACACATTATGTGCAAGTGGTTTAATTCTATTTTTTTCATGATATTTATATAATGTTACTTTTAATGCCTTAAGGCCTTCGGGCCTATTCTATGTTAAATCCTTTGAAATTCTATGTTAAATCCTTCGAGATCAATATGGAGATTTTTAAGTAATTCTTTGAGCTAGTTGTTATCGTGGTAACCTACTCTAAACAAGAAAAATATTAAGTATGAATGTAATTTATATTTATATTATGACGAATTAGGATTTGCACATATCTTACTGGGTATTTTTAATACTCACTCTTACTTTAAAAAGTTCTGATTTATATGGTTCGTATGGACGCGTGGAAGGTTGGAAGAGTGGATGCCTATGAGATGCCAAGTAAAAAGTTACAAATATAAATTTCTAGATTTATCATTATTTATGTCAACGACATTTTATGTATTTTTTTTTTTTTTTGAAATATTATTTAGCTAATGGCATTTGTGCCTTATTTATAAAATATTTCTTTAAGTCGATGTTAAATCATGTTATTTGAATGTTATGTGATGATGTTTCTTTAAAGTGTGTTTAATTATTGATGTTTTCTTTAAATTTTGCAAAGATAAATATTTATTCTCTCGAAAATTTCAGTGTATAAAATCATGTTATGTTCAGCTTATTTAGAACAAATAAACAAAAATTATGAATTTAGTAACTCCTCAAGCCTTAAACTCTTTAAAAATTCGGGGCGTTATAGTTTGTTATCAAAGCCCAAGGTTTTACCTTTTTGTAGACAAAAAAAAAAAAAAAATTTTTGTTATGTGAAATTATTGCTACTTGCAAATATGATTTATATGCAATTATGTTTTGTTTGACCGTCGATGTATAGTGGTGTAAAAAAAAAAAATTGTTAATCTTAGACGTTTAAATTTTTGTATGTTAAATATACATACTTTAAATTTATAATTAAATATTTCTTACTTGTATATTCTTTTATTTGTTATTAAGAATGTTTATTTTAGTCATTTAATATTTCAAGATGGGTTTTAGTAACCAATTATTATCACGTAGTCCAAATCTTTATGCCTTGTAAGTAGATATGCTTATTCATGTTAATTAACTGAGATCCAAAAAAAAAAAAAAAAAAAATACTATTAACGTGAACAGTAACCACGTTACTATTCCCGTGAACAGTAACCAAAAAAATCTTTTGCTGCTTAAATGTTAAAATTTTGATATTCATGCCTTAAATTTAATTTCTTTTTGTATTTTTCTACTCATCTAGAATAATCATGTTTAGCTCTTTCATATATCATGATTAAACCTTCCATAAGTCACGATATTTGTTTGTAATTATTTTCATGTAGTCCAAAATTTTGTGCCTTATAAGTAGATTCTTATTTACATTTAGTATGTGAAATTTTGTCAATCTCTTATTGATATTTAGTCGACTATTATGACCTAATTAGTAGAATAAAATATAATAAGGTTACAATTACCTGCAAACATGAAAATCTCTAATTACATGTTAAACGAAACTTGTGCATAATTTTTTATGGCATAATAAAATAATTATTTAACACAACAATTTATCTCTTTATCACTACCTTAGCGTAAAAAAAAAAGGGAAAACTATGGATAATTATTAAGAAAATTTTCTTGATTGGTGTAATCGTAAAACTAAAGGCTTTGTCATAAAGACCTAAACTGTCTAAGTAGAGCTTGAGATTTAAGTAGTTCATTCGTGACTCCCCTCCTCACCTGAAAGCTGCTCATTATACGAATCTATGAAAATAAACAAAATAATATATATATATATATATATATATATATATATATATATATATATATATATATTTATTTATTTATTTATTTACAACCAATAACTCATTTGGTTTATATGTGCAACATCATATAATTATATGTACAACATTATATTATCTTAAAAAAATACCCTTGGCGTTTAACCCTATCCAATTAACTACAGTCCAACGAAAATCGAGGTATGAGATAAATTTTATGTTCCGTGTTATCTTTCAAGCATGATTTAATCATTTAAGCTTGAATTATGTCTAGAAATAATGTAATGCGTGATATTATCTTACTAAAGCGCAAGAGCATAATATATGGTTTATCATTAATAAAAGACTAAGCATAATCGGACTTTGCTTGCATGTATTAGATATGGCTAGAATTAGAATTACCGCTAGGAAGACTATCGCATGTAGAGATGTCCTAAACGATAGGTCAACAATTATACAAGCATACGCGAACTATGAGACAGACCCAACTCACACACTTGCAGAGATGTGGAAGAAGTCTTTGCAAGGTGGGCTACAGCAAGAGGTGTAGGACATGAGGTTACACCCATTTAGGTTGTTAACAACCTTATTCACACACTACCACCTCAATGGGGAGACATGGGTATTGTGGTTAGAGACAACATGCTTGAGGTTAACCCTCCAAAACACCCCGAAGGGATCGAGTTCGAGTTGTATTGTGAGACCCTTCTAAATAGGTGGATTGATGGCCTTGAGCCTACGCCTCAACTCGAGCCGGAGCATGATCCTTGATCAGAGCCAGATTATGAGCCCAAGTTAGAACAAGAGTTTGAATCGGAACCATAATTTGAGTTTGAACCTGAATCAGGCCTAGAAGAAGATCCTGAAGAAGAACCTGAGCTTGAATATGTGCCACCTGCCATCATTGATGTGGCTACAGATTCTAAACCTGAATCATGCATTACTTCGGATGACGAAGCCCCACCAAAGAGGACCCGTAGGACTTGAAGTGTCTGGACAAGTGAAGATATAGACTAGAGGTTAGAGATAGTTTTCTTTTAATTTAAATAACGATTTACTTTTCCTTCTTCAAAAGAGAATGAAATCAGTACTTTTAATATTTATTCCTTCCAGTTGTAATTTGTTCCTACAAATTTAAAATTTTATGAGATTTCACTTTTCCTTGAATATGTTGAGTTGTGTTGTCTATTATTTCTAAAACAAAATTTAATTTTGATTAATAAGGAAATAATGAGACAACTAGATCAATCAACTATGTTCAGGGATTTGATAAGAGCGGTGCATGAACTTGGTAAATAGCAAGCACTAGCTCCTCCTCTGAATGCACCAGTTCCTCCCAACAACACGAGTTCAATCGTGGAACAATTTCATCGTTTTAGGCCTCCTTCCTTTGAAAGAAGGGCTACCATTAGTAGCTGAGGAATGGTTAAGATCATTGGAGCGAGTTTTCAAGCACTTGGAGTGCACTGACGCACGCTGATTGAGGCAGCTAGCCACTGGTGGGAATCTTCTTTACGTACTAAAACAAAAGAACATAAACGTGCTATGACTTGGGCACAATTTAAAGAAGAAGTAATGGAGAAGTATTTCCAACAATCACTAAGGGACCGAAAGGAGACTCAATTTTTACAACTTAAACAAGGGAAGATGATGCTTGAGGAGTACTAGAGAAAATTCGAACAACTTTCTAGGTACACACCACATCTAGTGGATATTGAGGCAAAGAAAGTAAGGAGGTTCGAACTGGGACTTCGTACGGAGATTTGTGGAATAATGGCATCCTACCAATTCACCGCATATAGTCAAGTTTTAAAAATTGCAGAGGCAATCTCAAATAGATTTGAGATTGATCAGATCGCTCATCAAAGTATTGAATCTTCTGGAAAGAGAAAACGGAATGAGTCTGAAAAAGATGAGGGAGATGGACAAAATAAGAAATGGAACACAGGGGCAGGGTTAGGATCAAACGAGTCAAATAATAACATTCCTCCAAACCCTAAATGCAGTAAAAATCATAAGGGCGAGTGCTTATTTGGAAAAAATTTTGCTTTCGATGTCACGAAGAAGGTCATCTAGCTCAAAATTGCCCGGCATACCCACCTCAAAGGACAACTAGCAGAACAAGAAAGGGAATGCAAGAGTTTTTGCGTTAACTCAGGATGCGACGATCGAGGATGCAACCCCAATGAAAGGTAAATCTTTTTTTTTTCGATTTTGAAAATTTCGAGGACGAATTATTTTTAGGAGAGGAGATTGTGACACCCAAAAAAAAAAAGACAAAAAATCTATGGTTTATTATTAGTTAGCGATACGAATTTGGCCTAGATGCCTTTAATAAATTTTAGAAGTTAAGAGACTAAAATGAAAATAAGTTTGACAATTTATTTTGATTAAATAATTAATTATTGATAAAGAGATAATTAACATATCGATATTATACTCATTTTGAAGATCATGATTATTTAGGAGTCTTGACCCAAGAAAAAGTTGATTTGGATAAAATCATATCAAAATATATTTGATTAAAGAAATAATAAGTTAATTAGAATTTTAAGAATTTGAATCAAATAATCTATAGCAATTTCGAGTATTGTTGGACTATATATATATATATATATATATTCCTTTTTCAATTCATATCCAAATACATGCCATGGACTTCCAGTTAGACACAAATTCAAATAGATCTTGATTACATGTGTTTGCGTACATATATGGCCAATGGAGGTACAATCTATACATACAAAGTACATTGATAAATTGTACATCCTGGCACAAGGCAGAAGTGTTTCCGGCTAGAATTTATAACGTCCATTCAAATCTCTTTTGAATTTCTTTTAATCTATTGACGTAAGATACATTATGGGTAAGTGGTTTAATTATAATTTTTTCATGACTAGTAATAAGTACGTGCGTTGCACGACCTATGTATAGGATAACTGAGATAACTGAGATGCGTAATGCTTTTGAAGTACTAATACTATTTTAAAAAGTAGTTGAGGTATTAAATATTATTAAAAGAAAAAATTTAAATTGTTAAAAAAATTATATATAAATATTTTTTTATGAAATTATGTATATAACGTGAAAATTTGAATAAATCGAAATGTAATGTTATGATTATAATAACATTTCTTTGTACATAATTTTTTTGTCAACTTCTCACAAATTTTTTTCATTTTTTTTCCGAATTTTACCAAGATTTTAATGTTTTGATTATAATAGCATTTCTTTGTACATAATGTTTTTGTCGACTTCTCACAAAATTTCTTATTTTTATTTTCTGATTTTACCAAGACTTAAATAGTTTATATTGAAATTTCGCGAGAAAGTTCTATATATAATTGATCATGAGAGAACACATGTTCACGAATGTATATTCAAACAGTAATCATTATTTATCCTTAAGCATTTTTAATAGTCATTGCAAAGTATAGATATATTGAAAATTGTTCATCTTGAATTTGAATTAATAAACTCTCATATTTACTGGAATTAATAGGATACGTGAAAGAAAAAATTAATTTTCATCATGTTATCCAATGATTATTTATGCGTGGATTATATATATTTTGAAATCACGATAAATCATTCTCGTCTCATTGCGAAGATCATTGAATGAACCTAAATTCTTTGAAAGTGTCATTGGAGAGTTTATTTTCAATATTAACTTGTTTCGTGGGAAATCATTTGGAAACGATGTATTTTAGGAGCTCCTCTTTGTAAAATTAGTTTTTATCATCTATTGTTCTATCGAAATTGAAAAATTCTACATTTTCTACACGAAATAACTCAATAGTTTGTCGTTGAGATAGTCAATTTACTTGTATTTTGTTGAGAAATTTCATGTTGTGCCACAAAATTAGAAAGAGTTGCATATAATAATATAGGTAATAAATTAATATAATGAAATATGTTATTAATATTATTAATTGATAATTATGATATTGTGTAATGATTTAGAGTATCTCATTGTTATGTATTAATTTAATATGGAAGTCACTGAAGCACTACATATAAAATTTCATATGTAAATTAATTCAAAAATTAATTTATATTAATGTAGTGCAATATAATTGTAATAGTAATTATATTGTATGTAAATGTGAATTAAGATTTGTAAAATATTTTTCATGTAACCTATGAAAATTAAAATTATGGATTAACGAAGTTGTAACTTTTGAGATTGAAGGTAATGTTGAATTTATAATATATATATATATATATATATGACAATCCAAATTTTGAGACTTTGGATGTAATATTTTGATTATTATATTTATATTTTATAATCATAATAGTAATTATTAAATGTAGAAGTGTTTTTCTTTAAAAACTCTTAAGAAAAAACTATAATAATAAATTAGTAAAAAACTTGAAAAATATTGAAAAGAACATCCAAATAATAAAAGAAAAAAAGAAAGGTAAATGTGAATTAAAGTTTTAAATTTCTTTTTTATGCAACCTATAAAATAAAAGTCATGGATTAATGGAATTGTACCATTTTAAATTGAAGTTCACTTACATGGTTATTGTATTCATAATATAGTACATATACAAAATAAATTATGAAATTTGAGTAGATGATTCAATTTTTAAAATTTTAGATGTAATATTTTAAATATTATATTGTAATAATATTTATTAAAGGACGGAGTAGTTTTTCTTTTTTCTTTTTAATACTAAATAAATAAAAATTGTAATAATTTGAGAATAATTATATGAGATTTTATTATAACATTGTAAAATATTGATAGTAAGTTAATTTAATACCAAATAAATGAAATAGTATAATAGTATGAAATTATATTATAACAATGTAATTCTTAAAAATAAAGTAATTAATGTAAATGTTATTAAATAGGGGTAAAATAGGTGTTCAAAAGATTCTCCCACATCCATCATTTATAAATATTGTAGATGTAGATATTTATATAATGTTACTTTTAAAGCCTTAAGGCCTTCGGGTCTATTCTATATTAAATCCTTCGGGATTCTATGTTAAATTCATCGGGATCGATATGAAGATTCTTATGTAATTCCTTGAGCTAGTTGTTATCGCGGTTAGCTGCTCTAAACGAGGAAAATGTTTGGTATGAATGTAATTTATATTTATATTATGACGAATTAGAATTTACACGTATCTTATTGGGTATTTTTAATACCCACTCTTGCTTTAAAAATTTTTAGATCAATATGGTTCGTGTTGGATGCGTGGAATAGTGGGTGATCTCATGTTCAACCATCACCCGAACAGCCTCCCCCACCACCTTCGTCTTCGCTGCGATCTCATGCTATGAGAACACCAGCCAAAACAATATATTAAAACCGAAGTGGGGAAATTCCATGGTCGAGGAACTCAATGCTTTCTTTCGTAATAACACTTAGTCTCTCATTCCTCCAACTTCCTCCAATAATGTTGGCTAAATGTTGGCTCTTCTTGTAGACAAGGGCTTTCATAAACGCCCTGACATTGATTTTCAACATACATTCAGCCCTATCATAAAATTCACCACCGTCCGGCTCATCCTGTCTCTTGCTCTCTCTCAAAATTGATCAATTCGACAGCTTGATGTCAATAATGCCTTCTTACATGGCCAATTGACAGAAGAGGTCTGCATGTGCCAACCACCTGGCTTTGTTGATCCCAGTTTTCCCTGGTATGTTTGTCGCCTTCGCAAAGCCATCTATGGACTAAAGAAGGCACCTCGTGCATGGTATAAGACCTTGAAGTCCTTCCTTCTTTCCTATGGTTTCACAAACAACAGAAATGATAACTTTATATTTCTCTACTTCAATAAACTTGTTACCATCTATCTACTTGTCTACGTCGATGATATTCTGGTCACTGGCAATCATAATGACTCTATTCATTCCTTCATCACCACTCTATCCCACCAATTCTCCATTAAGGATCTTGGCACCTTAAGTTATTTTTTGGTTGTCGAAATTCTTCCCTCCCCATTTGGTTTCCTTCTCTCTTAGCACAAATACATTCGTGGTCTTCTTCACGGACAACCATGTTTGGTGGAAGGAGTGCTCCACCCCTATGAGCTCCTCTACAGAGCTTTCACTTTATGGCAATTCTCCTCCCTGTGAAATTACACTCTTTCGCCAAACAATCGGCGCTCTGCAGTATTTATCCCTCACTCGTCCTAATATCTCCTTCACTGTCAAAAAACTATCTCAATTCATGCAAAAACCCTCTGAAACTCACTGTATCGTCATAAAAAGATGGTCCTTCACTACCTTAAATCTACCATCTTCCATGGCCTCTTCCTACAAAAATCCACCTCCTCTCTCTCTCTCTCTCTCTCTCTCTCTCTCTCTCTAAGTTCACTGATGCAAACTGGGTGGGCAATCTTGACAATTGCACGTCTACCTCTTCCTATATCATCTATCTTGGTGGAAATATTGTCTATTGGTGCTCAAAAAAAAAAAAAAAGAGAAAACGATCACGCGGTCCTCCACAGAGGCCGAGTACCGTACCCTTGGCTCTTGTGCTACTGAAGTTCTTTGAATTCTCAACATTCTCCAAGAGCTACGCATTCCTCTTCCCTCGCATCCAACCGTTTTCTGTGATAATCTTAGTGCCACATATCTGTCCCTCAACCCAGCGTTTCACTCTTGCATGAAGCTCATGCTATAGACTACCACTTTGTTTGAAATCATGTCTCTACCGAGTCTTTCAGTGTTTCATACATCTCAACCAAGGATCAACTTGGTGACATTTTAACCAAACCTCTTTCCAACTTACCATTCTCTCATCTTCCATCCAAGATCGGCCTCTCCAATGGGAGTTCCGTCTTGCGGGGGCATATTAGATCAAATGACGAGCTGAACCATGGATTCGAGAGTGAGGTGACGCATGGCTCAGCTGATGTAGCCTGCTCATCCAAAGGGCCTCATTAGTTTCCTGCCTTTTAGTCATTGTCTTGCATTACAAGTTTTCATATATATATTTTCCTAGTTTGTTGTAATCTACTTAATTCTTCAAGATTCTTAATTATTTTTTATATATACTCTACAATGTACATTTCATAATTCAATTTAATAAAATCAGTTTTTCCATATTTCTGTTATGCATTACATAAGGAAGCGGCAGTGGGCCTTCTCTCCACGAACGACGTCAATGAAATAGTTCCTGATATATGATTCTTTTATTTTGATCTCGTGAAGTCTAGCTTACCTGAAAAAATATGAGGGGAACTCTTCCGTGATTTACCTCCGATGTAAGAAGTAGAACTCTCAAGTAGAAAGGAAAAAAAAAAAATAGATGAAAGGGAAAGTGTATATTTGACTTATCAGGTACAAAATTCTTGGCTTGCTTTCGATGTATTTATAATAGAGTGGATCCTTCCTCGACACCTAGCGGTTATTTCTTCACTGCATGACGTTTATCACCTACGTATTGACAATTATTTGATGATTCTATTATTAGATTTGGGATGTGGTATGCCAAAATTGCTCTTGGAATACCTGTCTAGTATTGTGTCCCATAAATCACGTAGGGTGGTCGATCAATCGACCATTCATCATGGTAGTCGATCAAATTAACATTCGTCCAAGACAAACAGTCGACCACCAATCACACAGAGCGGTTGCTAAGCCCATTAGAACTGAAGTCGTGTATCTCAAAGGTTAGACACATCAAATGCAATTTTCTTAAAAGAACATGACTATGAGTGGTCATCTGTGAAATTGAATGAACATAATTGAAACAATTATTAACTTTAGTGACGGTATGAATAAGAAAAACACTCCTTTGTTCGGGAATATGGGTTTTTTTTAGTTTATAAACTCTACAATTTTCAATACAATTTTTTAACCACGCATATTTTTTCTCTCCAATTTTTAACCCTCTAATTACCTCGAGATGCATGAAATAAACCAAAAAAATGGTTTATTTTTACCGCTGAACAGTGTGTTAATGACATCATAAGTCTTAAACATGAGCCTTTAAAAGTACTGGAAATTTTCTTAACTATATAATAATTGGATAATGACATCATCTTATTGATTCAGTTTTTTTTTCCCCTCTAAAATGATAAGGGTAATTATATTAACACAACATTTTTGTATATTTGCACCATATTTTAATTGCAAGAAAGATTTTTAATATTTGTTTACTTTGCTCGTATGTCCTCAACTTTTTTTTCATCGCATTATTATTCGTAATATTTAGTTAAATGACATATTTTTTTCTAATCACTATTTCTATTCAATTATTCAACTAATTTGCATTACGAAGAAGTGCAAATATTTTTGTTTAACTTTTTATTAATTATTTATTTTGATTATTTAATATTATGAGAGATAAATAAGTATTTTTCACCCTTATTATAAATATTTTGAACGAAAAGCATATCTAAAAACAAGATGTGAAAATTAATAAAGAGTTGATGATAAGAAAATTATAAAAAAAATTGACAAGGTAAATGTAAAAATAAAGAATTAATCTTAGGATCTTCATTGCAATTTAAATGTGGTATGGGTAACAAAAAAAGTGTATTGGCAGGGTAAATATAAAAATAAGGAATTTTTGGTGCGACATATAAAATATATGCTAAATACACATTAGTGATAATCTTGATGCACACATGTTTTTTTTATTTTTTGGCCTTCAATGTATTTTTTGCAATGTTTTTTTAACTTAGACTAGGCTGATTAAGAAATTCGAAACCCGAGCAAAAAATCAGGCCCTATGACGCCTCCGATCTAGTCAAACCCGACCAACAACCCAAGTCAACATGATAAACCAGGCCGACTTGGGACCCGATTTTGAGTTTTTCATTAATTTAGTTTTTTTGTTTTTTAATATTATTTTAATCTCCAGGTCGATCTCTAATTAACCCTCTAACCCTTAATAAGCACTACAAGAAAACGGAGCAATAGGGGCAATATTTTTGGGACGACAACTATGTCGCCCCTATAGATGATATGCCTTTAGGGGCGACTAGAAAAGGTCGCCCCTATAAGTTCAAAAACCTATAGGGGCGACATATGTCTCCCATGGGGGAGACATATGTCGCCCCTATAGCTTCAATTTTTTTAGCGGGAATTTTTCCCACATTTTTTTAATAAATTGGGGGCGAGTATGGTGTACTGTAGGGGCGACATATGTCGCCCCTACAAACTAAGAACTTATGTCGCCCCAATAGACCCATATTATTTAGCAGGAAATGATCCCGCATTTTTTAATACTATAGGGACGACATATGTCGCCCCTATAGGAATAAAATTTTAGCGGCAATTTTGGCGCCTTTTTTAATCTATAGGGGCGCCGTATATATCTATAGGGGCGACATATGTTGCCCCTATAGCTCCATTTTTTTTAATAATCATACTCAGACTTCTTTTCCTCGACATTTTCACTTTTTCGTGCTTCTCATCAACACAATCGAACTTGAAAGTAGAAAATCGAAACCGAGTACTTTTTGGACCTCTGGTAAGCCATTTAAACATGTGTCTGTTAAATGTTTTAGATATATTTAGTGTTTAATAAATATTAGTTATTAGTTATTTTACAAGTTTTAGTGTATACACTAGATTTGCATAAAAAACTTAGAAAACCATTTGAAGATCAATTTGTAAATCGAAAACTGGAAACATTGTTGGAAATTTGAAGTTTGCAAATTGATTTTTGAATTCTCCCATTTTTGGAGAGTTTTTCATTGATATGCGAGATAATGAATTTTGTTCATTTTTCTATTGATGCATACATATTTTTCTATGTAATTCTACGCAACATCCCTAAATTCTCTGAGTGTGGACTATATTCAATAATAGATTACACACTTAGGATAATTTAGGGGAGATGCTACCGAAATTTATGCGTGAATACACACACACACACACACACACACACACACACACACACAAATGAACAAATTTTATTATTTCACGTAACAATGATGAATGTTTAGGGCCCTTACCTTTTTATTAGACATGGAGTGATAAGGTGAACTTAGAACATTCACGTCACTAAAAATAATCACATAATATACATTATTATTCTTGCAGGAAATCGGAGATGGAAATTGATAAAAGCTGGACGAATGTTAGAAATCGAAAGTCTCAAGAATTCTTAGTTGGTTTGAAAGCTTTTATACATATGGCGAGACCACTTGTAAACGACAGGGGGAGGGTCAGATGCCCGTGTAACAAATGTTTGAATGCGTATACCCATGATTTGGAGACTGTTGAATATCATATACGTCGTAATGGTTTTGCAGCGAGCTATGTCACATGGATTCACCACGGTGAGATCGAGACTCAACATGAAAATACGGATCTAAGGGATGAGGGGACGGGTTCTAGAGATCAGGTGATTGACGAAATGGCCAATGTTATGGATGAGATAATCGAGAATGAGTGTGATACTTCAGGTTTTGATGTCCAGTACGACCAACTATTTGAGGCTCTTCATTTAGAACCATATCCTGGAGTTTCTTCGTTCTCTTCTTTAAACTTTTTAGTGAAATTGATGCATCTGAAGGTGGTGAACAAGTGGACAAACAAATCTTTCGATGATCTTTTGCAACTTTTTGAAGCTCGCCTTTCCAAACATGAACCTCATGGATTCTCACTATGAAGCCAAGAAGATGATGACGAAGTTGGGCCTGGGTTACCAATCTATTCATGTTTGTAAGCATGACTGTGCACTGTTCTGGAAAGAGCACGCTGATAAGCAAAATTGTCCCGTGTGTAAGGAAAGTCGTTGGATTCACAACCCTAGAAGAGGTTCAAGTAAGAATGTGCCGAACAAAATATTGAGATATTTTTCCCTGGCACCCAGACTTAAACATTTATTTTCCACGAAGGAAACAGCAAGACTTATGAGGTGGCACAGTACAGGAAAGTCTAAGGATGATGACGAGATGCAGCATCCTGTAGACGGGAAGGCATGGCTAGAGTTCGACGAGAAACATCCTCAGTCTGCAAGTGAAATCAGGAATGTCTGACTGGGGCTGGCCGCAGATGGTTTCAATCCATTTGGCAACATGAGTCAGGCATACAGTACATGGCCGATAGTTATGACGTGTTACAACCTACCACCTTGGCTATGCATGAAATCAGAGTATCTAATGTTGACTCTATTGATTCCAGCACCTAAATCACCTGGTAAGGACATGGATGTGTTCTTGCGACCCTTAGTGGATGAGTTGAAGGAGTTTTGGTCCATTGGTATTGACACTAAGGATGCTGCAACAAAAAATCGAAGCCTATTCAGGATGCGTGCCTCATTATTGTGGACAATAAACGATTTTCCAGCCAAAAGTAGTCTATCAGGCTGGAGCGGTCAAGGATATAAAGCATGTCCTACTTGCAGTGAGGACACACCTTCAATGCGTGTGATTGGGAAAACAGCTTATGTAGGTCATCGACGCTTCCTGGCAACTAGACACCATCTCAGGAGCAACCCGCACTTTGATGGAAAGCACGAACTCAAAATAGCGGTGTATCGGTTTCAGGGATAGGTGGTGAAACTTACTACGGATTGCTACAAGAGATATTAGAGCTTTAGTTCGGGGCAGACTTTTCAGTAGTTCTATTTCGATGCAAATGGTTCAGGTGCGATGACAGACGGATGATAACAGATAATAACATCACTAGCATTGACGTTAGTGTGGAGGCATTTAAGGATGATCAATTCATCCTTGCTACTCAGGCAAGGCAAGTCTTCTACATTGAAGATCCCTCTCGTGGTGCCAACTGGCGAGTTGTGCAGCATGTCCATCACATTGTCGCTGCTAGGGACACCTCGAGATCAGAATGCACTGAGATGGACTTGTTACATCCATACAACTCTTCTACATTTTCTTTGTTCGTTGACTTGGGTAATTTAGAGCATGTAACTATGCAGCGGGACGACGGTGTTGTCGAGGAAGTTCATGTACCAATAATCAAGGGATCATCTTCAACTACTACAAGTGATATGTCATTTATTGATGATGATGATGATTTAGACGAAGATAGATCCGAGGATTACAATGATGAAGAACCAGACATCGACAATCACATGGATGATGATGACGCGGATGATGGAGATGAATATATGCACCACAATAGTGGCTCAGATTGAGTGTTCTTTTCTGTAATAGAATTTTTGCAAACCATTTAATATCAATAACAATGTTAAAAATATCAATTTTTTTAATTTTTGTCCCAAGTAATTATATTTTCGAATTTATTTCATATTATTAATGATATTTCTAATAGTTTCTTTTTAATCAATTTTTTTTTCATTTGAAAAAATTAATATTTATAATACTGCATTAAAAAAATTACCTCGATTTTCAAAATTATTTCATATTTTTAATGATATTTCTAATATATTTCTTTTTAATCATTTTGTTTTTCATTTGAAAAAATTAATATTTACAATACTGCATTAAATTCATTTCATATTTTTAATTATATTTCTAATATTTTCTTTTTAATTGAAATCAGAAATTACGCATGTTGGGCGACATGTGTCGCCCCAATAAGTGAATAAAAAATGGAAATTGGCGCTTACATTTACCGCCTCTTCTACGCAGATCAATAGGGGCGACTAAGTCGATCCTATTATTAAACGCAATTCATAAGTTTAAACCTAAAAATCACTTTCACATTTCTGTTCTCTTTCACCGAGCCGCATCTTACCGTTCTTCCACCTAGCGGCCACTTCCCCACCACCAAATCGCTCAACACCACCTTGATTTTTTACCTCACCACCACCGGTTCACTCACCCCCACCACCACCTCCAATTTTCTGGCCGCCACCACCATTCTAGTCACCTCCCTCACCACTCAAGCACTTTCCACCACCAATTGTTTTCTCGCCCAGCACCACCTGCCCAGTCACCTCCATCACCACCCAAGCAGTCGCCAACACCTTTGAGGAATCGGAGTGTAGAAGTACTGCTGCTAGGTTGTCATTACTGTGACTGCAGGTTCTTCATTTTTCCAACCGTTAATTTATTATTTTGTGGTATTTTTTGACTAATGGCTGTGTGATATGGTGAAATTGCATTTATGGTAGAGTGAAACTGCATTTTTGGTATTTTTCGATGAATGGGGGTCTGGTATTTACTAATTATTTTCCTCTTTTTTAGTAGTTCTATAATTTTAGTTGCCCACTGAACTTTTCTTGACATTTGGTTGTGAATTTGGCTCTTGAGTACTTATTAGTTATCCTCTATAGAACTAATCATATTTGGAATTTCTTCGACTGTTTTTAAATCGTGTATGGAACATGTATCCAAACCATCTCCCAGAAGCTTTTCATTGTTTAGCATCTTCTTTCTTAAGAATAATAGTAACAATGTAATAGCTCTTCCATTAAAGAAATCAATAATTGCATCAGTCAAGTCCTACCTACTTATCATCTTGCTGGAAGATCTTCTGTCTCAGTTTCTTGCTTGTGATTTTCCCGAGACGAATTATTCGTGGCTCATTTCAGTTTTTAATGGATTGGGGACTATTTGAGAGTGCTGAAGAATCTCCTTAGAGAGGAAGTTCCGAGTACAAGTAATACTCTCATGTTCTGATAGCTTCAACCTGCAAATGCAAATTGGATGCTGATTTTAAATGCAATTGGGCCTTGATATAGAAAAAAGACTTGAACTTGAAAATTAGTATATGCAAAATTGTGGCATCTAATCCAAAAGGAGGACTAATGCGAAGCCCTCTTTTAATTATTATATTACTGTTTGATTACAAAGTCTCCATGTGCTACTACACCTGCCATCTTTCTGGAGATCACTTCTGCACCCCCACTTTAAATTCTTGTCTCAAATTGATCCATTACTTGACTCACTTTTCTAGATTGGTTATTCCTGAAGGGAGCGGAATATTATAGACTCTAATGCCTTCATAAGAAAATGGAGCTTCAACCAATTGTTTGTGGTTCTCTTGCTTAAGGGCTCGAGGCTCTGTTCCATTGTAAGCTGGTTATTCCTAGCAATTCTATTGATTCAACCTTAAAATTATTTAACATCTTATATGCTTTTGTCTTGGCGACACCGCATAATTTTAAACACATTTTGTGTAGAGATATTTACTTTTCCACTTCTATGATATTATTAGTTTTACAATTCCTAGATTTTGACCACACTAGTGGAAAAGGGTCCCACTTCATGAATACTAATTATGCATTAGATTATGGAGTTTTCTTGTTTAGAAAGTCAAAGACAGCCATTTTCTCAAACGTGATTTGAGGTGGAGTGTTTTCATATTCTATAATCTTACTTTCTTCAGATTGTGTTGGAGTTCACACTTCCGATTTGTGGTGTAATTGAGCTAGGTTCGCTTGATGATGTTTTGAGATGTTGGTTAACTAGCTTAATATCAACTTGAGTTTAATAATTTTCCTTGTGTTCTTCCATAATTGTAAGAATACATATTTGCATATTCATTTTAAATTTTCCCATTCGATTGCTAATCATAGCCATGTTCAAATTTGCTCTTGCTTTTGAAAGATAGTTTAAGAATACATATTTGCATATTCATTTTATTTATCTGCAAGAACTAGATGGAATCTTCTCCAAAATTTGGAATATGAAATGATTGATAGATAAGCCATTTTAGGAATTCTATTGATGAGGTGCTCATCCTCAATTCTTGCTTCAACGCTCAGTAACTTTTGAAAGTTGTATGATTTTATTAACACTAAAACGTTTGTTTGAAGATTTTAGAAGATTTAATTTAATGGGTCAGTTCATTGTTTTTATTTCTGTCTCTCTTGTTTATTATTGTCTCTTATATACTATTTTTTGTTGTTGTTGTTAGTACGTAATGACTGAAGTTGCTCGCTCTCATGGTGGTGAATGCTCAGGAAATCCTCCTCGACCGCCACATCAGAGATTTCCAAGATCATGCGAGTCAGGTAACTTTTTATTTTTTTATTTATTTATAGCCAAGAGCTTATTTTTTTATTTTTATCATTGTTGATTATTCTTTTTAATCTCGATGTTTTTTCAATCTGCAGCGCCGCCACCGAAGAAGTGTGGTATCTCGAGAAATTTGAATTTAGAGAAGCAGTGGCTGAATAGCGGGAAAAAACCACTTCCCATTGATTTTGATTTGAAGTACGAGACCTTACAGCCGATCGGGAACAATGCGGGAATGTTCACACGATTTGTTGGGAATACAGTTAGACAGAACTGTCTTCCTTGCTATTCTAGTTGGGACGATGTCCCCGAGGAGCTACGGGGACGGGTACTAACTACAGTTCAAGTAAGTATTTATTATCATAACTGATTAATATATATTGTTTATCACTCGATAACGTTTTAATTAATTTTTTCCTGGATAGACATACTTTGATATTTTTAGTCGTTGGTCACATAAGGAGTACGAGGACATCCTAAGCGGACTTGATCGTTTGGAAGCTGGTCGCTATCGAGCATATAAAGCAACGGTGAATGATTACTTTAAGGAAAATGGACCGAGTCGTCCGTATGGGAAGATTTCAGTTGAGGATTGGCAGAGATATGTGGAGTTGTTCACAAGCCCTAATTACTTGGTAAGTGATTTATTTATTTTTGGTTCAAGATGTCAATTTAACATTTCAATAATGATAACAATTAGGTAATCTACGTACTTGTGATCATAGGCTCGATCACAGAAAAATAAAGCCAATCACGAGAAGGCTTGATACATATCCCACCAAGGTTCAAGGAGTTTTTCAGCAACACGACACTCTGAGGTATAGTTAAATAATACCATTTTTAGGGACCCACACAAACTCTTACATTTTTCGTTCAATTTCAAATTGAAACTTTTGCAGAGAAACCCTGAGACCGGGGATTGGTTGGGTGTTGTGGATGCGTTCGAGCGACTACATAAACGCAGATACGGGGAATGGGTGAACAAGAATGCGGCAAAAGATTATGTAAGTAAAATATATACTGTAAAACTATTATTTTTGGCTTCGTCAATTTTACATTTTATTAATTATTAACTTTCGATCACAGGACCAACTCGTTTTGGCGAAAGAGACTCAACTGAACCGGCTGCTTCCATGGGCACACAAGTGGACGAGCGTCTCATTGTGAAGGAGGCCCTTGGAGAGCGACGCGGATTCATGCGTGGAGTTGGTCGAATCCCGAAGGGAAGATCTCCATCTACTAAGAGCAGTGCTGCATCATCTCATGTCCCAACAAGAAACATCAAATCCCCTGAAAATATAAACTCAGAAGACAGGTTGGAATTATACAGGACTGAAATGCAATCTCAAATGGAAAGAATGATGAGGGTTATTAGGCGCCTTGCGGCGAAACAGGGTATGTCACAAGATAATGTAATTAATGATAAATGTTGTGATGATGACGACGACGGACCATCAGATGGGTAGTAATATGTTATTTTTAAAAATGAATTGTAATCTTGTGAAAATGTTTATAAACTTCGCATTTTTAGTAATTTAACTTGGTATTTTGCATATTTGGGGGTTTTTTTTTTATATAAAAATAAAATAAAATTGTAAGGGCGACATTATCGCCCCTATAGGTGTCGTTGCTATAGATCTTAAATCTATAGGGGAGACATTTGTCGTCCGTATAGCATTTGGTTATGATTTAGGTTCGAGCTCTATATGGGCGACACATGTCGCTCCTAAAGACCTTGTGGTCTATAGGGACGACATATGTCGCCTTAATAGATCTAGTGCAACGAATCTGTAGAAACAACATATAGGGGCGACATAATCCCCCCTGTTGAATAATAGGGGCGACAAGTTGATCTATGGGAGCTACAAATGTCGCCCCTGTTACTCTGTTTTCTTGTAGTGTAAAGGTCCTTCTACCGGGTCGATGGCCAGATCAAGTCAATAAACATTTCTTTTTTGTGTTGGTTATTTTCTAAGGTAATGAATTAAAATATGCATTTATTGCTATATAATTGGTTGAAGATATAAAGTCTTTGAATGAATGGTTAACGGTCTTTTAGTTTGTTAATGTTTTCATTAAGATAGTAAATTACCTAAATATTGTTATCGAATACATTACCTGATATTATTAAGTCGATTAAGCGATACGTATGCAGTGGCTCAAGCGAATTAAACTAAAAGTTTTCTTATGAATGGGAAAAGTTGAGGGTCATGATGGCAGTCACACGGCGAAAAGACAATAAATTTAAAGACCAAACTTTGATTGGCATTATCTCTATGCATTAGTAAAAGGGAAAAGGGCCTTCACTCTGCAATTGAAGTCCACATGTCTAAAGATTGAACCACAAAAAGATAAAACCTTTGTATTTCTTTACAGAGATCTTGTTAGTCGCATTTTCACACTATAGCCTCTGTTTGGTCTAAGAAAAAAATTCAACTTTATTCTCAAATTATTTTTAATCACACACACATTTCTATGAGGCTTACCACTTTACACACTTTTCAACAATTTTTCAACCACACATTCAAAATTTTCTCCTACACCAAAATCAATACTTTATTCAAATGAAAGATTGAAGTATATGCTTTGCTTTGAAGATTGGGGGCCAAGGGGCAACAAATGTCAAAGTTTGGGGGCCTCCAGTGTTGTTTTTCTTATTATTTTAAATTAAAACATATCAATTTACTACAATTGATCAACAACTAATTAATAAAAATAATTTATAAATTTATGTATTTGTCATGAACTTGTTGATGAAGGATATGTTTAAAGGGGGTTTCTTTTGGTTCCCTCAACAGGAAAAAGCAGAAGAAGAAAGAAACTGAGGACCTCATCAATGATTATGAGTTATTCCAAGTTAAATGTAAAGGAATTAGGGTAACTGGAAATGTGTATTGGAGATAAAAATTGAGGGAACAAAAAGCGTGCTAATAAGTGGGAACACTGTAAGATTTGAAATTTTGTGCAAAAGTTAATCCACTTGGGATTTTTGGGTTTCAACTAGGGGTGGGCAAAAACCGACTCAATCCGTCGAACCCGCCCAAATCGATCCAACCCGATCGGTTTGGGTCGATTTTTCATGAAAATTGGGTTGGGTTCGATTTTTTTTTTTTTTTTTTTCGGGTTGGGTCGGGTTGCGGGTTGGGTGAATAACCCGACCCAACCCAACCCAAAAAAAAAAAGACGTTTTTTTTTTTTTTTTAAGGTAATGAAACTTGACTTATTTAAATATTGATTGAAAATATTTTAATTTTATTAGCAAGTGTTCAATTTATTGTATTTTTAGTTATTGTAATGTACATAATTGATTTGAATTAAAGATAGATTTATGAGTTTTTTTTTTTTTTTTCAAAATTTTTACTAATTGGACCAAAGCCCAAACCGACCAACCCGACCGAAATTTGGTGGGTTGGGTTGGGTTTGAATTCGTAATTGAGTTGGGTTGGGTTGATTTTTTATCAACCCGACCGTAGTTGGGCAAAAAACCGACCCAACCCAACCCACGCCCACCCCTAGTTTCAACCATGCTACATAAATATCATAGTAGATGACAGTCGTCCGTTATTTTACCCATAACATCAATATCGAAATCAATAGTTCATACTGATTCGGTCACCTTCTCGGTCCTTTTTTGGGGCTCAATAGCATTTTCCGGTTTGGTAATGTAATATTTTTTTATTCAAGTGTGTTATTATTCGTGGTGATCACTTTTCAAATAAATTTATATATATAGAGCCTGTTTGGTAATGTGAAAAATTTTGTTTTTTGTAATTTTTTTTGTTTTTTTAATGGATGTGTAGTTGAAAAATGTTTAAAAAGTCGAAAATTGTGAGCTTGACTAAGGATAGATGGTTGAGATTGAGTTTGAAAAATTGTGTTGAAATTTTTTCCATTACCAAACAACCTCATAATCTATATTATTCATTCAAGTAATGCTATATCTTTTATAATTTGTGTGTTTCGTCCTTATGAGCTGATTCCGTCAGTTCCTACCATTAAGTGATGTGATGCTTCTATGGAAGCCCAAAATCTGTCAAAATGCTTCTCACCTTAGGATTTAGAAGCTTGTTATTTATTTTACATGATACTTTATATTTATCAAGAAATCAATTTATTTCTCATAGTTTTAAGATCAACTAAAAACATTTATTACAATTACAAGAAGCCCTATTATTTTGTCTAATAGGGAAAGTAGAACTTGAGATCCTCGAATTCACGTGTTATAACCTTTTTTTTTCCCGATCTTTAATGTGTAGCATACATCTCCAATCTTCCATTTTAGTAGAACTTACGTACCGATTGGACAATTCTATCGTCTGTTTAACAAAATAACTAAAAGTTTATAAATAAGATGATTTTACCATTAAAGATGATTTTTTTTTTTTTTTTTTTTTTTTTTTTTTTTTGCATGAAACCATGAATGATGACATAATTGTGATAAAATTTTCATCGTTGAGGTGAATCAACATCAAGCTCAGTGAGATCTGACAAAAGTACTAGTGTAGCTGTGTAGGGAAGATGACTGCTTGCCGCACAATGGCGGGTTGCTCCCGAGACTCGTCTTAGCCCCCAAAGAAAGTCTTAATTACCTCAAATTATATCACTGGCCCTATCTCACCCTTACGTGTATAAAGAATCCCCGAAAATCAATGCATGGCCATATCAAAATCACAGTCCTTTTCTTTTTTTCTTTTTCATGGTAGACCCTTCTCTTTACCATAAATTATGTTGATGGTAATATTGTCTGGTTCAAAATCATTATTTGATGGTCATACATGCAGTAGTCGGTACTGATTGATCTCGTACAAAGCTTTATTCCCCAAACTCTCTCATCACAGATCTTATTACATGTGAAATAAATAAATTGAAAATTACACATCTACTTTAAAAAGTCAAAATTCATAAATAAGATCAAATGTATATTACTTCAAAAATCAGGTCTTAATTTAAAATTTAATTAATTAAAAAATTTACATAATAATATTCTATTAATTATCTAATTATATCATTTTAAATCACATCACGCCATAATACATTATTTTAAACCCTAATTATCTTTTTTCTTTCTCTATAACCCATTCCTCTCTCCCAACTCAATACAACCGCATACGACACACCACAATCTCAGCAGCTCAGCCACTTCCTCCCAACAACCACACTCGCATATCCGACGAGATCCAACCACTTCCTCCAACGTTTCCAGCAAATCGTTGCTGTTTGCAACGATTGCAAGGGAAGCACCGGTCGCAACTTACAACCGCTGTGCCTCAATCAAGCGGCAGGGCCACTGCATAGATATACTAGCGGCATCGTCGTATCGATCTGAGGGGAGATTGAAGGAGAGGGACGGGTTGTGGACGTGGCTGGGGATGGTGAAGAATTGTAAGTTTTGCAGTGTCCTCAAATTATTTTTGATGCATTGCTGATTTATTAGACTTTTAGAACTGGAATGGGTTTGATTTAAACTTTGTATGTTGTTTATGAACAGAATTTTGCGGGGGAATTTGCTGATGGGTACAATACCGTGGGTGTCGCATAGCCAATCTCGGCGACCAGTCGAGCACCATGACCTGCTGTCTTCTTCTTCACACACACTTGGTTGTGGAGATGGATGGCGTTACAAATCTACGTGATGGTGGTTGCGTGGTATATCTGTGTTGGGTTGAGTTGTGTGGTTGCATTAATGGCGGTGCAATTGTAGTTGCGTCAATGTTTGTGTAGTGCGTCTATGGTGGATTACGGTTGGTTCTATGGTCACATTTTGTGTTGTGCGTCTGTGGTGGTTACGGAGTGGGATTTTGGCATTGGAATGTGAAGATTGAGTGGAGTTTTCTGGTGGTGGTTGTGACGACGGCGATGCAACGTGGCAGCAGTGGTGTTAAGAAATGTTTATCTGTAAACATTAATTGATATGTGACCTAATAATAATTTTATAACTGTGACTTCAAAAAATATGTGACCTAATAATGATATAAGTTGTGACTCAAATAAATTGTAACCTAATAAATTGATAGTCGTTATTTAAAAAATTCATCATCTAATTATTTGATAACTTGTAACCTAAAAATATGTTGGATTCCATTAATTTAACATTTTTGTGACCCCAAAATTAATTAGCGATTTAAAAAATTTGCTATTGTGACCTCAAAATAAATCAAATTTGTGACATAATATTTTAATAATTTGGGTCACTAAATTACTTGTGACCTAAAATTTTGTGTTCGTGACTTGAAATATACTGCATTGTGACCTTAATAATTAATAAAATGTTTTAATTATTTAATTTAATAATTAATCTTAATTATAACATGATTTTTGAAATTATACAAGTTTTTTCTTAATTTTGAAATTCATATTTATAATGACCTTATTTATGTATTTTTCCCATAAATAAAATATTGATCCAACTAACACCTACATGGGTGAATAAGTGTTTAATGCAAAATTTAAATTAAAAACATATAATAAGCAAAAAGTCACTAATCATAGTAACTAGATGGATTTTAATGTTAGTTTATATGTTAACAATCAACACCAAGAATTGTTAAGGAATGAAAACCCCTAGAAGAACTCTTCAAAGAAACGACATTCGGACGAACTTGTAAATAAACGATCCACTAAAAAAGATTAAACTTTCAATTGATCCAGACACTACTAAACTTAGTAGACTATGACCACCAGTAAATCACAGTAGAACTTTTTGATTGTGCTCTAGCACTTTCTAGAAACTGTGGACTTCGTTTCCCTTCGTTTGGATCACCCAGAACGAACCTTGTCATTTTTCAACTAGAACTTCAGCTACCTCTTCAAACTTAAAAATTGTAAAGGATTATTGGCTAAGGATTTAGTTTTTGGAGTTTAATCTATGATCTTTTCTATTCTAATCTTGTGGTTTAGTCAATCGAACTATCGAATTAATGTTTGATCTTCTATAGTTGTTCTCTTGACTAAATAGAGCTCCACACACATATGGGACGAAATATGGCTTGGATATTCATAATATGTTGTGTTTGAAGTAATATGATATTGTAAAAATTCTAAAACTCGTGAAACCAAGTTGCAATATGGCTTGGATATTCATAATATGCAGTGTTTGAGGTAATATGATATTGTAAAAAGTCTAAAACTTGTGAAATAAAACTTTTTCCGCATGAGCACGGGAGCTCGAGCGCCCATCGGGCACCCATGTACTTTTAACACCACTAGAGCGATTTTTAGGGTGTCATTGACGATCGTCAGAATTTTTGTCATAACTTTCTCTCCCAGTCTTTGATTAAGGTTATTCAAAGTGCATTATGAATAGAAATTTCAAAATTCAGATATTTGCTATGCAAAAACTGGGTCTCGATCTCTTACTAAGAATTAGAGCATAAATTGTGCAAACTTTTTATACTCTTTTGACTTCTAATTCTATTCTATGTGTTTTTGTGAAAAACAATGTTGACCCAACTAACACTAGAAGAGGTGAATAGGTGTATAATGCAGAAATAAAATATTTAGTTAATAAATAATTCAATCTAGATGAATTGTAACCAATCAATTTTATTGTAGTCAGTCAATCAATTGAAAATAAATAAATGTGTAGCGAATAACACCGAATAATTTAATGAAGAAAAAAAATCATTGAACAACTCTTCATAGGGAAATGACTTTAGACCAAACCTTGTCAAAATAATTCACTAAAAAGAATAACGTACAGTTGGTCCAAACACAACTAAACCTTAGTAGACTTTGACCACCCAACCTGTAAAACACCAAAGAACTCTTTGATTGTACCTCTAGCACTCTCCACCAACTCTGAACTCTCTTTTCACTCCATGTGGATTGTAAAGAATGAAATCCGTTCTTCTTCAAATGGAACTCCATCTACCTCTCCTGAACTTCAAAACACTAAAGGTTTATTAATAAGGGATATATGGTTTGGAATTTTGAGCAATCTTTAATATCAAATCAAGAAGTTGCTTGATTGATCTTTGGAGAATAAAATGATGAATAAATATATTGATATAATGTTCTCTTAAAGAATTATAATTAATAACTAATCCTAAAAATGCAATAGGGGCTTTATATTTATAGTGGCAGGGTATTTAATGTCCTTTAGGATTGTGAGAAGTCTAAAAATCGAGAAATGACATTTGCCTAAAAGGAAGTATTTGATCAGAAAGACTAATATTACACTTGTCTTAAAGGGGTACAAGCATATAAAGTTTAAACTAGGAAAAGTTAATGAGAAGTTAAGATAGAAAAATTACATATTCTCTTTTGAGAGTTTTGTTCGTTCTCATTTTTATTGTTTTGTTATGTACTCTACATACTTTGATAACATCATTTGCATAATTCTAGCACCATAGCCGTCCACTACTTCCATTTCTTCCAATAACTTCCAACAACGATACTCTTAGAGCATCTCCAATGGGACATTGTCAAGCTTGTCAAATCATCAAAGTAAACAATGTCCAACAATTTTCTTCTCCAATGCACCCCATGTCATGCTGATGTCAAAAATAAAGTTGGACATTTTCTACTTTGGAAGGCAAGTCTAACATGCTGACTTGACAATATCGGTGGGAAAACTGAAAATTACGGTTGACAATACACCCCCACCACCATATCTCTCCACATTCTGCAATTGTCTTTCAATTTCTTAAACAGAGATAGAAACATTGTTTTATTCTTCATCTAAAGTTGCAGTAATTGTTGAATTGAAAAGATACTTGTTTCTTCATTTTTTCTTTCCATTTTCAAGAATCCCTAAACGGTCTGTGATACGCTCCGCAAGTGCACGGGTGGCGCAAGTAATAAAGTGGATTTTTAAGTCCGAATATCGATCCCATAGAGATTGTTTTAAATTGTATTTTAGACTACTCCCTTAACCGGAACTAGAAGTTTGTTTGAATTTGAGAATTTTGAATTAAAATTAAACTAGAAAGAATGAGAAAATTTGATTTGGAAAAACTATTAAATGAACATGCTAGAATTGAGAATCCACATTAATTCCATCAAATATGCATTATTCTAATTGTCTAATGATAATTCACGGGGCTTTGAAAATCCATATTCCTAATGTTGTTAAAACTCCATTTCAGACAAGCAATAACATCTATTCTTACGCATATCCCAACTATATTTCTATGTTGAGTGCTAATGTGTAAGAAAGCATTAAATAATTGTGAATACTATAGCAAATAACACAAAGCATAGCGGTATATTTCTATCTCCTATCGGACTTTGTGGAGATTGAAACGAGTCTAATGAAATCCTAATCTTTCGAACTTAAGAAATCATAACCTAGAATCATACAACTAGTGATTAAGTAATTGCATGATAAAAAGAGTATAAATCAATTGGTCAAACCTATGAATTATGAAATTAAATGATAATCAATACATAAAATCCGGAAATAAATGCTTCATCACAATTCTAACATTAAGAACCTAGCCTAGATACATAATTGAATATAATTCACAAAAGGAATGGATAGATGTCATCCTATTCATGCCCTTGATCTTCGTTCTTCAATTATGTCTTGGCTTGGAGTGGATCCCTCCACAATCCGACAGCGTTTTGGCCTCTCTTCAATGAATTGGGAACCCTTAATTTCGTGCATCAAGAAATGTATTTATAGATGTTCTCGGAATTTAGGTTACTTGGAAGATAAGAATGCTGAAAATCACGTCCAAATTGAATTCCAAAAGAGTTCTAACCGAACAAGGAAAGTTACCTTCGCAGAAGATCTTTTTGTCACTGCACAACGTTTAGTATTTTAATTATATCTTTCTATTTCCTTATCAGATTGAGGTGATTCAAAGTCCGTTAGAAATATAACTTAAAGGACTACAATTCTCACTGAAATAGGATTTTCCCAATTCGAATGTTTACTTCCCCGAAATTAGGTTTCAAAGTTTGACTAAAAATCTGCCCGAAAATCTTGTGTGATTGGAATGAATTTATGGTAATATTCTTATCATATTTCATTCCCTTTTGACTTTTAATTTCATCCAATTGAATCCTAGAAATCTTCAAGTATTGTATCATGGTCCGAATCAATCATTGAGTATTTGCAATTTGGTCATTCTTCATTTGATTTGTATACTTTAGTCCTTGAACTTCTATTTTCTCCCAAATTTGATTTCTTTCTTTGACTTTTCTTCCAATTGACCTTTTGATTTACTTCATCAACTCTTGATTTTCACAATTTAGCTCTTTTATCATCCAAATGACTTGTTTTTTGCTTCAATTCCATTATTCTCTCGACTTCGGGGTTTTTCCTGAAATACAAACTAACTAGATAAATAGCAAATATTCTTAAACAAACGCACAAAATCCTACTTTTAGGATAGAAATAAGTGTATAAAATACACTTATCAACACCCCCAAACTAGAAATATTGTTCGTCCTCGAACAAAATAAAACTAAACTATAAATGCAAATAAAATAAAATAAAATAAATGTTTTTGTTTTTGTAATCTTATTTACCATGCGCTTCAACAATTCAAATTGACTAATCACTTTAGAAAAAGAAATATGAACAACATAAAATATTTTCATTCATCCGATGCTCAACTTCATTTTGTGTGTGTGTGAATAGCCAAAATCAAATGCAAACTTATGCAAAAATAAAATTGACAATGTGTGACTTTTTATGCAAGAGTAAGCCCAAATTCCATGTGGTCAACAATAATTTTATTTTGATTTTCCTTACCCTCTCATGGATGAGCACAACCTTACTGATTTTCTCTCATATCCCGAGGTCTTTCCTATTGATGTGGTTTCTAAACATGTATAAATTGCATTTTTACACACAAGGCAGTTAGGATTAGATAAGTATGCACGACAGACCAAGAATAATTAACAAAGTGTTAGGAATTTCCATCAACAAAGCTTATACCATTTTATTCCATTTTTTCTTTCATATGGACGACTTTTTCTTTTAATGTCCTTGTCTTTTACCATCTTTGTGCAATACTTTTCATACTTGCTTTCTATATGACCCCTGTAGCGAGCTTTAGGTCGGCAGCTCCCAACTCAGTAGAGCTTAGGGTACCAGGTTCAGAGAACCCCTCAGACTTAATTACCCGAATAGTAAAGACTTAAACAGAAAAGTTAAAGATGTTTTAACGTCTTATGTGTAAGTCCACTCTCCGTACTTGCTTTCTAGTTGACCCCTGTAGCGAGCTTTAGGTCGGCAGCTCCCAACTCAGTTGAGCTTAGGGTACCAGGTTCAGAGAACCCCTCAGACTTAATTACTCGAGTCAAAAAGGCATTTGAAGAACGGAATAAGACCTTCAGCATTTTTTCTGTTTTTTTGCTGGTTATTATGGTTTATACTTGTTGATCGAAACCCCTTACACTACAGATGTACAATTAAAGCTTCAGATTCTGAATCCATCAATGCATACACATACTAATCTTCCCACCCCCAAATTGCTTCTTGAGAAGTTTGGTTCAACATTTTAGTTCGGGATCTAATTTTCTTAAGGTTTGGGATTTTATAGCCAGTTCTATGTTCAAAGTGCACAAGTTTATCCCACAAGTATCAAGCATCTTCCTACAAAAGTTATTATTCGAAAGTGGCTATGTGCTCAAGTTTGATCAAAGTCTTACATGGATGAATGTTAAGAAAAATTTTAGTTCATATGTCCAATTTTCTAACTAAAGTAAAAAAAAAAAGTCAATTCAAATCATGTCATAAGCAATAAATAAATCAACAAAAATTTTCAAAATTTTCACTTTTTATGATTGTTTTTCAATTTTCAAGTTTTTATGAATTTTCTACCCAAAAATCGAATGAATGTGTATATGAAAGCACATGAATGAGATTCCCACCCCAAAATTAGAATCATACATTGTCCTCAATGTATTCAAAACAGATAACTAAAATAAACACAAAAAATAGCAAAGAGGGTTAATGCATTTCCCGAGTTTGGAGAGTTGGTATTCCCATTTTTTAAGCTTGGAATTTCTAGCTTTCCCATTTTTGGCCCAACCTGTTTTCTCCTCATGTTTCATGCAAAAGAACGATAAATAACATTAGAATGTATAAAGATTGCATGAAAACTAAAACAATTCAACTCAACCCACCCAAACTAGGACATAGAAAATTTTTTAAATTTTTGAAAAAAATGGTCGACCACTGATTTTCAACCCTTGACATCGCCTCGAGAAAGTGAGAATTTCTCGAGACATGCCACGGACATATGAAAGTACATAACTTGGTCTACAACATATCAAAAATTCAGCAAATTTGGAGTTCATTTGGGTCATGAAAGGATGTGACAAAGTAGGTGACATGAAGCTGAAATTGGTGCGTGGTGCTGTGATGCCTGGAATGGCCTTGTAATAAAGTGCTATGAAGTGTAAATATGTTCTTGTTGAGTTCTATGCATTAAATCTGTGTAAACAATGAATGGATGATGCATAAATGATGTATAACATGTAATAAAGGTAATCATACAAAAAGAATTGCGAAAACTCAACAAAACACTCATTGAGACATTTTATCGAGCACCTAACATGCATATGAAGAAATTAAAGGATTATATAGATTTGGAGACTTGAATTAAATCAATTTTTTTTTCACCTAATAAACCCAAAATTCAATACTCCTATTCTAGCCTAAACCCCATCACTAATTATCCACAATTTCAAATTCCGCAAAAAGATATGAAGAACACTAATATTAAGCAAAATCTTGTAAAAATGTGGAAAAATCCAATATGTCTACATGTCCTAAGGTTCTCATATTGAAAAATTGTGATGATAAACAACAAAACAAATTAAAATGCAATTAAAACTAAAAATGCTAAAACATGCAAAATGGAATACTAAAATTACTTAAAGCACATAACAACTTAGTGCATGCATGTTAAACATACTAGTGATCCTAAAATGCAATATCAAGCATTTAAACAATTAGAAAGTAATAAAAGCAATCAAAAGCAATAAACAAAACAAAAAAATAAAAGAGTTTGAGAAATTGGGTTACCTCCCAATAAGCGCTTCATTTATAGTCTAGGGCTAGACTTTATGGAAATTAATTCAATGTCACCTAAAGAAAGCTTTGGATACCTTGCCCATCTTCTTTCTTTTGGCTTTGTTCCACTCCACATTTGATCTCCAAGACTCGAAATTGCCCCTCTCCATATTATAGAACATGTCATCATCCAATTCAAATTCAACTATGAAGACTTCCACCTCCTCATCGGGTTTAATTACAAACTCAATTACTTGGCAATCAACAAGGTCAAAACCATGTAAGCTGATTTCTTCCTCTTTGATGTCCAAATCTCTATTTAGCTCCACTGTGATTGATTTTTCATCGTCTTCAAGTGTTTCTTCAATAGTTGACTTATCTTTGGATTCAATGGCGGGTTTTTCGTCAAACTCCACGGGCATTGACGAGTCCTTCCTATGAATTTCTTCGAGTGGATTATACCCCCACCTTTTAAATTCACTCCAATACATGGAGTCTCCCAACAGCATATCACCTCCATCTAACTTGGCTAACTTCAGAAAGTATTTTGAAATTACCTTTTCACTCCATAGTGGAGGACCATCTCCCACTAAAGCGATGTCCTCGTCCCAATCGTTCGGTACACACTCATCAAAGAGCACGTGACTTGCATCCGACGTGTCAATTGCTTGTTGTCGACATTTAAAGTATTCTTTAAACACTAGGAGTTTTGGTGTGACCCAAATATTGCTCGCATCCAAACACTGTCCATTACAATATATTTTGGAGCAAAATTCACAGCCTGGATATTCTCTAAACATGTCTTCATAGTCCATGTTGAAATCATTTATTGCAAGCTAATGGTAGATTCAAATATACCTCGCAAGAAAAACCAAACATGAGAAGGCTTAAAATTGTGGTGGATAATCCAAAGTAACAAAATAAAAATAAACTAAAAAATAATACTAAAAAAAAGTAAAAAGTCCGAATTAGTGAAAGAAATCTAAAAATAAATTTAAACTACAATCCCCGACAACGGCGCCAAAATTTTAATACGCTCCGCAAGTGCACGGGTCGCGCAAGTAAGAAAGTGGATTTTTAAGTCAGAATATCGATCCCATAGAGATTGTTTTAAATTGTATTTTAGACTACTCCCTTAACCGGAACTAGAAGTTTGTTTGAATTTGAGAATTTTGAATTAAAATTAAACTATAAAGAACGAGAAAATTTGATTTGGAAAAACTATTAAATGAACATGCTAGAATTGAGAATCCACATTAATTCCATCAAATACGCATTATTCTAATTGTCTAATGATAATTCACGGGGCTTTGAAATTCCATATTCCTAATGTTGTTAAAACTCCATTTCGGACAAGCAATAACATCTATTCTTACGCATATCCCAACTATATTTCTATGTTGAGTGCTAATGTGCAAGAAAGTATTAAAGAATTGTGAATACTATAGCAGATAACACAAAGCATAGCGGTATATTTCTATCCCCTATCGGACTTTGTGGCGATTGAAACGAGTCTAATGAAATTCTAATCATTCGAACTTAAGAAATCATAACATAAAATCATACAACTAGTGATTAAGTAATTGCATGATAAAAAGAGTATAAATCAATTGCTCAAACCTATGAATTATGAAATTAAATGATAATCAATACATAAAATCCGGAAATAAATGCTTCATCACAATTCTAACATTAAGAACCTAGCCTAGATACATAATTGAATATAATTCACAAAAGGAATGGATAGATGTCATCCTATTCATGCCCTTGATCTTCGTTCTTCAATTATGTCTTGGCTTGGAGTGGATCCCTCCACAATCCGACAGCGTTTTGGCCTCTCTTCAATGAATTGGGAACCCTTAATTTCGTGCCCCAAGAAATGTATTTATAGATGTTCTCGGAATTTAGGTTACTTGGAAGATAAGAATGCTGAAAATCACGTCCAAATTGAATTCCAAAAGAGTTCTAACAGAACAAGGAAATTTACCTTCGCGGAAGATCTTTTTGTCACTGCACAATGTTTAGTATTTTGATTATATCTTTCTATTTCCTTATCAGATTGAGGTGATTCAAAGTCCGTTATAAATATAACTTAAAGGACTACAATTCTCACTGAAATAGGATTTTCCCATTTCGAATGTTTACTTCCCCGAAATTTGGTTTCAAAGTTTGACTAAAAATCTGCCCGAAAATCTTGTGTGATTGGAATGAATTTATAGTAATATTCTTATCATATTTCATTCCCTTTTGACTTTTAATTGCATCCAATTGAATCCTAGAAATCTTCAAGTATTGTATCATGGTCCGAATCAATCATTGAGTATTTGCAATTTGGTCTTTCTTCATTTGATTTGTATACTTTAGTCCTTGAACTTCTATTTTCTCCCAAATTTGATTTCTTTCTTTGACTTTTCTTCCAATTGACCCTTTGATTTACTTCATCAACTCTTGATTTTCACACTTTAGCTCTTTCATCATCCAAATGACTTGTTTTTGGCTTCAATTCCATTATTTTCTCGACTTTTGGGTTTTTCCTGAAATACAAACAATACTAACTAAATAAATAGCAAATATTCTTAAACAAACGCATAAAATCCTACTTTTAGGATAGAAATAAGTGGATAAAATACACTTATCAGTCTGCTACTACTTTACTTTTTTCAATTCTGACCAATCGATGATGGAAGAGACAGGATTATCAAAAACAATGAAAGAGAGGAGGAAAAAATGAAACTGTAGAGAAGAATGAAGAAGAACCGGAATTGAATTTCACTCACACATATTTAATACTTTCTTTTTTTCTTTTCTTTTTCTTATTTTCCTTTTTTTTTCTATTTTATTTTATAAGACATGTTTAATATTTTTTAAATAAATAAATGCCACATAGGTATCAATATTGGGCTGTATACATATTGCATTGGAGATCAATGTGACATTGTTAAGCTTGCAAAATCATCAAAGTAGACAATGTCCAATAATTTTCTTCTTCAATGTACTCCATGTCATGCTGAGATGGTAAAAATAAAGTTGGACATTGTCCAACTTTGGAAGGCAATGTTCAACATTGAAAGGCAAATCTAGCATGCTGACTTGACAATATTGGTAGGAAGATTGAAAATTACGGTTGACAATACACCCTCACACCTCCATATCTCTCCATTTTCTACAATTCTTCTTAAACAGAGATAGAAACATTGTTTTCTTCTTCATCTATATTTGCAGTAATTGTTGGATTGAAAAGATGCTTGCTTTTTTTTCTTTCCATTTCCATGATTCCCAAAAACGGTCTGCTATTGTTTTACTTTTTTCTATTTTAAGCAATCGATAGTGGAATAAACAAGATTATCGGAAAAAATTGAAGGAGGAGGAAAAAATGAAACTGTAGAGAAGAAGAAAGAGGAATCGGAATTGAATCTCACTCCCACATATTTAATAATTTTTTTTTTTTTTTATAAAACATATTTAATAGTTTTTTTTAAAAAAAATAAATAAATGTCACATAGACATTAATATTGGGCTATAAACATACTGTACTGGAGATCAGTGTTTTGCCTCAATGTTTGTTATGTCTAGAAGTCTAATTAATGGCTGTCAAATAGCACATGTTTTTTAGGTTGGACAATATTCCATTGAAGATACTCTTAGCTGTCCATGCTCTAGTAACTTTCAATATTTCAATAACTGGGTGTATGTATGTATGTATGTATGTATATTCTGTTTTAGGAAAACGATAGGAAATGAAATGTATGTGTGTCTTTTAGTTTTAAAAAAAATAAAATATTTTTAATTACTTTTACAATTGAGCATTGACCCACCAGTTGAACCACTGGCCAGTGACCCGATAATTTGTCCGGATCGATGATCGAGTTGGTTTGATAACTATGAGTAATATTACCCAGTAAGGACATAACTGATACTACAACCAAATATTGAGAAGATAAATGCTTAGGTGGCGTTCTGTTTGTATTTTATTTTGTATTTTCATTTTCGAAAATATTTTGTGTTTCCTGTTTTCATTTTTGTTTTCAAATTTGCTGAAAACGCGTTTGGTTTGTCATTTCTGAAAACTGTTTTTGAAAATGAAAAACTGGAAAACACGTTCTGTTTGAAATTTTGCAGAATACTACTTAAACTATTTTTAATTAATTTGCTTGCAGAATACTACTAACTCAAACTCAAATTTCCTTTCACAATACATTGAAAACATGGTTACATGCAATACACTAATGTGAGCATTAAGAGTCTATATTAATACAACTTGGTCAAGTTCGAGATTTGAGAAAGTTCTATTTCTATTAAAATCCAGAAAATGCAAGTTCTTTCAAAACCACCAGAGTCCATTTATCAGTGCATTTTTTGAAATTTAACAACAAGAATTCTCACTTAATTTTATTTTTTTTGTAATTTTGATATTGAATTCAATAAAACTTTATTTAAGCTTAGTTACAAGTTAGGATAATTCTCCAAAAAAAAAAAAAAAAATCTTTATTTAGGCTTAGTTCCAAGTTAGGATAATTCTAAAAATAATAATAAAAAAATAAAAATTTTATATTAAACTTAGTTCTAAGTTAAGATAATTCTTAAAAAATAAAAAATCTCAAAACGCGTTTTGGACATTTTTTGTTGAAACACACACAAAACGCCCAAAACCTCGTTTTGGGCGTTCAACGTTTTGTGTACAAGTTTTTTTTTTTTTTTTCCAAAATACGTTTTCCAAAATGGTAAAGAGAACGCCGTTTTATCGTTTTCGAAAATAAAAACAGAAAACGACCTCAAAACAGTAAAGAGAACCGGGGCTTAGTTTTGAAGAATGAAGATCATAAAGGTGCAACACATGTCGAAGTTTGGAGACCTCCATTGCTATTTTACCTAAAAATGGATAAACTGATCTCACGTTTATTGTTCTAATCCATCATTGACACAGTCATTGTTCATATCTGTGGTATGTGTCCCTCGATGATCTCTCTGTTAGATACTATTTTAAAGCTTATTATCATTATACTTGAACTTTATAATATCGCCAATAGTCGGTCAGTTTTTCTTTTATCCTTAAAGTCAGCTAAATTTCGTTGCCTACTCTAACATTTTACTTTATTTACTTTCTATGATCAATACCAGCGGCAACCTAAGGGTGTGTGAAAGGAGTGATCGCACAGGATCTCAACGTTATAGAGATACCAATTTTTTTTTTTTTTTTTTTTTTTTTTTGTAGAATACATAAAAAAAAGAAAAATTGAATATAGAATGCAAAATTTTTTCACAAGTCATCATCTCAAATTGTCGCAGAAGGCACCCAAAATCTCAGGGACCCTGATGAATAAATAACTAGTCTTCTTCCAACTGACTTCTAAAAAGCTTTATATTATTTTTAAACCGATAATGAAGAAAATTCACCTTTATGGCTTTATCAACAAAAATCTGTGTCTTGAACAAGAAACAAACGGAAATGTAGTCTTAGCCCTCAAATTATATTCTCACCCTAACATAAAAGGGCTCCCTGCCTTGTGAAAATCAAACACAGTCATCTCCTCTTTTCTATGAATTGAAATGTTGAGGGGAATGCTGTCTGGTTCGAAACCATTCTTTGATACTCAGTACTGAATGATCTCGGACCAGGCTTCATTCCCCCCAACTCTCATTATGCAAGTGTTTTCAATTCATTAAATTATATTCTGTTGCTATGTAGTAGCATACTTTGAACAGGCACTAGCTCTCAGCATTCAGATACAATTTTCTTGATGAAGGTATGGTAACAGTTTTTTCTTAATATAAGTTTCATTTTTCAGTGCAAATAAAACCTTATTTTCTCTATATATTTAACATATACATATACATTCACATCACTCTCTGCCCAACTAGAAAAGGAACACAAGGACACAATATAAAGCACGTGAAATTTTCAGAACTTGGCTGTTTTCCAAAGTTACCTCTATTATTTATTAGAAACACTGATAGCCAGTTTTCCAGTAAACATTATTTAATTGCAGTCTCCGATGCATCAGCAGATGGTATTTTGCTTATTGATAGTGAAATTGGAGTATCATCGGAAACCTTCAAACTGCCCGCCAACACTGACCTTTCAAGATTTGAATCCTTACCCTTCAGGTAATTTGATTTTGAATAAAAATAGAAATCAATTGTGTTTTATACAATAGTGCCTTCATTATAGTAGAAACCAACAAGGCCTCATGAGTAAGCCTACTATAGTATGTATCAAAAAAAAAAAGTTGGGGGAATTTACAAAAAATTTCAATTCCATATAAATTCATGTGGTGAAGTGTAGTCGTGCTTGACATTTCATGAATTTCGGAAATGAGATTTTATAAGTAATGTGGAACTAGAGGTTAAAGTTGTAAAAGGTGAAAAATGTATGTTGCGGCGTGTAAAACTACATATTATCGTTCTAGACATTTTACAAATGTTATTAATGATATTTTAAATGTAATTCGTGACATTTTATTAATTAAATGTTGAGAATGACAGTAAAAAAAATTGGGATGTCTAGGGAATACTTTGAATTATCATGCTAACATATTTCTTGTGGGTAGCATGTTCAAGTTAGTTATTCATGTGTTAGCTTATTTTATTTGTGTTGATGGCATCGTGGTATGTGGGATCTCATAGAAGTGTCAATTCGGGTGGTCCAGGCTGATCGGTCTGTCAACATATGAGCCCGGTAATGGCTCGCGTTAAAAAAGCCCAATCGTTGTAGGTTTACTGATGGGTCCGGGTTGACCCGCAAATTTTGAATTACAACTCATGACCGCCTGCTGGCCCAGACAGATCGAGCCTATGCGGGTTGCGATTCGTTTCGGTTTGACCTGTATCTACAAAAATATAGTATTTTTCATATTTTTATAACAAAAATATTCTTTTGTTAAATTCTTAAATATGAAATGATCAAAATGATAAATTTATATTTATATAAAGAAATGTTTACATAGAATAAAAATTTATATCTTATGTTACATGAATTACTTCTAACTTTATGAAGTTAAATACAATATAAAAAAATAACAATTAAATACATTTTTAATTATTACTATCTAAGAACATTATGTTTCTTAGTTATTATGGAGAAAAAAAATATATTTACACTTAGAGGTTGTAATAGACACTAGTAAAAAAAAAAGGACGGTGGCATTTTCGTAATTATATTTTAGGAAAATGCGTCGGTTTGTCCTTTGAACCGACGCGTAAAGTCGAACCGGCCCAATTTACGCGTCGGTTCAAGGAGAACCGACGCAAGAAACCAGGGTTTCTCGCGTCGGTTCAAAGGACAAACCGATGCATATTCGTTATGAAATTCTCGGGATAATTTCATAACGATCACTCTCGCGCCTCTTGCTCTCTCTCTTTCACTCTCACACCTCTCTCTCTCTCTCTTTCCTTTTGGGATTTTCTTCCACTCTCCACCACCGCCACGAAGCCGGACCTCCACCCCCGCCGCCACCTCTATCGCCGTCACCTCCTACATTGTAAGACCCGATTCTCATTTTTGTATATATGTATGTATATGTATGTGTGTATATATGTGTCTATAGAAATATATATTTGTGTATATCTATGAGTGTGTATATATATATTTGTGTGTATATATATGTGTGTGCGTGTATATCTATGATTGTGTATATATATATATATATATATATATATATGTTAATCTATGTATATAAATATGTTCATTACATTTTAATATGTATAAATGTGTTAATTAAATTTTAATATATATAAATTTGGATGTTAAATTTATATTGTTGATTTGAAGTTAGTAGATAGATACATTTTAATATTTTAATTATTGGAGTTGAAATTATGAGATATTAAGTTATGAAATCTTAGCTTGACTTTTTAGGAATTGAGAATGGATTTCGGATTAAACTTGGAGTAGTTAATGATGTTGAAGTTTGATTGGAGTTTTATTTGATTTTTGAATATGTCGAGGTTGAACATTTTGGTTTATTGTGGCATTTTGATTCTTCCTACAGGTTGGCTAAGTCCAATTTATAGGGGAGGTTCTGTCGAAATTTTTGTAGAATTTTGTAAATAAAAAATGAAAATTATAGTTTAAAGTGATTTTCACTATTACAGAATTGACCATACTAAATAAATAATTACATAAAACATAATCATTGTAATAAAATTACGAAGTTTCCAACCTAAAAAAGTATCGTATTTGATTTCAAATATTAATATATAGTTGGTTTAAGGATGTATCATGAAAAATATTAACTCAAAACTAATAAAAAAATTTAATTATATCTTCACATATAGATCATTGATATGAATCGGGGTTGGATGTATGGTAGACGTAATAGACATGAATATGTAAAAGGTGTTGAAGAGTTTATGAAATGTGCGGATGAAAACAAGAGAAAGAAAGGTGAAACTATGATTTTGTGTCCTTGTTACGATTGTAAGAATTTGAGAAAGTTTCGTAGTTTTGATCAAGTGAAGAGTCATTTGATTCGTCGTGGGTTTAAGGAAGGTTATACACGATGGATATGGCATGGTGAGAGTATGCTTCCCAGGACGAGCACTGGTGACGATGTTGGTGATCAGCAGCGGAATAATTCAAATGATATTTGTGAGAATGATTTGGAAAATGACGAGAATGATATGATAGACGAAATGATGCGTGATATACAAGGGGAATACAATGAAAAGCCTCATGTATTAGATAACTTGTTCAATGATTCTGAGAAGCCTTTATTTTCTAGTTGTAATAAATTCACTAAATTGTCTGCTGTACTAAAATTGTATAACTTGAAAGCAAGCAATAGGTGGAGTGATAAGAGTTTCATGGCATTATTGGGACTGTTACGAGAGATGCTTCCGAAAGATAACGAACTTCCTAGTTCAATTTACGAGGCAAAGAAATTGTTGTGCTCGATGGGTATGGAGATTGAGAGGATACATGCATGTCCAAATGATTGTATACTGTATCGAAATGATTACAAGGACTTGCGTCTATGTCCAAAGTGTGGGGCATCACGATATAAGCGAAAGAATGTGAATGATAATTGTGGTGATAAGAAAAGCCCTCCGGCAAAGGTGTTATGGTATTTACCTGTAATACCAAGATTTAAATGTTTGTTTTCCAATGCAAAGGATGTAAAGAACTTGCGGTGGCATGCCTACGGGAGAAAAGAAGATGGAAAACTAAGACACGTGGCTAATTCTCCTCATTGGAGGAATATTAACAGGTTGTTTCCCGAGTTTGGGGGCGAGATAGAAATCTTAGGCTGGGACTATGTACAGATGGGATGAACCCACATGGTAATATGAGTAGTCGACATAGCACTTGGCCGGTTCTTTTGACGATTTACAATCTTCCTCCTTGGTTATGTATGTAGCGCAAGTATATCATGTTATCTTTGTTAATATCAGGGCCCAAACAACCGGGGAATGATATATATGTTTATCTAGCCCCACTAATTGAAGATTTAAAACTGTTGTGGGATGAAGGCGTGTCTGTGTTTGATGCATATACTCAGATGAAATTCACCTTACGTGCTATGATATTTTGCACCGTAAATGATTTTCCAGCTTATGGTAACTTGTCGGGTTATACTAATAAAGGACCTAAAGCATGTCCCGTTTGTGAAGAAGACATGATTGATCTTTGGTTGAAAAACTGGAAGAAAAATGTCGTTATGAGTCATGGAAGATTTCTCCCTACTGACCACCCTTATCGCAAGAAGAAAAAGCCATTCAATGGAAAAATCGAGGCTCGAACAGCTCGCTTACCATTAACAAGAGGTGAGGTATATGAACGAGTTAAAAATTTTGATGTTTCATTTGAAAAAACTTTTAAGCTTCCTCAGAAGAGTCTTTGGAATAAAAGGTCCATATTCTGGGATCTACCTTATTGGAAACACTTATCTGTAAGGCATTGTCTTGATGTAATGCACGTGGAGAAAAATGTTTGTGATAGCATCATTGGGACATTGTTGAACATTCCGGGAAAGACGAAAGATGGTATTAAAGTCAGGAAGGGCATGGTAGAAATGGGGATAAGGGATCAATTAGCACCGCAAGAGTCGGAAAAGCGTACTTATTTACCCCCAGCTTGCTATACTTTGTCGAGAAAAGAGAAAACAAGTTTTTGTGAGTGCCTGCATGCTATTAAGGTTCCATCTGGGTACTCATCAAACATTAAAATTCTTGTGTCGATGAAGGACTTAAAATTGGTTGGTATGAAGTCTCATGATTGTCATGTCGTAATGCAACAAATGTTACCAGTTGCAATTCGAGGCATTCTCCCAAAACATGTTAGACAAGTCATTATAAAACTTTGTTTTTTCTTCAATGCAATTTGCAGCAAAGTTATTGACCCGGAGGCGTTGGATGATTTGCAGGCCGATATTGTTATCACTCTATGTCAATTTGAAATGTATTTTTCGCCATCATTTTTTGACGTTATGGTGCACTTACTTGTTCACTTGGTGAGAGAAATTAAGATTTTTGGTCCAGTATTCTTGAGTTATATGTATCCATTTGAGAGATACATGGGTATATTGAAAAGATATGTGAGAAATCGATTTCGACCTGAAGGCAGTATCATTGAAGGTTATGCTGCTGAGGAGGCTATTGAATTTTGTACTGATTACTTGGATGATGTTGAGACTATTGGTGTTCCTAAATCTCGGCATGATGGAAGACTTGAAGGTAAAGGTACTATCGGATGCAAGTCAATTGTCCCCAATGTTGAATTGCGAGATAAAGCACACCTCCTTGTATTACAACACCTTCCTGAAGTTCATCCATATTTGGACGAGCATATGACCATCATAAGGCAGCAGAATCCTTCAAAAGTTGAAAGGTGGGTAATTAATGAACATAATCGTTCATTTGCAAAATGGTTCGAAGATAAAGTCATGAAAGAATTGTCACAAACTCTGAATACCATTGTTGAAATAGTAAAGTGGTTAGCTTACGGTCCTAGCACGATTGTGAGGTCATATGAAGCATATGACATTAATGGGTATACGTTTTACACTAAACGTCAAGATGATAAGAGTGTGGTGCAAAACAGTGGAGTGACACAAGTAGCACTATCAAGAGATTTTTCAAATGCTAAAGATACCATGCCAGTAGATGCCTCGATGTCCTATTATGGTATCATTGAAGATATTTGGGAACGTGATTATAGGGAGTTCAAGTTTCCTCTCTTCCAATGTAAATGGGTTGATAACTGACGGGGTGTTCGGGTGGATGAATTAGGATTCACTATGGTGGATTTCGGACTGTTGGGTTATCTAGACGAGCCATTCATACTTGCATCACAAGCCAAACAAGTATTTTACGTTCTTGATCCTGCCGATACTAAGTGGTCAGTCGTCCTTCAAGGCAAGATACGCATTGTTGGGATTGGTGATGTAGTAGATGAAGAAGATTATGATCACTTTGATGAAACCCCTCCATTTTCTATCGGTATACAAGGGAGTGCAACTTTAGGGGAAGATAACATTGAATCAAATTATATGCGTTGGGATCATGAAGAAGGATTATGGATTGACCGTCGTTCCTGATTATTAATTATGTGAGTTTATTTACACAATTTTTGCTTATAACTTTCTTTTATTTTTCATATATACTCTATACATTGTTAATAATTTCATTTGTGATTTTGATAACAATAATTTATATATATATATATATATATATATATATATATGTATGTATGTATATTAATACGTTGTTATATGTGCAGGTACGTTCACAGTGGTCTCAATATAATGGCTGAGTCTTCATCATCTTCAGATGATCATCGTACTACTAGCAACAAAAGGACTAGAGGGCTAACAATGTGCAAAAACATGAAGAAGGCCGGGGAAGTGAATGTCATCGAGTTTGATGAAAAACATAAGCCAATCAAACCAGGCAAGGGGAACTTCAAACATTATGTCGGGTGTTTGGCCCGTATTCACGTTGACATAAACATCAGTGATTGGCACAAGGTTGATCTCATCCTTAAGGACATGATGTGGGAAGAAATAAAGGTACTATCACTTCATACATGGTTAATTGATAACGTTTCGTAATTTTTTTCTATAACATCGCATATTATATTCGTCTTTCAGAGGGAGTTCAACATCCCCGATGACGCAGCCAAAAAAGGGGTGTTGAAAGTTGTGAGGATGAGATGGAAAGATTTCAAGACTCGGCTGGTTCATGATTATATTACACATGACCACCCGAAATATACATCTCCTACGCAGCTTTACGATTTTATAATTGAAGAGCAATGGGACTCGTTCAAGAAAGAACGCCAGACTGAGAAATTTAAGGTATATATATTTAAATGTACGCATGTGATTTATTGAGTTGAAAATTAAATACTTGATGTGACATATTTCAAGAAAAAATTAAGAAGGCCAGGGATGCTCAATTGCGAAACGAGCATCCACATTATATGGGCTCAGCTGGTTATGCGGGGATGAAGCCACAGTGGCTAGTCAGTGATCCACTGTCTTCTAGTTCTTCATGCGACATGACTAGATCGTCAATTGTAAGTGAGGATCGAAGTTGAGATTGGATTCGAGCTAGATCTAAGAAGAAAGAAGGTGGAAGTTATTACATCCCCAACGAGAAAACGAGGGGGTGTTTGAAAAAATTGTAAGTATATCATGATTATTTTTTCATAATTTAAATTCAAATTTACTTAAATATATACTTATATTTATGTTTCATTTTTCTGTTAATAAGTTGAAAAAGCTGAGCAGTCCACGCAGGGGACATTTGTGTCAAGTAGACATCATGATATTTTAAGTGAAGCCCTTGGTAAGCCGGATCACCCTGGTAGGGTGAGGGGGTATGGCGTCTATATGACCACGAGGGATGTTTAGGCAGGCCATATGATTACATTAGACGTTCGTGTGGGGTCGTCTCAGTAGACGATATTAAGGAGATGATCAGGTCAGAGATGGAGGATAGTACTGCCGAGCGGGTCAGGCATCAAACCATGTCGGAGATGCAGAGTAAGTTCGATACTATGCAGAGGGACTACCATAGTATGCAGACTAAATACGACGCTATCCTCCAGCGCCTGGGCTTAAATGTTGAGGCCGGGGTGGACGTAACTCCACAGCCTCGACCACTAACTCGCAGCAGTTGCCACTCCGTGGATCCAGATCCATTTCATGGACTTCAGGTATTTAATGTTGAGTTATTTAGAATTTTTTAACATTATTTATGTTATTTCAACTAGAAGTTCCTAACATATATGTTCAATGATGTTGTACAATAGAATCCGACTCCTTGTCGTCTCGCCATAAGTCTTAATGGTGAGAAACAAATAGTAGTGAGCGGGATGGTTTATCCAGCCGAACCCGATACGGTGGTGCATCATCAACCTCTTTGGCCTGATTATGCTAAGGTGTCCATTGACCACATTTTCGATGGTGCAGAAGCGTTTTGTATTCCAGTGTCATCTCAATACCACACCACAGTAGGGGAAGCTATTGGAAGCTTCTTGCAATGGCCCAAGGAGTTGGTGATTTTTGGAGAGGTCCAAACATTTAGTTATATAAAAGTTTCTATCGATATTAATTTCTTTTAAATTTGTATAACAACTGAAGATGATAAAAATTATCTTGTTGCAGGAAGAGGCACCACAACATGCAAAAAAATTGAACGAAGGAAAAACACCCCAGAGTTTCGAAATGTCATCCACACAGCGACCTGCGATTGTTGACGATGAGACATTGCAACGTCTGGGTGATAATTGTAAAATGTTACATACTCTGGTCATTCAATTGCCTGTTGGTGATGACTTCTACCAGGTGCCTGTTGATGCCGCAGTGTTCAATTTTGCATTCGAGGATGGTTTTTATGTTACAGTCGGAGACATCACCGACTTGCTTACGATGCAATGGTTGGACACATCTATCTTACAAGTGTTTTCATTGTAAGACTTCTGATAAAAAATTATAACTTCAATTTAAATCATTATTTTATTTCTATTTATTGGTATTTTTATTTTTTAGGTACCTCTATGAGTTGTGTCAGGAATACGGAATTGAATCTATTGGATTCATGTCTCCGACACACATTGCATCGGTTTCAGTAAGAACAAATGCAAATGGTGTTATAAATTACTTGGCCAGCACCATGAAGGCAATGAAAACTAAGAAATTCATTCTAGCACCGTATTTTCAGGAGTAAGACCATTGATATTCTCTAATTTTTAACCTAATTTGAATGATATGATATTTAAAGTTGTATTTACGCGTTCATAATACGCAGGAATCACTGGATGTTGCTAGTTATTTCTCCTGAGAAGAATACTGTGTACTTCTTAGAGTTGTGGTGAAATTGATTGTGCAGTTGTGATTGTTGAGAAGTTGATATTTTGAATAGCAGAGTCCCCCTACAGGTTGGATAAGTTCAATTTATAGGGGAGACCCTGCCAAAATTTCTGTAGGAAATTTGAGTCATATTATTTTTTTGTAGCTTGTTGATATAATTTATTGAAATTTTAGGGCTTTCAAAACCTATTGGACAGTTGGAGGCATGAGGACAAAATCCAATACAACGTGGAAAAACGTAAAAATATGAAAACACAGATTTAAACTTTATTAAAAATCTTTGAATTATTTATATATTTTATTTAGTTTGATTACTAATATTGTTAGTTTTCAATGTGAATATTTCAGCGTCCTCAACAACCTGGAGGGTCTGAGTGTGGCTACTACATTATGAGAAATATGTATGAGATAGTCATAGAATACTTTCAACTTACTTCGTTAGGAACTGTATAAGTCATTGAAAATGAGAATTTTAATAATGACTTTATATTTTATGAAAAAATAACTAATAATTCGTTTTGATTGTTTGTAGGCATTTAAAGAATATTATTCAATGGAGGAAGTAATCGAGATTCAAAACTTATGGGCAAAATACTTCGTTCATAGGTTTGTGTAAATCGAAGTGTAATCAAACTTGCATTTCCATATATATTTAATTTGTATCTTAAATTAACAATTTTGTAAGTATAATTGTTGTTAATTTAATTTTATTACGTATATTCCGATTATATATATATTTGGTGATGCGCATGTTCAGGTTACCGCAGGTCACGTCCTGGTCATTGCAGCCCACGACCTGCAGTTGACTGGGTCATTGCAAGTCACGTCCAGGTGACTGCAGGCCACGACGTGCAGTGGCCTGGGTCATTGCAGGTCACGTCCAGATCACTGCAAGCCACGACCTGCAGTGGCCTGGTCATTGCAGGTCATATAATGTAAAAAAAAAAAAAAAAGTTTTGGGCATTGGTTCTAATTTAGAAACGACGCCTAAAGTCAAAAAAAAAAAAAAAACTTTGTGCGTCGGTTTTATATTAAAACCGACGCACGAAGTGAATTTTTTTTTTTACCTTATGGGTCGGTTCTAAATTACAACCGACACCCAAAACTGACTTTGGACGTCGGTTTACAACCGACGCCTAAAGTCGAGACTTTACGCATCTGCGTCATATGCGTCGCCGCTACAACCGACGCGTATTCTTGTTTCTGTACTAGTGAGAGTTTGTGGAAAAAGAGAGATTTTCATTGTTACCATATTTAATAAAAATAGTTTTTTTTATATATTTTTTTAATTATTTCATGGGTCGACAGGTTAACCGCGGCCCGCGAAGGTGTAACCCGCGAAACCCGTGATTCACATCTTCTTGACCATGAACCGTCCGCTTGGGTCACGGGTCAGCCCGTTGTCCCGGGTCGATTTTAATGAGTCTGGTCAGCCCGCCCGTCTTGACACCTCTAGGATCTCATGAGATTTGTTGCTGGTTGTATGCATTAAAAATTCCTGTAGTCAGATCTATTAACAATTTCCACAACTAATTTCAAATGAGAAATGAATTAATAATTGATTAACAAAAATTAAAATTGAAAAATAAAGGAATTTGTGGGTCTTTGTTGAAATTAATATTAAAATAAAGGAATTTATGGGTCTTCACCATCAACATTCTTTAACTCAATTGTTGGAGGATTTTTCAATGGGATACCTCAGGTTTCTTAATTTCAGGACTTGAGTATTCAATGTTTGTTTTCAACGTGTCTTTATACAACACACTTTCATTGAAGATCATATACTTGCTCCAAATAACCTTTAGACCAACATTATCTCAGAAACGATAGCCAAACTTGCTATCATCATACTGAATTTAGAAACACATTTTTTATTTAGCATCGAGCTTACTTCTTGCATTAGAATCAATGTGAATCTATGAAACACAATCAAATATCTTCAAACGTGAAATTTGTTGAGAAATTTCCTTTCTCAAATGGAATATGTGCTATAATGAAGTTAACACAAAAAACTCGCAACAAAGAATCAAGAAGAAAACAAAAATTGCAAAATGACTTGAATCGCAAAGAATGCTGTCCTAAAAGCGAAATTTGCGCCCTCTCGAAATGAGAATGCTAAAGGGCCTCCAAACAAATTACTTTAGCGGATTTCAAGCCTCAAACCAAGTATCAAATAGCACAATTGATAAACTTGGAGAATAGGAACAAGAAGAGCAAATTTGAAGATTCTAAGTATAAAATTTTGGAACTTTTGGATGATAATCACTATTGAAGCTTAGATAATCAAAAGTTGTTCAAAACATGAATTTTATACCTATTTATAGAATTTTATCATCCCTGTTCGTTGTTCATGCAACTCTTCAAGAAAGAGTGTCAAAATTGGTTGAAAAGGTGCTTGAGAAATTCTGAAAAATTTCTCCAACGGTCGAATTTTAACTCCACGCGATCGCCGGTATGAATCTCGCGCGATGCCTCGAAAATTTCTGCAGTGAATAAATCACTTAACCACTCGATCGCCGGACCATCAACCACGCGATCGCGTGGTTCTTCATTCTGGCCGGACCTTTAGGTCCGGTCCGGACCATTTGGTCCGTCCATTTGTATTTGGTCCGGTTTTTGCACTTTTTGGACCAGTTCCTTATATATTGGACCGATTCTCGCACTTTTCAACTTTTATTTATATATTTGAACAACATTTTCATAAAAATCCCCCACTTGTTCAAATATATGAACACAACTTAGAATTATAAACGATGCCACGCATAAAATAAGGTATCTTTCGATTTTAACCTTATATTAGTGCTAATATTGCAAAGTAATATCGAGATCCCAGGTAGCCTTGGCTTTGAACCAGTTATCCCTTATGACATTACCGACGATATCTTACACGTGAACATTCTTGCTCAATACGTTCCACACGATTTACTTTGACGCGTTAATGGCCTTGTGTCCATCCGAGTTCATGAACTTTTCAGAAAGTAACTCCAAAACTTTCCTTGAAGCGGCACCACTTCTAAGTTCATATAGGAGAAATTCTTACAGTGTCTTGGTAACTTTTAAAGACACTTGTACTAATTACTGAATTTCTTTAAGATTTGTTCAACCCTCCAAACAGTTACCCCAGCACTTGTATCCTTAGGATAGGGCCTTAAAATAATTTTTAAGTGCTGCAACAATTCACTTATCGAATGACTTTTTGTTACCCTTTGAACCCGTGAATTACTCATTTCGTAATGACAGGTAGGGTTGCCATCATTGGTGAATTTATAATAGGAGTTTTAGCCCCATCCTACTCGATGTTTGTCTTACCAACTCTTTGGTAAGTGGTTTTGTGAATGGATCAGCCAAATTTTCACTTGACCTCACATAGGTAAGTGATATTATTCCATCCTTTATTAATTTTCTTATATAATCATGTCTAAGACTCATATGTCTTGACTTTCCATTGTAGACTTCATTATAAGCCCTTGCTAGAGTAGCTTGACTATCACATAGTATAGATATTGAAGATTCCTTCTTCGTATCCAATGGAACTTCATAAAGAAGATCCTTAAGCCATTCTGCTTCCTTTCCAGTTTCGGCTAATGCAACAAACTCGGATTCCATAGTGGAATGTGTTATAATTGTTATTTTCTTTGATTTCCAAGAAACAGCACCACCTCCAAGTGTAAACAACCATCCCGAGGTTGATTTATTTTCTCCAGCATTTGATATCCAACTTGCTTCGGTATATCCTTCTAATATTGCTGGAAACTTGGAATATTGAAGTCCAAGGTTTTTAGTTCTCTTTAGATAACCAAGAACTCTTCCAATCGCTTTCCAATGCTCAACACTTGGATTGCTAGTAAACCTACTAAGTTTACTCACGGAAAATGCAATATCCGGTCTCGTGCATTGAACTGCATACATTAGACTTCCAATTGCACTCGCATATTCGAGTTGTCCAATAGCCCTTTCAACATTCTTTACAAGTTTAATACTTGAATCAAATGGAGTATTTGCCTCTTTAATGTTCAAATGTTTGAACTTTTCAATCACATTCTCAATATAATGTGATTGGGTTAATGCATACCCCAACTCATTCTTGATCACTTTTATACCCAATATGGTATCCACTTGACCAAGATCTTTCATATTGAATGTTGACGACAGAAACCTCTTTGTTTCTTTTATGTCATTCATGTGATTACTTATAATCAACATGTCATCCACATACAAACACACAAATGTAACAAGTTTATCACAACTTTTAATATATAAACATTTATCTACCACATTATGTGAAAAACCAAAAGACATAATTGCATTATCAAATTTCTCATGCCATTTTTTAGGAGCTTGTTTTAAACCATATAGCGATTTAATAAGTTTACAAACTTTATTTTCTTTATCCAGAAGAACAAAACCTTCCGGTTGTTCCATGTAAACTTCTTCATCTAATTCTCCATTTAAAAATGCAGTCTTCACATCCATTTGATGCACATGCAAATCAAATATAGAAGATAGTGCAAATAGTATTATAATAATAGTGATCCTAGCCACCAGTGCATAAGTGTCAAAATAATCAATTCCTTTCTTTTTGTCGAAAACCTTTAGTAACTAATCTTGCTTTATAGGTTTGGATCAAACCACCGGTATTGTATTTCCTTCGAAATACCCACTTGCAACCAATGGCTTTTGATCCAGCCGGTAAATCAACAATCTTCCAAGTATTGTTGGACGTTATAGAATCCATTTCATCATTGATAGCATCCTTCCAAAATGTGCTATCTCTAGAAGTCATTGCTTCTTTATAGGTTTTAGGATCACTATAAATTTGAAGAACATATGGAATTGTTCTTACTATATCTTCCTTACTTGCTTCAACCAAGTAAAAGGAGATCCTTTGAGAATCAATCTCATCATGTCCTAATACCTTCTCTTTACGAGAACGCTTGCTTCTTCGAGTTTCACTAGTCTCAATTACATCTTGGGTAGATGTTTCTAGTGATTTAGAAGCCGGAAATTCATTTTGAATTTCTATTGAATTTTGAGGAATATCATCAACGCTTAATGAATTCTCAAAAAATTCCACATCTCGTGATTCTATAATCACATTGAATATTAGATCAAGTAGCCTATATGCTTTACTATTTATAGCGTATCCAACAAAGGCACTCTTGATCCCTCTTGGTCCTAGTTTTATTTTACTAGGATTGGTGTTTTTATAATAAGTCAAACACCCCCACACTTTAAAATATCCAATGTTAGGCTTCCGACCTTTCCACAATTCGTAAGGTGAGACTTTAAGTTTCTTAGAAGGAATTCTATTATGTATATGACACGCGGTAAGTAATGCCTCACCCCATAAGTTATTAGGCAATTTAGACCTTGTTAGCATAGCATTTATCATCTCAACTAAGGTTCTATTTTTCCTTTCCGCCAAGCCATTTTGTTCCGGTGTTCTAGGTGCACTACATTGGTGTAAAATACCATGTTCTTCACAAAAGATATCAAATTCTTTAGAAAAGTATTCACATCCTCTATCACTTCTAAGAATTTTAATCCTTTTATCCTTTTGATTTTCTACTTCATTTTTATATGCTTTAAAAATAAGAAAAGCCTCATTTTTATGTTTCATTAGATAAACATAAAAAAATCTAGAATAATCATAAATGAAAGTGATAAAATATTTATTACCACCCCTAGTTAACATGCCATTAAGTTCACAAATATCGGTATGAACTAAGTCAAGAATATTAGATGATCTTCCTACACTTTGAAAAGGTTTTTTTAATCATTTAGGACTTAGTGCAAATTTCACATTTTTCATACTTTGTAAAAACACAAGATAGCATGACATTTCTAATCATTCTATACAAAGTAGAATATCCAACATGTCCTAATCTATCATGCCATAAATCTAAAGAACACACAAACTAAGAAGAATTTATTTTATTAATTGCATTGTCAATAATACACAATTTGACCATTCCATTAGTGGAATAGCCTTTACCAACAAAGAAACTATTTCGGGACAATACAAGTTTTCCCTACTCAAAAATACATTTCACGCCCGGTTTTCCCAACAAATCACCACTTACAAGGTTTCTATTCATATCCGGCACATGTAAGAAATTTGTAAGAGTTACAACCTTTCAGGATGTGAATTGAAGATCAACATTCCCTTTGCCTATGACTTTCGAACAATGTTCATTTCCCATTTGAATTTGTTGACCATCATCAATCTCTTGATAGGTCTTGTATAGGGACTTGTCATAGCAAACATGAACGGTGGCGCATGTATCATACCACCATCCCGGAATTTTTCCTTTGACAGAATTCACTTCGCTTATAGTAGCAATAATTTCATTCTTGTCAATGGAATTAACCTTGCCTCCAAAATTGCTTTGTTTTTTATGTCGGCAATCTTTCGCAAAGTGGCCGAATTTTCCACATACAAAGCATTCTCCCTTGGGCTTCTTTTTGAATTTGTTGTTGTTGTTGCTAGTAAACTTTCTTTTGTTTACTTTGGTCACTTTGTTGTTCTCCAAGGCATTGGCTTTATAAGTACCAACATGGGAATGTTCAATCCCATCTCTTGCCCTCGACTCTTCCTCAATTCGGAGATGTTTTTGAATTTGCTCCATTGAAAAGTCTTCGGAGTTGTGAAGAATTTTCTTCCTATATCCTCTCCAAGTAGAAGGCAATTTTGCAATAATTGCTCCTACTTGAAATGATTCCGGAAGTTCTATCTTCACCGCTTTTAATTTATTGACAATCACTTTCAATTCATGAACTTGGGGTAATAGGGGAACATTTTCCAAAAATTTAAAATCAAAGTACCTTGTTATAAGGAATTTTGTAGTTCCTTCCTCTTCGGCCTTGTACTTGTTTTCAAGTGCATTCCAAATCTCTTTTGCAGATTTAGTGTTGGTGTACAAGTCGTAGAGACGATCCGAAAGTGCATTCAAGATATGACCACGAAAAATAAGTTCGTCTTCTTCTCGCTTCTTTCGATCAATCCTTGCTTGTTCGGTATCTTTCTCGGAAGGTTCGGGCAAGTCTTCCAAATTGGGATCAAGGATGTAGAAGATTTTTAGTGCCGTTAGTAGCAACTTGATTTTTTCTTGCCACCTTGTGAAGTTGGTACCATCAAAACAATCCAAGCGAACCAAGTCTTGATTCATCAATTTGATTGTTGCCATGGTGGTGTCTCCTTCGGTTGCCATCGCAGAAAATTTCGCTTTTAGATTGTTGAGAAATTTCCTTTCTCAAATGGAATATGTGCTATAATGAAGTTAACACAAAAAACTTGCAACAAAGAATCAAGAAGAAAACAAAAATCGCAAAATGACTTGAATCGCAAAGAATGTTGTCCTAAAAGCGAAATTTGCGCCCTCTCGAAATGAGAATGCTAAAGGGCCTCCAAACAAATTGCTTTATCGGATTTCAAGCCTCAAACCAAGTATCAAATAGCACAATTGATAAACTTGGAGAATAGGAACAAGAAAAGCAAATTTGAAGATTCTAAGTATAAAATTTTGGAACTTTTGGATGATAATCACTATTGAAGGTTAGATAATCAAAAGTTGTTCAAAACATGAATTCTATACCTATTTATAGAATTTTATCATCCCTATTCGTTTTTCATGCAACTCTTCACGAAAGAGTGCCAAAATTGGTTGAAAAGGTGCTTGAGAAATTCTGAGAATTTTCTCCAACGGTCGAATTTTAACTCCACGCGATCGCCGGTATGAATCTCGCGCGATCGCGAAATGCCTCAAAAATTTCTAGAGTGAATAAATCACTTAACCACGCGATCTCCGGTCCATCAACAACGTGATCGCGTGGTTCTTCATTCTGGCTGGACCTTTAGGTCCGGTCCGGACCATTTTGTCCGTCCATTTGTATTTGGTCCGGTCTTTGCACTTTTTGGACCAGTTCCTTATATATTGGACCGGTTCTCGCACTTTTCAACTTTTATTTATATATTTGAACAACATTTTCATAACAAAATTTTTACCTTTTTGTTGCTCCAAACCTCCCCTGGTATTATGCAACTGAATGTTGTTGAAGAACCTCTATGAATCAAATAAGCTGTACTACTGACTGCCTCAGCCAAGAACATCTTTGGTAACCCAGCATGTAATCTCATACTTCTATCACGCTTATTCAGAGTCATATTCGTCCTCTCAGCTATACCATTTTTTTGAAGTGGTTCTAGAATGGTTTTCTTCATCTTGATTCCATTATTAGTATAGTGCTTCTTGAAATTATCAACTACATACTCTACACCATTATTTGAATGCAAACACTTCACCATCAAATTTGTCTTGTTTTCAGTCTTCGCTTTCCATCTTTCGAATGTATCAAAGATAGTAGATTTATCTTTTAATAAATAGATCATACCTTCTTGCTTGATTCATCAGTAAATGTCAAATAATAACTTGAACCTCCAAGGGAAGTAATAGATGAACGTCTCCACACGTTTATGAATGAAATCAAATTTTGTAGATTTTGGCTCCCACAAATAAGAATTGATACCTGAATTATCAGCTACAATCATGTTTCTACAACTGGAAGTTATATAAAGAGTTCTAGATTTCTTTCCTTGAGAAACAATCATGGATCCCTTCGTGACTTTCCAAGAACCAGTACCAAAAGTCACATTATAACCTTCATCATCAAGTTGTCCAATTGAGATCAGATTACGCATCAATTTAGACACAATATCCATAGGATCTCAATAGCAAGGTATACCTTTCCATAATTCCTAACAGCATAATTTTCCATGATCTTGCGATGTGTAGTGCTACGAAATGAAGCTCCTGAATCTATCACCCAAGAATCAATAGAACTATAAACCAACAAAAGCAAAACATTTTATACATCTTCAGTCATGACATTAACCCTGTCGTTATTCATTTCTTCCTTCTTCGGTGCTCTGCAATTGTTCATCATATGGCATATCTTGCCACAGTTTTAGTATTCCACTTTCTTTCCAGATTTGGACCTAGATTTGCTTCTTACATTCCTCGACTTCTTTTCGTTGACTTTATAATTAGAGTTCGTCTTGAAACTCCTACATGTGTTCTCAACATTTAGGGAGGGATTCAATATTAAAACTTCTTCAAAATCTATTCTACGGACTTCCTCGGCAAGAATAGTTTCACAAACATCACTGAGTTTTACTTTTGCATCGCCTATACTAGCCGCAGCTCTCATAGACTTCCAACTATTTTGTTGTAATGCCAATAAGATTAGGGCATGAACCTCATCATTGAGCTTTATCTTGATAGATATCAACTGATTGATGGTTGTATTCAATTTATTTCGATGTTCTGCTACTGTAGCAGCTTCCACCATCTTCAAATTAATAATTTCTTCATGAGATGTACCTTATTGCATGCATATGGCTTCTCGTACATATTGTACAACACCTTCATCAAACTCTACTGCCACGTTGTGATCATCGTCTTCGATAGGGTCAATCAAACAATACCTAATAACTTACGGTTAAGGAATTTCCAGTTATCGTCACTCATTCCGATTGACTTTTCCTCCAAGAGTAATTTGTGCAGATTCTTACAGGGGCATTTACTTACATACCACTGTAAGTGTAGCATATCTAATAAATATGTATTGAATGTGTTCTAAAAGTAATGGACAAGATAATTTGGACTTTATGCATTTAAACACACACACACACACACACACACACACACACACAGACATATATATATATATATATAGATATATATATATATATATATATATATATATATATATATATATATATATTGTTTTTTGAAGATTTTAAAGAAGTGATTAGTTTTTTTTTTTTTTTTTTGAGAAATCATTTTTGGAAAAATTTACAGAAGTGACAATTTTTTTTTTGTGTGTGTATTTTCATTTTAGTAATTTGAGGTTGCACCAGCTCTAACAACAATTAGCATTACCTTCTTCATCAACAAAGCTTAATACCTTGGTATCGTGATAGCTTTTGTATGTGATTTCACTATGCTCTTTTGTATGTGATTTGACTATGCTTTTATGATGGAAACTAGTATTTCACCCGTGCGATGCACATGATTTCTATCCATCATAATGATTCCGAAGAAAATTTATAAAAATATGTTGATTTTACAATCATATCAAATAAAAAACACAGACAAATAACATTTTATTACAAAATGTTATCAAATTTGAAACTTAACCAAAAAAAAAAAATCAAAATAGGAAAAAAAACAATATCCCAATGATAGCGCATATTAAAGTTTGACACTTCATTAAACTTTTGGTATTAAATTTATTTTCAATTTTATTTATGTTTTTTGAAATTTAGTCTACGTACATCATTACTAATTTTCCTTTTAATATGTTTTAACTTTTAATTGAGTTTATTTTTTATTGTATTACTTGCATATATTTTATTCAAACATCAATAAATATTAATTAATATTTTTCTTTTTTCATCATTTTTTAAGTATGCTAATATTTTTGTCAATATTAAATAAATTATTATATTTTATTTAATTTGTGCATTGATAACAAAAATTTGATATCGACAAATTAATGATTCTTTTAATATGTGGTAAGTGTATTTTATACACTTATTTATATGTCTAAATTAGAATATATTATTGTCGTTTTAGAATATATGCTATTTAATTTGTGTCTATTCGATACTTTGTAGAAAATATCCCAAAAAGGCGAAGAGTGAAGCAAATAACGGGAAAAATGCACATATGGATGCGAATTGGAGCTAAAATCGTATACCGCAAGTGCACGGTTCGCGTTCAAGTAGTAAAGTGAATTAGAGAAGTCCAGGTTATCGTACCCACGAGGAATGATTGATGTGTAACTAAAGTTATTGATTTCATTTTAAAAGAAAAGTCAAGTAACATAAAAAGTTGATTTGATGTGAATACTAACTATCATAAAATTAAAACATGGCAACATGAAAAACTAGTTAATTAAAGCAAATAGAAAACAATATGTAAAAGCTAGGATTAAAACTAATTATCCAAAATAAACTAATAATAAAAAGAACTTGGTGACTAAACTAAACTAGAAAACATGAAACAAGGTGAATTTAGTTTTTATAACTACACTAATTTCTTCTTTAACAAATCAAATAGTGGTAGTCAATTAATTAACCAAATTATATGGAAAAATTTAAATTTAACCTAACATGTATAGTAAATTCCAATAAGAACCTAACATAATGACAAACATTTTAAAAATTACAAAAAACATAAACAACATTCACAATCACAAATACATAAACATAAATACCCACAATCCAAAAACAACCTAAAATACTTAAATAACCTTAAACTAATTAAAATTCCAACACAATAATATTAACCCCTAATAATAAACTAACAACAACATTTAATAAATAACATAAACATGAGAATAATACTTGAAATAAAGATTAAAAACAAGATAATAAAGAAAACTCCCCTTTTTGTATAGTTCTTGAAGTGAAAACCCAAGAATCCATCACTTTGAACCAAATTTCTTCATCAACCATTAATATCTTCAACAACCCAATCATAAAACATTAAATGCACTTAAAATATATAACATTTATGGTAGAAATTTGAGAAAATACCAAATATAAAAACTTAAACTACAACAAGAGGATGAAATGTTGAAGAAGAACACAAGAACATTAAGACATTAATTAAACATTGCATTAAATAAGGTAAAATGTTAAGAAAAAATACAAGAGAAAATAGAAAAAGAGGCAAGAAACTTACATGAGGCTTCAAAAATCTGACTTTTTCCTATTTATACAACCCTAAAATCATCCAAAAAATCCTAAAAAATGCCAAGATCCGCGAAATTCAGCTTCTGGGTCGAACCGGGTCGGCCGGGTTGACCCGGTCCGGCCCGAAAACTTTTTTTTTTTTTTAATTTTAAAGGCGCGCGATCGCGCGGGTTAAAATTTTGCTCCAGCTTTGTCTCTGGTCCGTTTTGGGGTCCAAGTCGCGAACGCGACTTGGTTCGAGCCACGCGATCGCGTGGCTCAGCCAAATGATGGTTTTGCAGCTAAGTCCTTTCCGTAATTGCCATCAAGTCCTCCATCTTTTAATCTCGAGCAATTTAGTCCCCAAATTTTCAGATTTCTTTCAAATATCCTTCTAAAATTGCACTTTTGGCCCTTCAACTTTTAAAATCTTTCAATTTGGTCCCTTGGTCAATTGCGTGGCTTGTCCAAAACTTCCCGAAAGTGACAAGATGGTCCCCAGACTTCCAATTTCAGCGTAATTCGCACTTCTTTTGTGGTTTTTTTGGCCTCAAACTTGAATATTAACCTATTTAAATACAAAATATGCATAAATTAGTAGATATTTGCTCAAGATGTTCCAAAATATGCTAATTTAAAGGTATAAAAAGTGTATAAAAATGCACTTAACAAATACCCCAAACTTAAACTCTTGCTTGTCTCGAGCAAGAATATCTACTAGCACAAAAGCAAATGAATGAATGATTAACAATGCTAGATAACTTGTAAATTCTTTCTTGAGTGTAAAATTGCATGATTAATTCACAATTGTGTTTTCAAAATAATACTACAAAAAGAAGTTGAGCTTATCTCATGTTTGATCGGTGTGTGTGTGCATAGTCACTTCCAATTATCACCAAGGTTCAAAGAAACATTGTAGGAGGGATAAATTCCAAAATAATACTATCCACCATTAGTGGTCAATTTCATTCCTTACCCTCTCGTGACATTCATCCCCCCATATTATTTCTTTTCTCTCCCAAAATGCATCCTAGGGGTGACTCTCAATTCACACATTTCTTTTTCCACTAAAGCTTGGTTATGACTTACCAGCAGCGCTCTCAACAATCTAGATATGCAGTGACTCTCCACTAGATGAGTGTTTCAACATTAAAGTTTATACCAAGCAATTCAAACTCACTATTAATCTAAGCTCTTATCCAAATACAAATGCATGATTTCTACAAACTAATGTGATGATTGCTCGTGACTTCCTCACTCCCTTAAGCTTTCTCATTGACCCATGTAGCGAGCTTTAGGTCGGCAACTCCCCGACTGTTTTAAGATCAAAGGGTACCAGGTTTCAAAATACCCCTACGGACTTACTAACTCGAGTAAAAAAGGCTACGAAGTGAGGTAGACTTATTAAGGAAATGCAATGATGATGATGTGCTTTTTTTTTTTTTTTTTCAAGTGTGTGTGTGTACCCTACTCATTAAGCTTTCTAATTGACCCATGTAGCGAGCTTTAGGCCGATGACTCCCAAGTTTCAAACTTAAGGCACCAAGTTTCAAGATACTCCTACGGGCTTAATTACTCGAGTCAAAAAGGCTACGAGATAGGGCAATGCAATAATTAAAATGGGCTTAGATCTCTAGCATTTGGTCATCACTTAGCTTATACTAACATCAACAACACTCCACACAAATTTAGATCAAGCATGCATGGAATCACTACACATCTAGACCGTCTCCTTTACCGGCTCGACCACCCCCAAACTTGTCTCACAAAGGATTAAGAGATTAAAAGCATTGAGAGGGATTTGGATAGGTTGATAAAAATTGAAGATACAGGCTCACAACCTAATTTTTCTACTTCGCAATTTTTTTCAACCTTCAATGGATTCCAAATCTCAACAACAATTAGTTATGACTATTGTGCTCAAGAGAACTCAGGACACTCATAGATAAGCAATTTATAAAAATAGGCACAAGTAGCATATTCGATCATGATTCATGAATTAATCAGCAATTTCAAACATCAAATCATTTGAGCCGACAAGGCTATCTAGCATGTCAATATCCATAACAAAATGAACAAAATCAAACGTCACAATATCTTAAGCCGGCAAGGCTATCTAACATGATAAAATGCAAAATGAAGTCAACACCCCCAAACTTGAATTACACATTGTCCTCAATGTGAAAATAGAAACAATATGTAAAGAAGATAAGAGGTAGTGAAACTTCCCTGATTCAATGCTTGGTTGTGACGTTGAAATTGACCTAAGCTTTCGTCGAGTGTAGTTCACCCCCAAACTTGTTGAGGACCATGTCACTTAGGATTTTCAAAAAAAAAAAAAATTGTTACCTACAAAAGTTTGACAATTAATTAAAAAGGAAGTAAAGAAGTACAGTAAATAAATACAAGTAACTCAAAAGAGAAGAAATTTGGGTTGCCTCCCAAAAAGCGCTTGGTTAAAGTCATAAGCTCGACTTTTGGATTGTTCATTCGGGAGAATTGAGGAGAAATAATGATTTGTCCTCCGGGGGTTCCCCTTCCAAGAATGGTTTCAACCTTTGCCCGTTGACCTTAAAATATCCCTTGTCGGGATGATATAGCTCTATAGCTCCATGGGGAAATATTTGAGAAATTGTGAACGGCCCCCACCAACAGGATCGAAGTTTTCCGGGGAATAGTCGAAGTCGGGAGTTGAATAGAAGAACTTGTTGCCCAACTTTGAAGTCTCTCTTCACAATGTGGTTATCATGTCATTTCTTGGTCCTCTCCTTATAGATGCGAGCATTTTCATATGAGTTGAGGCGAAATTCATCAAGTTCATTAAGTTGAAGCAACCTCTTCTCACCAATTAATTTTGCATCAAAGTTTAATGCCCGTGTAGCCCAAAATGCTCGATGCTCAAGTTCAACGGGGAGATGACATGATTTTCAAAAAACAAGACAAAATGGAGACATACCAATAGGAGTCTTGAATGCGGTGCGGTAAGCCCATAATACATCATCAAGCTTCCTCGACCAATCTTTCCTTGATGTATTCACCGTCATCTCAAGAATTCTTTTCAACTCTCGATTTGAGATCTCCACTTGGCCACTTGTTTGGGGATGGTAAGGTGTGGCTACTCGGTGTTTCACTCCATACTTTGACAAAAGTGAGTCAAGGAGGCGATTGCAAAAGTGTTTGCCTCCATCACTAATGATGAGTCGGGGGGTTCCAAATCGTGTAAAAACGTTCTTCTTGAGAAAATTGACCACCACCCGAGCATCATTAGTAGGAAATGCCACCGCCTCTACCCATTTAGAAACATAATCCACCGCCACCAAAATATATTGATTCCAGAACGAGGATGGAAATGGCCCCATGAAATCAATTCCCCAAACATCAAAGACTTCCACTTCCAAGATTGAAGTCAATGGCATTTCATTACGCCGAGAGATATTCCCGCTCCTTTGGCATCTATCACATTTGGATACTACGGTATAAGCATCCTTGAACAAAGTCGGCCAATAGAATCCCGATTGAAGAACTTTTGAGGCGGTTTTGGAAGCTCCAAAGTTTCCCATAAGGTGATGAATGACACCTATCAAGAATTGCTTCCATTTCTTCCTCGGGAACACATCTTCTAATAATTTGGTCCGACCCCCTCTTGAATAAATATGGCTCATCCCAAAAATGATGTTTCACATCGGTAAAGAATTTCTTCTTTTGTTGATAAGAGAAATCTGGGGGAAGAATACCACTTACAAGGAAATTCACGAAGTCCGCATACCATGGTGCTTCGAAAACTTGGAGAAGATGGTTGGTATGCAATAGTTGTTCATCCGGAAATGCTTCATTGATTTCCTCCACTCCCACTTTTTCAGGTTGATCCATCCTAGATAGATGATCGGCCACAAGATTATCCGCACCCTTTTTATCACGGATTTCCAAATCAAATTCTTGCAAGAGAAGGACCTATCTAATCAATCTTGGCTTCGCATCCTTCTTAGCAAGCAAGTATTTCAGAGCGGAGTGATCGGTATAGACAATTACCTTTGAGCCTATGAGATAAGATCGAAATTTGTCAAAGGCAAAGACCACGGCAAGCATCTCTTTCTCGGTTGTGGCATAATTCAATTGAGCATCACTCAATGTTCGGCTTGCATAGTAGATCACATGCAACAATTTACCTCTCCTTTGCCCCAAAATCGCTCCCACGACATAATCACTAGCATCGCACATGAGCTCAAATGGTAAGCTCCAATCCGGGGCCACAATAATAGGAGCCGAGATAAGCCTCTCCTTAAGAGTGTTGAAGGCCAATAGACACTCTTGAGAGAAATGGAAAGTGTTGTTCTTCTCAAGTAGAGAACAAAGAGGCTTAGTGATTTTAGAAAAATCCTTGATGAATCTCCTATAGAAACCCGCATGCCCCAAGAAACTCCTTATGCCTTTCACCGAAGTAGGAGGAGGCAATTTCTCAATAACTTGTATTTTGGCTTTATCAACCTCAATTCCCCCTTGTGAAATCCGATGGCCAAGTACAATGTCCTCTCTCACCATAAAATGGCATTTCACCCAATTAAGCACTAAATTGGTTTCTTCACATCTTTTCAACACTAGATCAAGATTATCCAAACATTCATTGAAAGAAGAGCCAAAAACTGAAAAATCATCCATAAATACCTCGATGAATTTTTCCACCATGTCGGAGAAAATGGCCATCATACAACGTTGAAAAGTAGCCGGTGCATTGCAAAGACCAAACGGCATCCTCCTATAAACAAAAGTCCCATATGAACATGTGAAGGTGGTCTTCTCTTGATCTTCGGGGGCTATTAAAATTTGATTGTAGCCCGAATATCCATCCAAGAAACAATAATGAGAATGCCCCGCCAACCTCTCAAGTATTTGGTCAATAAAGGGGAGAGGAAAGTGATCTTTTCGAGTGGCATTGTTCAATTTCCGGTAGTCAATGCACACTCTCCATCCCGTCACGGGCCTTGTAGGAATAAGCTCGTTGTTCTCATTTTCAACCACCGTGACACCTCCTTTCTTTGGAACACATTGGACGGGACTCACCCATGCACTATCCGAGATTGGATAGATAATTCCGGCATCCAACCACTTCAATACCTCGGCTTTCACTACTTCTTTCATGTTTGGATTTAGACGGCATTGGTGCTCCACTGTTGGTTTGAAGTTATCCTCCATGAGGATTTTATGCATGCACAAGGTAGGGCTAATACCCTTGATATCCGCCATAGTCCACCCAATAGCCATTTTATGCATTTTCAACACCTCAAGTAGTTTTTCTTCCTCCACTTCATCCAACAAATTCGAGATAATAACGGGAAGAGTAGAAGAATCACCCAAGTATGCATACCTCAAATGTGATGGAAGAGGTTTGAGCTCAAGAGTTGGGGCTTGTTGAATGGAGGGTAGTGAAGGAGAAGAGCTCTCTCCTAACTCTTCAAAATATGGCCTCTTCTTGAAGGGATAAAATTTGGGAGCATCCAAGTGTTGTGACATCCTTCTGATGTCCAAATCATCCTCTCCCTCGGTGGTTATGGAGTGAGCAATGCAAGTCTCAAGGGGATCCTTAGATGATCCATAGATGAATGATGTAGCCACCTCTTGATCAATGATGTCTACTCGGGAGTATAAATTTACCTCGACGGGGTACTTAATGGATTTCATAATGTCGAATGTGATTTGCTCATCTTGAACCCTCAATATCAATTTTCCTCCTTGCACATCTATTAAGCTCGACCGGTTGCTAGGAAGGGTCTTCCCAAGATGATTGGGCTATCAAGGTCTTCCTCCATATCAAGAATGATAAAATCGGCAGGGAAGATGAATTTGTCCACCTTGATTAGCACATCCTCAACAATACCACACGGATGCTTAATAGAGCTATCGGCCAATTGCAATGAAACTGTGGTTGGCTTTACCTCTCCCATGCCCAATCTCCTGAAAATAGACAAAGGCATTAAATTAATACTAGCACCAAGATCACATAATGCTTTACCAAAAGTTAAATCACCAATAGTACAAGGAATAGTAAAACTCCCTGGATCTTTGATTTTTGGAGGCAATTTGTTTTGTAGTATGGCACTACATCCTTCCGTGAGCATCACTGTTTCATGATCTTCTAGCCTCCTTTTGTTTGAAAGGATGTCTTTCATAAACTTTGCATAGCTAGGAATTTGTGCTAATGCATCGGCAAATGGTATGTTGATGTGAAGTTTCTTGAAAACTTCAAGAAATTTACCAAATTGTGCATCCACCTTGTGCTTTTGGAGTCTTTGAGGAAAAGGAATGGGAGGCACATAAGCTTTCACCGGAGTAGGAACATTTGTTGAGGTCTCCCCACTTTCCTTCAATGTTGCATCATTTTCATTCGCCTCCTCAATATGCTCATTACCTTTTTCTTTCACCTCGGGTTGTACCACATGTTGCTTTACCGTGACTTCCGGTAATTGAATTCCACTTCTTGTAATGATGGCTTGCACATTTTCCCTTGGATTGATCTCGGTATTGCTTGGCAAGGCTCCTTGTTGTCTCTCCGTCATCATTTTTGCCAATTGCCCAACTTGAGTCTCAAGATTTTTGATAGAAGCCGCTTGATTTTGGAGAATAGTATTGGTCTTGTTCATGAATTGCATGAGTATCTCCTCAATGGAAGGCTTCTTCTCTTGGGGTGGTGGAGGTTGAACAAAACCGGGAGGTTGAACAAAACCGGGAGGCTTTACTTGATTTTGATTGTTGGACCAAGAAAAATTCGGATGATTCCTCCAACCCGGATTGTATGTGTTGGAGTAAGGATTGCCTTGTGGTCGGTTGAAATTTTGAGCATAGTTCACTTGCTCATTTGAAGTAGAAGCCATTTTGAGCATGGGACATTCCTCAACCTTGTGTGTTGCTCCACATACATCACAAATAGAAATAGGAGGGTAGATTGATTTTACCGTATGTTGAGAAGACAAATCATCACACTTCTTGAATAGAAGGTCCATCTTTTCCGATAAAGCCGCATATGCATCCACTTCATGAATTCCCGCGGCTCTCTTTGGTACCATGCGGTCGGTTGGCCAAGTAGAATTGTGACTAGCCATCCTCTCAAAGAGCTCAATTGCCTCATTAGGTGATTTTGTAGTGATAGCTCCATTGGAGGCCGAATCAACCGTCACTCGACTAGATGGATTCATCCCAAGATAGAAATATTGAACTTGCATTTGCTTGATGAACTCATGATTTGGACATTTCCTCAACATCTCCTTGAATCTTTCCCATGCCTCGTAGAAACATTCGGTTTCAAGTTGTCGAAATGTGGAGATATCACTCTTCAATTTAGCCACTTTTGATGGAGGAAAGTATTTTGTAGTGAACTTTTGAGCAAGATCATCCCATGTTGTAATACTTCCCACCGGGTTGGCATCTAACCATTCACGAGCTCCATCTCTAAGGGTATGTGGAAATAACCGCATGTTGATAGCCTCCATGCTAATTCCCGGATAATCAAAGTTACTACACATCTCCAAAAACCGCGAGATGTGAGTAAATGGATTCTCCTCGGTCATTCCATAGAATTGTAGATGCCCCTTGAAGAGATTTATCACATCCGGCTTTAGATGAAAGTCCGGACGTCCAAATGGGGGATATGTGATGCTTCCTCGATTTTGAGTGATGAGAGGGACCATGAATTGCCCCATTGGTCTATCATCTTCATCAATAACGGGATCGGCACCACCTCGGTTGTTGTCCCCCATATTGCCTTGTGTTCTTTGTTGTTCAACTTGTTCTCTTCTTTCCCTAATCCTCCTCCTAAAAGTTCGTTCGGGTTCGGGATCAATTGGAAGAATGTCCCAAGTTGGACGTTGTTGCATAAACAAGGCAAGAGTACCTAGAAAATGAAAATAAAAAGAAGAAAGAGATGAGAATGAGAAGACAATTCAATTAACAAAAATCAATGCACTTAGTACAAATAAAATCAGTCCCCGGCAACGGTGCCAAAAACTTGTTCGCTAAAATCGTATACCGCAAGTGCACGGTTCGCGTTCAAGTAGTAAAGTGAACTAGAGAAGTCCGGGTTATCGTACCCACGAGAAATGATTGATGTGTAACTAAAGTTAATGATTTCATTTTAAAAGAAAAGTCAAGTAACATAAAAAGTTGATTTGATGTGAATACTAACTATCATAAAATTAAAACATGGCAACATGAAAAACTAGTTAATTAAAGCAAATAGAAAACAATATGTAAAAGCTAGGATTAAAACTAATTATCCAAAATAAACTAATAATAAAAAGAACTTGGTGACTAAACTAAACTAGAAAACATGAAACAAGGTGAATTTAGTTTTTATAACTACACTAATTTCTTCTTTCACAAATCAAATAGTGGTAGTCAATTAATTAACCAAATTACATGGGAAAATTTAAATTTAACCTAACATGTATAGTAAATTCCAATAAGAACCTAACATAGTGACAAACATTTTAAAAATTACAAAAACATAAACAACATTCACAATCACAAATACATAAACATAAATACCCACAATCCAAAAACAACCTAAAATACTTAAATAACCTTAAACTAATTAAAATTCCAACACAATAATATTAACCCCTAATAATAAACTAACAACAACATTTAATAAATAACATAAACATGAGAATAATACTTGAAATAAAGATTAAAAACAAGATAATAAAGAAAACTCCCCTTTTTGTAAAGTTCTTGAAATGAAAACCCAAGAATCCTTCACTTTGAACCAAATTTCTTCATCAACCATTAATATCTTCAACAACTCAATCATAAAACATTAAATGCACTTAAAATATATAACATTTATGGTAGAAATTTGAGAAAATACCAAATATAAAAACTTAAACTACAACAAGAGGATGAAATGTAGAAGAAGAACACAAGAACATTAAAACATTAATTAAACATTGCATTAAATAAGGTAAAATGTTAAGAAAAAATACAAGAGAAAATAGAAAAAGAGGCAAGAAACTTACATGAGGCTTCAAAAATCTGACTTTTTCATATTTATACAACCCTAAAATCATCCAAAAAAACCCTAAAAAATGTCAAGATCCGCGAAATTCAGCTTCTGGGCCGAACCGGGTTGACCCGGTCCGGCCCGAAAACTTTTTTTTTTTTTTTAATTTTAAAGGCGCGCGATCGCGCGCAGTAAAATTTTGCTCCAGCTTTGTCTCGGGTCCGTTTTGGGGTCCAAGTCGCGAACGCGACTTGGTTCGAGCCACGCGATCGCGTGGCTCAGCCAAATGATGGTTTTGCAGCTAAGTGCTTTCCGTAATTGCCATCAAGTCCTCCATCTTTTAATCTCGAGCAATTTAGTCCCCAAATTTTCAGATTTCTTTCAAATATGTCCTAAAATTGCACTTTTGGCCCTTCAACTTTTAAAATCTTTCAATTTGGTCCCTTGGTTAATTGTGTGGCTTGTCCAAAACTTTCCGGAAGTGACAAAATGGTCCCCGACTTCCAATTTCAGCGTAATTTGCACTTCTTTTGTGGTTTTTTTGGCCTCAAACTTGGATATTAACCTATTTAAATACAAAATATGCATAAATTAGTAGATATTTGCTCAAGATGTTCCAAAATATGCTAATTTAAAGGTATAAAAAGTGTATAAAAATGCACTTAACAATATGCTACGTTTAGATTCTTGATCCGTAATTTTCATTGAATCTTTACTTTAGTAGCAAATAAATCTCGTGCAGATTTAGTAATAATTCGACTTGAATTGATTAATTCGAGCTCGTGTAATTAACGATCCAATTCAATCTATTCTTCTAAATTTTCATACTAATCGTGCATTAAATCCTAAGAACTTGTTTAGGATTGTCCGTGGATAAAATTGATTCGAAGAGCTTGTTTTGAATCAATACACATAGGGAAGAATTTAGATAATCAGAGCTTGTTGACTATATATGATTGATAATTGAATAGGGATATAAACACGTTACAAGGAAAGGTATAACATTAATTGAGGGTACAACCGAACCCGAGAACAAGATTTCTTCTTATTTCTCTAGTCATATTTAATTATTTATTTTATGGATAGTTTTCATTCAAATTATTTTCAAACAACAAAACCCCCATTCCATTCTAATTGATCGAACAACTAAAATTAGTTTCCGTTCCTTGTGGGATCGACCCTTACTCTCGCTACTACATTATTAATTAATATTTAGCGAGTAAGGAATTATTTATTATTTTGGTGCATTGTGACACACATCAAATTTTTGGCGTCGTTTCCGGGGAACGGTTAACAATTTAGTATTTAATCAATTAAAATTTTATTTTTTCTGCATTTTATTTTTTATTTATTTTATTTTATTTTCACTTTATTTCTATAATTTTTCAAAAAAAAAAAAAAAAAAAAAAAAAATTCTTGCCTGTCTACTTCTTTGCTTATATGCGTAGAACTCGATCAACTAATTTTTAATTTTTTTGATTTTGACCCAGAAATCGAGAGAACTTTTCGACAGTAAAGAAGAGCGGCACAACCAATGGCAGTAGCTAACAATGGATATTGTGTCTAAATTGATGCGTAATCTAATCTCAATTGGACAACTTGATGATGAAGGTTATAATGTGACTTTTGGTACTGGTTCTTGGAAAGTCACGAAGGGATCCATGATTGTTTCTCGAGGAAAGAAATCTAGAACTCTTTATATAACTTCCAATTGTAGAAACATGATTGTAGCTGATAATTCAGGTATCAATTCTTATTTGTGGGAGCCAAAATCTACAAAATTTGAGTTCATTCATACACGTGTGGAGACGTTCATCTATTACTTCCCTTGGAGGTTCAAGTTATTATTTGACATTTACTAATGAATCAAGAAAGAAGGTATGATCTATTTATTAAAAGATAAATCTAATGTCTTTGATACATTCGAAAGATGGAAAGCGGAGATTGAAAACAAGACAAATTTGATGGTGAAGTGTTTGCATTCAAATAATGGTGTAGAGTATGTAGCTGATAATTTCAAGAAGCACTGTACTATTCATGGAATCAAGATGAAGAAAACCATTCTAGAACCACTTCAAAAAAATGGTATAGCTGAGAGGACGAATATGACTCTGAATGATCGTGATAGAAGTATGAGATTACATGCTGGGTTACCAAAGATGTTCTTAGCTGATGCAGTCAGTAGTTCAGCTTATTTGATTCATAGAGGTTCTTCAACAGCATTCAATTGCATAATACCAGGGGAGGTTTGGAGCAACAAAAAGGTAAAAATCTCACGTTTGAAGATATTTGATTGTGTTTCATAGATTCACATTGATTCTAATGCAAGAAGTAAGCTCGATGCTAAATAAAAAATGTTTTTCTAAATTCAGTATGATGATAGCAAGTTTGGCTATCGTTTCTGAGATAATGTTGGTCAAAAGGTTATATGGAGCAAGTAAATGATCTTCAATGAAAGTGTGTTGTATAAAGACACGTTGAAAACAAACATTGAATACTCAAGTCCTGAAATTAAGAAACCTGAGGTATCCCATTGAAAAATCCTCCAACGATTGAGTTAAAGAATGTTGATGGTGAAGACCTATAAATTCCTTTATTTTAATATTAATTGCAACGAAGACCCACAAATTCCTTTATTTTTCAATTTTAATTTTTGTTAATCAATTATTAATTCATTTCTCATTTGAAATTAGTTGTGGAAATTGTTAATAGATCTGACTACAGGAATTTTTAATGCATACAACCAGCAACAAATCTCATGAGATCCTAGAGGTGTCAAGACGGGCAGGCTGACCAGACCCGTGAAAATCAACCCGGGACAGCGGGCTGACCCGTGACCCAAGGGACGGTTCATGGTCAAGAAGATGTGAATCGCGGGTTTTGCGGTTTACACCTTCGCGGGCCGCGGTTAACCTGTCGACCCGTGAAATAATTAAAAAAATATATAAAAAAACTATTTTTATTAAATATGGTAACAATGAAAATCTCTCTTTTTCCACAAACTCTCACTAGTACAGAAACAGGAATACGCGTTGGTTGGAAAACGGAATACGAGTCGGTTGTAGCGGCAACGCATATGACGCAGACTCGTAAAGTCTGGACTTTAGGCGTCGGTTCCAAAGTCAGTTTTGGGCGTCGGTTGTAATTTAGAACCGACGCCTAAAGTCAAAAAAAAAATTCACTTCGGGCGTCGGTTCTAAACCGACGCCCAAAACTGACTTTGGGCGTCGATTTTTATCTAAACCGAAGCACAAAGTTTTTTTTTTTTTTTTACTTTAGGCGTCGCCCAAAAAATTTTTTTGTTTATATATTTATTTTTTTTACATTATATGACCTGCAATGACCATGCCACTGCAGGTCTTGATTTGCAGTGACCTGGACGTGGCCTGGAATGACCCAGGCCACTGCATGTCGTGGCCTACAGTGACCTGGACGTGGCCTGCAATGACCCAGGTCACTGCACGTCGTGGCCTGCAGTCACCTGGACGTGGCTTGCAATGACCAGGACGTGACCTGCGATAACTGAACATACGCATCACCAAATATATATATAATCGGCATATACGTAATAAAATTAAATTAACAACAATTATACTTACAAAATTGTTAATTTAAGATACAAATTAAATATATATGCAAATGCAAGTTTGATTACGCTTCGATTTACACAAACCTATGAACGAAGTATTTTGCCCATAAGTTTTGAATCTCGATTACTTCCTCCGTTGAATAATATTCTTTAAATGCCTACAAACAATCAAAAGGAATTATTAGTTATTTTTTCATAAAATATAAAGTCATTATTAAAATTCTCATTTTCAATGACTTATACCTTTCCTAACGAAGTAAGTTGAAAGTGTTCTGTGACTATCTCATACATATTTCTCATAATGTAGTAGCCACACTCAGACCTTCCACGTTGTTGAGGACGCTGAAATATTCACATTGAAAACTAACAATATTAGTAATCAAACTAAATAAAATATAGAAATAATTCAAAGATTTTTAATAAAGTTTAAATCTGTGTTTTCATACTTTTACGTTTTTCCACGTTGTATTGGATTTTGTCCTCATGCCTCCAACTGTCCAATACGTTTTGAAAGCCCTAAAATTTCAATAAATTATATCAACAAGCTACAAAAAAATAATATGACTCAAATTTCCTACAGAAATTTTGCCAGAGTCTTCCCTATAAATTGAACTTATCCAACCTGTAGGGGGACCATGCTATTCAAAACTATCAACTTCTCAACAATCACAACTCCCCTATAATATTTTTGTTTATAAACAAAAATATAGCAGTCAAACGAAGACGTAATTTATTTTAAATAGTTAATAATAATAAAATATATTCCAGAAAATATGGTTTATAATATTAAGGATAATAAATGATTTTAATTGTTAATAATTAAAACATAATTTTAATACTGATGGTTACTCATATGATTTTTCAAATAAAGTTCAACATGAAAGAGCGATTTCGAATACAATCGAACATAATTTTTAATGACCAAAAAAATAGTTAATTTGATTTCGAACATAATATATGTAACTTTTGAGTAAGATTATTTTTTAATATATTGCTTACATACATTTTATTCAAACTTCAAACTCAATTTTATATCTTTTTACTGAGTTATCTATTCAGTCTCGTTTTTATATTTTTTTTCCAGCTTAATTATTACATCAATTTTTTCCTTACCTGACTTGTTTCGTTAAGCTAGTTTTTTTTTTTTTTTTTTTTTTTTTTACGTTATCTATTCAGTCTGATTTTTGTAATTTTTCAACTAAATTGTCTTGTCAATTTTTTTTTCTTACACGAGTTGTCTCTTCAAATTCATTTTTGTGTGTGTGTGTGTGTGTATTTTTTTACTGAGTTGTTGATATAATCTCGTTTTTGTAATTTTTTTTTAGCTTAATTGTCATGTCAATCTATTTTAATAGAGTTGTATTGGACAGGACATTTTTCTATAAATTTTCCTATTCCTATAACATTTTTTCAAACCAAACCATTCTATTCTCCTAAAGCATCTTCTCTAGCAGATTTATTTTTCATTCAGGATATTTCTTCCTTCAACAAATAATTTACTTCAGTAAAATATTTAAGTTAGTTAGATTTCACGTGTTACTATGTGGTTTTAAAGTAAGTGTACCTAGTTTATTATTTTGCCAGATTTTTTAATAAAACCTGATTTGTATTCATTTATATTTTAAATTTTTTTTAGGAATGAAAGGCGACAATAATGTATTTTTACTCGGGAGCGTTTCTTGATGATGACTGTCATTAAACCGCATAGTTGTTATATTTATTTCAGTTATATTTTTGTGTAAAGTCTATTTTAATTTATATTTGTTTGTTTTGTTCAAATAGTGTTTATTAATTTTCATAAGTATAAAGATCAAAATATTACCAACTAATGTATAAAAATCAAAATTTCAAAAATGAGAATTAATTAATCCGAAACAACTATTGAAAAGAAGGGGGGAAAAAGTCAAAATAAAGATAATAATAATAATAATAATAATAATAATAATAATAATAATAATAATAATGCAACTTTCCTCTTACAGCCGCATATTTTAAAATATATATATATATATATATAAACGAATGTCGGCCCAAAAGATTGATGTCCCAATTAAAAAATAATAAAAATTGGCTGAAGTGCACAAATGGGCGTATATAGAGGTGTCAATCCGGGTGGGTCGGGTCGGGTCGGCCCGCCAAAAAAAGCTCGGTAACGGTCCGCTTGAAAAAAGTCCGCCCTCTGCGGGTTACGGGCCGGTTACGGGTCAACCCACAAATTTTGAACTACAACCCAGGCCCGCCCGTTGGTCCATCCTGGTCGAGCCCATGCGGGTCGCGGTTTTTTCTGATTTGGCCCGTATGAAAAAAAATATAGATTTTTTCATATTTATAACAAATTTTTTGTCAAGTTTCTAAATACAAAATGATTAAAATGATAAATTCATATTTATACCATAAAATATTTACATAGAATTTAAAATTATAGTTTATGTTATATGAATTACTTCTAAATTTATAAATTTAAATAAAATATAAACAAATAACAATTAAATGATAAGTGTATTTCTAATTACTATTATCAAAAAAACATTATTTTTTTAGCTATTAGGGAGAAAAAAATAAGATTTTTCTTTAAAAGTTGTATTAGAGTTTCTAGAAGAAGAGAGATTTTCAATGTTACCATATTTGATAAAAACAGTTTATTTTTATTTTTTTTACGGGCCAACGGGTTAACCGTGACCCGCGAAGGTTTGACCCGCAAAACTCGCGGTTCACAACTTCTTGACCCGTGAACCACCCGCACGGGTCACGGGTCGGCCCACGATCCCGAGTCAATTCGGGCCGATTTTCACGGGTCTGATCGGCCCGTCCGTCCGTCTTGACACCTCTAGGCTTATCATTTGGGCATATCTCTCTCTCTCTCTCTCACAGGTTGTGGGACTTTGAGGTTGTGGGACTTTTAACAATATTGAACGGGAAAACAAAGCTAAATATCCAGCTTTTATTTATTATAAGATAAGATAAGATTAGGTACTTGGGCTAAGTAGCGTAATCATTGGACCATCTCAGAGTGCCTAGGCAAGTGAATGCCCAGCTTGAGACCTTTTAAAGTAAATTAAAGTTTCTTGCACTTCTAGAGACATTCTAAAAACAATTGGCAACATCTCCAATGGTTAGCCTGCAAAAGATTTAACCAACCCAAGTCATCAATTGTTCAAGGATACAACCTTCCAACAAATACTACGTATTTGAGTCTTAACAGCTTGCCATTGACATGTAGCATCGCAGTTCATAAACGTGAAATTTGAGATATTGTAACCACTAGTCAATCTATAAGTTGACTCTGTAAAATTATACCAAGCGGAATAACGTCATTTCCATTAGGACAGAGTACAGACATTGTTTCCTTGTTACAACGATGAATCATTAGATCACAAGCGGAAAACGCGTCCACCTTACGACGTTCTAACTGATACTGCAATAAACTTCACCAGGTGTATAATTTTAAACCTTCAGCCATAATATAGTTCCACATGTATATGGACAAAATAACCAGCAATTTAGGATTTAGCAAAAGTTATATAAATCATGCGCTTAGTTGATCAAGATTGAATTTGCACTTTATTCTATCTATCAGACCCTAAGTCTCTGATGATTGTCTTCAAGATTCATTGGATGATGATGCATCATCTTTATGCTTAATCATGCCAGAATCAACTAGAACTGGAATTTCTGCTGCAAGCCATGGTGCAAGGCCCAAACAAAGTGCATGTGCTATTCCAAACCTAGGACTGGAAAAGAAAAAATCACTGTGAGAAACATACCAATACGAGTTTTTATCAACATGGAGATAATAGATATCTTTTAAGGAAACATCGTATATTAATTCATATAAAATTTACTTCAGCTCATAAGATATTGGCAACATTCATCATGTTAATTCCACATTTGCAAATATAGCACATAATTGATATGAATTATGACTAAACTTTTGTAATACCCTCTTTCCAGTCTATTTGCTTCATGGGGCTTCATAGGAGCATTTTAATACTAAAATCATACAAATTATAAGCTTACAAGTTTTTTCTTCATTCCTTACATCTGCAAAGAAATAAGAAAGCATTTCAATATCCTATTTATATATTCTCCCAAACAATATCTATACCAATGTTTAGACAGCAGTAAACTGACTTTTTTCTTCATATGATTAGGCTTATACGTAGCTTTAGTCTTTAGCATTTGACTTGTCATGTTCAGGGTCAAATACCAAGTACAAAGCAGGATCCTTCTCTCTGACCATAGATGCCTATGAACTTTTTGGATTATTTTCTTGGTTTGTTTTGAGGTTTATGTCTCAAATTTCTTGGAGGGTCATCCCTAGCCTCAAAAAGGTATCAAGCCTTGATAACTGATTGGGTATGCATTTATATTTCTTAAACAAAGTGAAATACTTAGAAATATATTGATGTGTTTCTTTGATATCACCTAGTGTGTGTGTGTGTGTACACACACACACACACACACACACAAGATTGGTAGCTTGCTTATGTTTTGTGTTTATAGACATTTCTAGATGGCAGTAAACAACCATGTCTACCTGTTCACTACAGAGCATCCTTTTACTTTCACTTGGTACAGCCTCTACGTAGTTTTCTCAAACCAGATGTAATCTCCCTTTCCTAAATTTTTAAAATTACTATCTTTTTACAGCATCAAGTGCACATGTTAACTAATAGTCCTTCATGCAGAGAATTGCTATATATATAGTCAGCTTACAAATCATAAATATAGGAAAGATATGCATAACAACCTTCATCCATCTACCTTGCCCCACACACAAGCAACCATCCCTGACACACCAATTTATTTTGGGATCTCACGGTTCCCTACTTCACAGGAAAACAAATCCTGTGTCTTATTATGAGGCATGATGGCAAGCTTGCAGGATGAAAGCCTACATCACATTATCTCAGTTAGAACAAAAACATGCAGTACCCTAAATGTAGGATCTAAGACCTGCCCTCCGTAATTTGACTAATAAACTGCAGCATGGATAATTTAACCCACGTGCATGTTAGTTTTGACAGTGTTATGCCCTGGGGTTATTAGACAATGTAATATTTCGCAGCTTGTTAAACATAAATTCGGTTCGTTCAAGAATTCTTACTTGAAAAGATGAATTTTAAGATCATTTTGTGTGGTTAAATCACCTTACTTTCCAAACTCCAAAATAAGCATATCATTGCAATCCAATGATCCCAATCCCGATCACAATAGAATGGAATTATTTGCTACAACCTATAAGCTTTTGTGAGTTTCATGCCAAAAATGTTGTTTAGGGGACTTTCCAATTTATGTGTAGTTTCACATACGGATTTCAATCTTGTTTCTACCACTATGTTTCTATCTTTTTGTTCCAAGCAATAATGAGAGGTTATATGGGAGTTATGGAGGTTATGTAATTGGTTTGAATTCCATATTCAAACTACCCCCTCCTACCATTTTGATGTATTGTGCATCGGGTCACCCAACATTGGCGACCCGAAACCCATATTTTCCAATATCTCCCACTCGCACATGATGGATATGACTTGACCACAAGTTGACAACGAATATCACACGTTAGATCCTTCGGGAGATCTATCTCACAAAAATTCATACGGCAGATAGATCGTACTACTAGTGAGTAATATTAGAGCTCACAATACTATAAACATGTTAGGAATATATATTAACTCTATTAGAGGAACGTCACGTCTCAATATACCCCAACTCATTTTCCAACATTAATACAAGTATTTCCGATCCCTTGAGTATTAAATGAACATAATGGAACACCATATTGTATCGTTGTATTTACAATTGTGTTCTAAACCTCAAGAGGCTAACACAATTGTCAGACTAGTGAATACAAATCAAATGTTGATCAAAATGGTTTCCTTTCCTACTCAAATCCTTCAACTTTAAATTAGTTGTTTTCCTAGACATGTCCCATCAAACCGAATCAATCATAATTATTGGTAATATGCAAAAGTAGCATCACTGAAATAAAATATCGAGATACAGTAAAAAGTCATAAGAGTGCAAATGAGGTAATATAAACCTCAAGATCTCACACAATGAGGAAGCAGGGATCATTTACCTCTCATTTACCCCATATAGCTCATAAGAGCACACGTGCTATGTGTTTTCTCCCTCTCTTAGGGGTATGTCGTATTCTTTAAAAATAAAATAAGACCATAGAGATTCTAGTTCAAGTATTACTAGATACCTAACATACGTTCTCCTTATATTCATTCCCCTAGGCAATCCTAAAACGAGAACTCGATCTGGCTTTTAAACAGGTTCAATGGAAACCCAATCTATTACGATTACTTATTGTAATCTCATCTTGATATTCATCAAGGCAACTGGATTATATACTTAACACAATCACTATGTCTCATCTCAGCACACCCAAAATGTCTGAGGCGATTGTTCATGTGAGTGAACCTATCTCAGCCTTTTTTTAACATACTTTATAGGAGTATGGAGATCATCATTCAATAATCACAACAATAGATTACATATGAACTCAATCATCTATGGGAATACGAAACTCAATCAAGAATTTTCTTGTATAGAAAGCATCATATTCTACACAATTCTAGAGATTCGTATTGTCAGCAAGTAGTATATCTCTAAATATCTTAAGTATGATGATTACATATCATGGGCGTAGATATATCGCAACGATACTTTCTTTGCTAATGTCTCTCACGGAAATACCGTCAAATGTTTGGTTCCATCGTGATACTTGAGACCCTCGCCATAAGAGATAATTATATAACAATCATTAATCTCATATTCTCAACTAGTGTCATTAGATGATCAATACATTTTTACCAAACATTTTTTCAGCTGCCAAGACATAACAAGATATGCTTCTTACTATTCTATATAGCAAGAGTGCACAAGTCTAGTAACTACTAGTGCTCTTAGCCAGCATATGCATATCTATTCCAATCACAATTCCTAAAAACAAATCGAATAACTGACAGCTGCAACCTAACAACACCAGGTATGGTTCTTCGGATATTTTTTTGTGCACTAATGGAGTCCTTGGACATATATGAAGACTCATATGTTTACCTTTCGATACAAGATTATCAACAGGATAGCAATTCTACAATTAAAAAACATTCTAAAATCTTTATAGCATAAACTCTTGTGAAAAAAGAAAGAAGACTAGAACAATCATCTATCTTAAAATATACAATTTGCTAAACACACGGCCTTCATCTCAAAGATTGAGGACAACCATTTCAAAATGGTCTCAATAAATTCCTTCTCGTGCTTAGACAATAAAATGTTGTCAACTCAGAATACTAGAATTATAATTTAACATCAGACTTTCAAATAGATACAATAATTTTCATCCAAATGATGAAATTTTGTACGAGATTTTTAAACCCGTTAAAACTCAAGTTATGGTGTCAAGATGACTACATCAGGCTACAAGTGTAACTATAAACTTATCACAATATTAGAACGCCTTCAACATGAAATCTATAAGTCAATTCGTGTAGATCTCTTCAATCAATTCTAAATTGAGAATAAAAATACAACCTCTAGGTCTATTCGGTGTAACTATAAAGTTATCACAATACTTGAAAGCTTTCAACATTAAATCTATAAGTATATTCATGTAGATCTCTTCAATCAATTTTAAATTGAGAATAAAAATACAACCTTTAGGTCTATTTGGTGTAACTTTAAATATAAAAAAACGAGATCATGTCGTAATGGATCACACAATCAATTCAAGGCCCAAAACAACTCTAAAACGTAGGAACATAAGGACATTTAAAATTAGGGGAAAAAAATTGACAGCAAATCACATTTTTCTGACTTAAATACAATTTTCAAAACATTGTTTAAAATTGAATAGGTCAAAAATACTTTCAAGGTATCTTTTCAAAATTGGGAGCAGAAAAAATTTAATTACCTCCCACTAGATAATAAAATCCCTAAATAAATATTCTGAATCAATTCAATTTAGAGTTCTTTATATGGTTGAAAAGATCATTGAATACCTTTCTAACCATACTAATATTACTGCACAAAAATCAATGAATAACTTACAGTAGATCATTAAAGTATCTACAAAATTGACTAGGTTTCAATTTTCTCCTAAATACAATAACGAAAATTCATAAAATTTTGCAGGTGAGCTCTAAAGCATATTATATACATAATTCCAAAATTTCGTTAAATTTAGACATGTTTACCAAAAGATGTCATTAAAGATCACTTAAGGTTTAAAAAGTTCACATACAAGATTCATAACTCAATGAAATCATGTAATGACATAGATAAGCATGAAATACTACAAGGAATACAACCTTATAAGCCCTGATACCAATGTAATATTTCACAGTATGTTTAAACATATTTTGGTTTGTTCAAGAATTCTTGCGTATAAAAGTTGAATTCAAGATCTTTTTGTCTGGTTGAATCAACTTGCTTTCCAAACTTCAAAATATGCATCTTCTTGCACTCCAATGATCTCAATCCCAATCACAATGGAAGGAGATTATTTTCCACAACCTAAGTGCTAATTTTGTAAGTTTTCAAACCAAAAACGCGGTTTAGGGGCCCTTCCAATTTATGTGTATTTTCACATATGAATTTCACTCTTATTTCTACCATCATATTTCCATCTTTTTGTTCAAAGACAAAAATGAAAGGATATATGGGAGCTACCGAGGTTATGTAGAACTGTAGGTTTGAATTCCAAATTCAAACTACTCCCTCCAACCAATTTGATGTAGTGTGGGTCGGGTCCCCAATATGGGCAACCTGCAACCCGTATTTTCCAATAAACAATTATAGATTGCTTCGGAATTTTTGGTAATTTCCCAAATCTTGCCAAAGTTCTCGTTCTCAATTTACAATCGTGTACCATACCAGTCGAAACAGCATTCGACAAACGATACAACGTAATTACCTTCATAAGACAACATTAACTATTCAATCAAAAACACAAAATTAAAAGAAAATCAACGAAAAATGTTACCAATTTTTAGCCCATAGTGGCTTGAAATGCACTGTCAAGCATATCTTCCCACCACGATACATCTGCGTAAATTTAAAAAATAACAAAAATGCTCACAAATTCAAAAACCAACCATACAAAATCAATTCCGGAAAAGAAAATATAAAAACCTTCTGGGTCTTTCCATCAAGCTGGGGTAACTCCAGTTCGGGAGCGGTGGCTGGGTAAGTGACTGGGATATCGAATTGCAAATCAAACTCGTACTTGAGGAGATTGTGAATGTACCAGCACTTGCCGGTCCAGCGCGTCCCCTCCTGATTTGCGGCGGAGATCCGAAACCAATCGTTGTCCTTGGCCTTGTTCATTGAAGTATATGTGATCAGTGCCTTATACTCCTCCTTCAAACGCTGCGTCCACGCTGCTCCATCACGTGGGCCTGCCTTTACAGACAGCAATGGGATCTGGGTCAACGTTGATTTCGTCGTCGGATCCCAACCCTCCATATCTGAGTGTATACTGGACTTGAAGTATACGGGTCTCGGGGTGGGGTGTAGAACAGTGGCAATGAGAATGGAGGTTTTATGTGTTGTGGAAGAACACGTCAATTCTTTTGCTTTTCCTCTCTTTTGTTAACTATTTACTAGTATAACGTTTTATCGCGGTGGGATCCGACTATAGGTATGACATCAAATTCAATGAGAAGTAGATATAAGGAAAACATCGGCCGAAGATGTATAATGATCAAAATGTGCTCACAGAAAAATAATGCTAGCAAACAAAATAATAGACACGAGCACACATTTCATAATGCTTGACGAATATACATAATTTGCTTTTCACCCTGAACCCAGAAATTATGGCAGTTCACTAATCAGCAAGAATTAGAATTGTTTTAAGTGTGAAATTCCTATTGCAATAGTTAAACAAATCTTCAAAGAATCTTAGCTCGGCCACCTAAGATCAGTGGGCATGTACTTGTATTAACCTTAAACTCCAAACCATTTCAGATGGGGAATTCCAGCTTCATACAACAAACACTCATGAAAAAACAATAAAATTAAAAAAATGAAAATAAAATTGCCCAAATAAAGGTGTCAAAAAGATCATCTGCCAATTTTTTCCCCTAGCTTAAACTTCCAGCCAGTCACGTGATTCTTAATTAATTTCCCAAAATCGATAATGCAATAAATCAATCATTCAATACCAAAATCGAAAGCATCAAAATTCTAAACTTCTAAATATACCCCGAACCCAGAAATTATGGCAGTTTACTAATCAGCAAGCATTAGAATTGTTTTAAGTGTGAAATTCCTATTGCAATAGTTAAACAAATCTTCTAAGAATCTTAGCTCGGCCACATAAGATCAGTAGGCATGTAATTGTATTCACCTTAAACTCCAAACCATTTCAGATGGGGAATTCCAACTTCATGCAACAAACACTCATGAAAAAACAATAAAATTAAAAAAATGAAAATAAAATTGCCCAAATAAAGATGTCAAAAAGATCCTTTGCCAATTTTTTCCCCTAGCTTAAACTTCCAGCCAGTCACGTGATTCTTAATTAATTTCCCAAAATCGATATTACAATAAATCAATCATTCAATACCAAAACTGAAAGCATCAAAATTCTAAACTTCTAAATATACGTTTTCAGAGATCCATGAAATCATCACAATTACAGAAATTGTAATTTTGCATACGTATGAAAAGGGTGTAGAAATTCTGACCTAAAATTGCAAAAGAATCAATAAACAAGGTTTGAACAACTGCTCATCAAATTCTTGAGCAAATAAAGTGTCCTACCGCATGGTCAGGGGCCCTGGTCTTGGTAGAGGTTTGTTGACGGGCATGTTGGACTTCAAAATCTGCCAGTTTCCACACAATTGAAGGCTGCGAACCTATGTCTGGTGAGTATAACACGATCGAAGTGCAAAAATCAGGCGATTTCCACAATTGGGTGCCTCGAGCAGCGCAGCAATTTTTTGGGAAATTGCTGTTCCAGATTTGTTTTCTCGCTAATATGGGAATCGATATCGATGATAGGAGAGGGAGAGAGAAGATTTGCATAGAAAAATTCAACAAAAGTGATGAAGTGGGGGGATTTTTGGACGAGTTTTCGAGGATGTGAAGTGAGAGTAAATTTTGTGAAGACAGACATCATCATTTTTCAGTTCCGTAGGAGAGAAAGACCTCCCTACGGTCGGTGATAAAATATACTGATTTATAAATTAGTTATATATTACGTAATTTTTTAAACGACATTTTAATCTTCGTTTGGCAAATATATTTTTTCCATACAATTTTTTAAATCACTTTTTATCCATACACAGTTTTTCTCTCCATTTTTTAATCATACGTTTTACCTAAAAAACATAAAAAAAAAAATATTTCTAAACTAAAAATTTTTAACAATAAGAGGTTAATCACTCACATTTTTTTCTCCAATTTTCAACCACTACAATTTACCTCAAAATTAGAAATAAACTAGTTTATAAATCAAATAGCATTACCTTAGTACCAAATTCGTTGCATGTGGTTTTGTAATGTGACATTGCTACGATTGCTAACTCCTCGAACTCAGTTTGCAGGAATTCAGCTAACATATTATGAAATACATTTGAATGTCTTGAATTAAATATCTTCTTAATACATATCAATTAATTTCAATATTATTTTCCCAAAAAAATTTATAAATTACAAGCACTTATTTAGATGTTGATTATTAATTAGATTAATATCGAGTCAGTATTTTCGTCAAGACATCAACTGAAAAAGAGATCAAACTTGCTAACAAATTGAAGTCGATTGATTTATGATAAGTGTATTTTATACACTTATTTCTATCCTAAAAGTAGGATTTTATATGTTCGTTTGAGAATATTTGCTATTGATTTTATTATTATTTGTTTATATTTCAGAAAGTATCTCAAAGTTGAGAAAGTATAGGATTTGGAGCAAAAACAAGCAGATTGATGATAAAATTGTTAAAGTGTGAAAATCAAGAGTTGATGAAGTGAATCAAAATGCCAATTAGAAGAAAAGTCGAGGAAGAAATCAAGTTTCAGAAAAAATCAGAAGTTCAGGGAAAAAATTGCAATAATCAAAAGTTGAAGGATTTGTTGTGTAATAAAAAGCATGGCCAACTTGTAACACTTGAAAGATGGAAATTGTCTGTAATGGTAAACCACGCGGTCGCATGGACTAACACTGTGCAGTCACATGACCACCTGTGCAGAAAACTTATTCTAAACTGTAAGAATCGCTCGATCACATGGAATTCAAGTGCGCGGTCGCATGATTATTTTCTTGGCCGAACTGTTGGGATTTTGCACGATGTTCAACATTCTTCTCCTCTAAGTAACATAAGTTTCGACCTAACCTATAAATACAAGACATGAGGCAAGTTTTGAGGGGTTCCCACTTGTCATACTTCATACTAAAACAATTTACTCAAATTGGTGAGGAATCCATGCAAAGTCGAAGGCACAATTGAAGATCAAGGATCAAGTGCATGAATATGGTGACATCTATCTATTTTTCTTGTGATTTCAGTTCATTATGTAACGCCCCGAGTTGTTAACACTCGGAACGTCACGTTATCCTTTCAAAATAATTTTCGAAACAATAATTGAGCGGAAAATAACTGAAATTCAATCACATTATTCTGTAAAATTGACTCCAACAGTTAACACTTCAAATTTGAAATAAAATTGAGCAAAAAGAATTAAAAATTCAACTTCATTTAAAACTCAGTGGTAAATAATTCAAGTGTTTAAAATAACTTGAATAATAATAAGGAAATTCGAAAACTCAGAATTAAATGTGTTTAATCCATTATCTCAAAACATATTTTTTTAATTCTTCAATACCCACCATCCCGCGCTCCATCGCCAACTCCGAAATCTGAAAATTTGTAAGTTTAAAGAAAGGGTGAGCATTTCATAGAAATACTCAGTAAACTCGGCGCATAATAATAATTAGTATTACAAATAAAACACATAATCAAGATATTCAATTAGTCTCATGCACTTAAGCAAGTAAATTCTGATAATATCATACTTAAACAAGCAAGTAATTGTCATGCTCGGAGGCAAGTAGTCTATTGTCCGAAGACAAGTAATTGTCATGATCGGAGACAAGTGGTCTCATGTCTGAAGACAAGTAACTCTCATGAACACAATCATACATGCAAGCTCTATAATACAAATAATTATTTATGCACATTTTAGAAAATAAGTCTGTAAGTAGGAGTCTACCTTATTTCTCAAATTTTGAGTGAAGTGGAATAAAAATTTCTAGTGTTCTCGTACCTCGTCTAGCCCTAAAAATAAATAAATTTAAATTATTATTTTGGAATTATAAAGTTTTTAAAACGAAATTGAAAGTTTAAGGATTAAAATGAGATTTAAGATAGTTGAAATTGAAAAATTTTGTGACTGAAATAAAGTTTTTCAGAACTTAAAAGGGCTGACCCGAGTATTTTTAAAACAACTGGGACTGAGGTATATGATTGGCAGAACTTTAGGGCTGAAATAAAACATTTTTTAAAAACTGCAAGGAATGAAATGAAAGACTTTTAGAAACTGGGGGATAGAAGTGGCAATTTAATCAAAGATTTTAATAGAATAAAATCACAAAATCAATCTCTCTCTCTCTCTCTATTAAAAAATCAGAGGAAAGAGAGGAGAGGGTGCGGGCGACGCCCCTGACTCCGAGTCACTGCCGGCATTGAAGCAGGCGATATCACCAATGGTACAAAGGCGACAATGATGGTGGAGTGATGTGTGTGAAAGAAGGATTTTTTGGTGATGTGTGCAAGAAAAACCGAACCTGGGATTGGGTTTTGAAGCAGATTTTCCAGTAAGTAACCGGCAGAGACGGTGGGCGATTCAAGGTAACTATTGGGTTAATTTGTTTCTTGGTTCTTGTAGTTGGTTTGGGTGTTAATTTTTGGGTTTTTCTTTGGATTGGCAGTAGGCGCTTTGTGTGGATGAAGGGGCGGTTGGTATTTTAGATTGTGATTGTGAAAATTGGATTTTGGTTGGAAGTCATGTGGTTGGGTTGTTAAATTGATTTGGAAGTGGTGGTGGTTCTTGGGCAGATTGATGTGATTGGGTTCACCGTATGATATAGTTCGGCCGGTGGTGTTCATGGCTTTCAGGAAGAATTTTGGTGCGTAAGTGGTTGTACTAGTTATGGTTTTTTAGCGACTGTGTTGTGATGAGATTACAGGCAGAATAGTAGCATTGGTGATTATTCAGTCGGCCACGGGTTGTGGGGTTTATATTAAAGCAATTGTGATTATTTTGTCCATGTTATTTTTTGATGTGTGATTTTAATTGTGAATTAATGCTTCCATGTTTCAGAAGGTTGTCAGGGACCGTAAATAGGTCCAGAATCGAAAGTGAGTCATTGGGTTGCCCACAATGCACAATTTTAATTAGCACTAATAACATGTTATCAGGGATCTTACATAGGTTCGGGATAGAAAGTGGGTCATTGGGGTTGCCCCACTTTTAAATCTGTAACGCCGCAGACTTATTGGTTCCATAAATGCTGGAGTGTTATAAAACGTTCGATTTTCTTAAATAAATGCAAAAACATAAAGAAATGATTTTGCCAAACAGGAGATTGAAATTCTTTTCAAAGGTGTATTCATTTAATCAACTATAAGTTGATGTGGTTTTATCCAAAATAACTTTTTTCTTAAATCATAATTTTTAATTAATTATGATCTACAAAACGAGTATAATATCAATATACTAATTATCAATCTATAAAAATTTAAATATTTGGCCCCGATAAAAATTTGTTGTCAAAACATAAAATATTATAGTCTTTCAACTTCTCAACATCATTAAAATACATAAATAATAAAATGGTTAAATAATTCAACTCTAAGTTTTCATTGTTAGGATTGTGATGAAGCTCTAATTTTTTATTCCATGTTTTGACTCTACATTTAATATATACAATTTATGGGTTTGATACAATTAATTATGTTTTTATTCCCATCTATGATTGTGAACTCATAATTATTGATGCTTGTGAAAATTTTCTATGTTTGAAAGAGTAGGAAATTATTAGATTTTGATTAATTTCCACGAAGTTCGATAGAGAATAGAAATATACACCTATACTTTTTGTAATCCCAAAAAGTGTTCATAATTCGTTAATATTTTTCTTCATGTTTAGATTGGTCATATAAATATAGTCTAATCTCTTATGAAAAAATTTTTTATGCATCACTCGAAAGTGAACATAAATAACTATAGGAACATGGATTTTCAATACCCCGTATATTGTTGTTAAATTTACAGTCAAACACATGGATAATAGGATTAGAGTGGATTCATAATCCTAACTAGTTCATTTCATCGGATTAATAAATCAAGTTTTCATTGCCTTTTAGTTTAATTTGTAGTTTAGTTTTTCAAATAAAATTCTCAAACTAAAGCTTTTTCATTGTTCCGGTTAAGGAATTTTAATCTAAAATAAAATTTGCACAATCTTCCTGAGATCGATACTTGGACTTACGTCTATTATATTACTTGTGCGATCCGTACACTTGTGGTAGCGAACAAGTTTTTAATGCTGTTATAGGGGATTGTAATTTAAATTTATTTTTAGATTACTTTCACTAATTCGGACTTTTTACTTGCTTTATTTTTATTTTTATTTTAGGATTTTATTTTTTTAGTTTTAATTTAGTCACTAGTTTCTTTGTTTTTCTCATAGTTGTGTATGCTTCGTTCGAAAAACGAGAGTCTTTTTGAAGCTAACTCAGGAAATAGAACGTACGTTACACCGTAGATTAAGAGAACTTAGGGAGCAAGATAAATTGAAAAACCAAAAAGAGAATCAAATGGCAAACAACAATTTAAGATTTCCCTCTGTTGATCCTATTAATGAGGATGACATACTAGTTGGTGACTTCATGACACCTCAGGTGGTTCAAAGTCAATCCAGCATAGTCTATCCACCATTTGGGCAAGAAAACTTCCAGTTGAAGACCAATGTCATCAAGATGTTCCAAAATGGACAATATTTCCATGGGAGACCTGATGAAAACCAACACACATATTTCTAAATTTTTAGACATGTGTCAACACTTTCAATATCAGGTTGTGTCTGACGAGGCGATCAGACTCAAGCTATTTCCATACACTCTAAGAGATAGAGCAGTTGATTGGTTAGATTCTCGCCCAGCTGTGAGTATCACCACTTTGGAATGACTTGGTCCATAAGTTTTAAACTTAGTTCATACCTCCAGCTAAGGTTGTCAAGCTTAGACACGAAATCACTGTGTTCCAGCAACTTGATGCTGGATCCTTTGATGATGCGTGGAACAGATTTAAGGGCTTGCTGAGAAAGTGTCCAAACCATGGGATTAACAGAGGTGATCAAGTGAAGTTCTTCTATGAAGGATTACTTCCACACTTTAAAAACATGGTTGGCTTCTCATCAAATGGTACTTTTCCCAGAAAGACCATTGGACAGATATTAGAGTTTTTTGAAAAAAATTGCCAACACAAATGCCATGTGGGGTCAGACAGGGTGGTCCCAAAGAAGTTATCAAGAGTCTATGAAGTGGATGCTTACACTGCAATATCAGTTAAAATAGACTCCTTGGTGCAAAGGTCGCATAGCACTGGTGAATCATTCATTAAAAATGCTAAAGTAACTTGTAAAGAATGTGGTACAAACCACGTAACTACAGATTGCCCCATTTTGGCTTGTCCATTGGAGCATGTTGACTATGTACAAGGGGGTCAACGCCAAAATAACCCATACTCAAATACCTACAATCTATGTTAGGGCAATCATCCTAACTTTTCTTGGAAAGATCACTCTAATGGACACATTGTGCCTCAATACAACACTAGGGAAAGGAAGTCTGCACTTGAAGAGATGATTGGTAAATTTTTGGAAAAAATCGAACAACTCATGGTTAAAATAGATCAATAATGAGAAAAATTAAAATCACATTCCAAAAACAGCAAGCATCAATCAAAAATTTGGAGAACCAAGTGGGGCAGATAGCACAACTTATTACAAACAGAGCCCCATGTACATTACCTGCAAACAATGAGGTAATCCCAAAGGAACAACTCATGGCTATTAATGTAGTGCAAAATGAGATAAATGCAATCACTAGCATAGTTGTGTGCAACTTCCTGAGATCCAAGTCAAAAAGCTAAGCTATCACGCATAGTTGTCAGTATGTTTATAAAACTGCACATATATATCCCTTTCTTGGAAGCTATCACGCAGATTCCAATTTATGCCATGCTTCTAAAGAAAATGATGTCTAGCATGAAGAAGCTTGAAGAACTTGAGGAGATAACTTTGAGTGAAGAGTGTAGCGTAATCATGCAGAATAAGCTGTCACCCAAGCTCAAAGACCTAGGAAGCTTTTCTATACCTTGCATCATCGGGGATTTACAGTTCAACAAGGTCTTATGTGATCTAGGTGCAAGTATAAATTTGATGCCTCTGTCTATGTACAAAAAGTTGGGATTTGGTGAACCAAAGGGAAACAATATCATATTGCAACTGGCTGATCGATCAATTTGTTACCCTTATAGAGTTATGGAGGATATGTTGATCAAATCTGATAAATTCATATTTCCTGCTGACTTTGTCATTTTAAATATGGAGGAAGATGAAAAAGTTCCTTTGATGCTTGTTCGACCATTTCTAGCTACTGCACGAGCACTAATTGACATAGAGAAAGGAGATGTAGTGCTGCATGCTAAAAATCAAGAGGTAACTTTCAGTATGAGGCAATTCAATCCCCAAGATCCACAACTTGAAAATTACTCCAAGATAGATGTGGACTGGACCATTAGATGTTGGGAGAGGTATGAATACAAAGTTAAAGCAGATGAAGAGGCTTCACCATCGATCTCAAACCACCTTGAGAAGTTTGCCAAAAAGTCTAACTCTAGACTTTAAATGAATCGCTTGTTGGGAGCTAACCAAACTTTTCAAACTCTTTTTCCTTAGTTACTCTATTTATTGCTTTTGAGTTAGTTATTTGATTTATAGTAGTGTAGTTGCTTGACATTGCATTTTAGGAGTTCTAGTATGTTTAGAATGGATGCACTGAGTTGTTGTATGTTTAAGTATCTCTAGCATTCCATTTTGCATGTTTGAGCATTAGGTGTAGTTTTTAGTTTTCATTGCATTTTTATTGCTTAGTTGCTTCACATTGCACTTTAGGTTCACTAGCACGTTTAAAATGCACATTTTGACATTTTAGTTGCATTGAAAACTTCATTGCACCTATTTTGCATGTTTTAGCATTTATAGGATTTGTTTGCTTTCTATTTGTTTTGTTGCTTGTCATCACAAATTTCAACTTGATCTTCTATCTTAGGACATGTAGATATAGTTTAGAAGTTGGTTGCATGTATTAGAAGACATTTAGGGGTCGAAAAAGGGATCAAAATTCAAAAATTGAAAAGTTTCATGCCACTGTTCAAAATCATCATACAATCTCTCAGTGGCATAACCATACGGTCACATGGTGGTATAACTGTATGATCGCACGATCACTTTATGGACAAAATCGATAGTTTGATACATAATGCAACAAATTTCATTTTAACCACTTCCATCCCATTTTTCTTCACCCAAATCATCCCATATGGAGCCCCTAACCACTCCCCAATGTTTGCATGCAATATTGACTCAAAATTCATGCATTACAGCACATCAAAATCATTCCAAAGGTATGTATTTTTCCCACTTTATAGGATTCAACATAATTTTTGAGTTTTGGACAATTCTTATGAAATTTCATATTATGAATTGGTTGGAGTTGAGATTAGAATACACTTTGGAGACTTTGAATTGCGTTTATTAGGTAAAAAAAATTTGGTTAGATAAAAGTCACCATTGCGCCACAGCACTGGATTTCAGCTTCATTGCAAGTATAGAAAGCAAGTAAGAAAAGTTCCCTGAACCTGGTGCTTTCAAAGTCAATTGGCTTAGGAGTCACCAACCCAATACTCGCTACAAGGATCATAAAGAAAGCAAGTAAGAAAAGTTCTGTACAAAGATGGTAAAAGACATGGACATAAAAAGAAAAATTCGTCCAAATGAAAGAAAAAATGAAATAAAATGCATGGTATAAGTCTGTTTGATTGTGATTTCTAACACTGGAGTGTGAAATTGGGGATGGATTACTTTTGGTTTGTTGTGCATACTTGTCAAATCCTAACTGCCTTGTATGGAAAAATACAATATATACATATTTAAAAACCACATCAATAGAAATGACCTCAGGATATGAGAGGAAAGCAGTAAGGGTGTGATCATTTATGAGAGTACAAGAAAAATCAAAAGAAAATCATAGTTGCCCATATGGGATTCGGGGATTATTTCTGCATAATTAGTCACACAGTATCAAGTAAATTTTTACATGAGCTTGCATTTTATTTTTGGCTATTCACACACACAATGAAGTCGAACATCGGATGAATGAAAATATTTTATGTTGTTCATATTTCTTTCCCAAAAGTGAATTGTCAATCTAGATTGTTGAAGCTCATGGTAAATAAGTCGACAAAAAAAATCTAGTTATTTGCAAATTTTATTTTATAGTTTAGTTTTATTTTTGTTCGAGAACAAACAATAGTTCTAGTTTTGGGATGTTGATAAGTGTATTTTATACACTTATTTCTATCCTAAAAGTAGGATTTTATATGTTCGTTTGTGAATATTTACTATTGATTTTTGTTATTATTTGTTTATGTTTCAGAAAGTATCCCAAAGTTGATAAAGTAGAAGAATTGGAGCAAAAACAAGTAAATTGGATGATAAAAATGTTAAAGTGTGCAAATCAAGAGTTGATGAAGTGAATCAAAGGGCCGATTGGAAGAAGAGTCGAGGAAGGAATCAAGTTTTGGAAGAAATTAGAAGTTCAGGGACTAAATTGCAACAATCGAAAGTTGAAGGACTTGCTGTGCAATAAAAAGATAGGGACCAACTTGTAGCACTTGAAAAATGGAAATTGCCTATTACACGGTAAACCGCATGGTCGCATGGACAAACACCACGCGGTCGCATGACCACCTCTGCAGAAAACTGAGGCTAAATTGTTAGAATCGCACAACTGCATGAAATTCAAGCGAACGATCACACGGTTATTTTCTGGGCCGAACTATTGGGCTTTTGCGCGATTTTCAGCATTTTTCTCCTTCAAGTAACCTAAGTTTTGACCAAACCTATAAATACAAGACATGAGGCACGTTTTGAGGGGTTCCCACTTGTCATACCTCATGCCAAAACAATTTACTCAAATTGGTGAGGAACCTATGCAAAGTTGAAGGTACAATTGAAGACCAAGGATCAAGAGCATGAATATGGTGACATCTATCCATTTTTTTGTGATTTCTATTCAATTATGTTCTTGGGCTAAGTTTTCATTGTTAGGATTGTGATGAAGCTCTAGTTTTTTATTCCATGTTTTGACTCTATATTTAATATATACAATTTATGAGTTTGATGCAATTAATTATGTTTTTATTCTCATCTATGATTGTTAACGCATAATTATTGATGCTTGTTATAATTTTCTATGTTCAAAAGAGTAGGAAGTCATTAGACCTTGATTAATTTTCATGAAGTTCGATAGGGGATAGAAATATACTCATATGCTTTGTGTAATCCCAAAAAGTATTCATAATTCATTAATACTTTTCTTCATGTTTGGATTGGTCATAGAAATATAGTCTAATCTCTTGTGGAGAAAGGTTTTTATATATCGCTCGAAAGGGGACATAAATAACAATAGGAACATGGATTTTCGATACCTCGTATATTGTTGTTAAATGTTAGAGTCAAACACATGGATGATAGGATTAAAGTGAATTCCTAATCCTAACAAGTTCATTTCATCACTTTAATAAATCAAATTTTCATTGCCATTTAGTTAAATTGTTAGTTTAGTTTTTCAAACAAAATATTTCTCATAGTTCCAGTCAAGGAATTGTGATCTAAAATACAATTTGCACAATCCTTGTGGGATCAATTCTTGAACTCACGTCCATTATATTACTTGTGCAATCCTGCAGCTGTGGTAGCGAACAACTTAATTTCACTAAATTGAAGACAATTTTGTTTAAAGCTCAAGCTTGCGTTAAGGCGAAACAAGTTATATGTCAAGTATAGCTTTAACATATTTATTTTTTCAAAGCTATTGTCAACTAAACAACGCATGTATTATTTCCTCAAATACTTACTGCGTGCATTTTTTATAAATAATTGAAGCCGAGACTTGAATCCAAAAAAAAAAAACAAATAACACCTTTGAAAAAGTATTAACCCACTTAAAAGCATACATGTTAGTTGTCTTGGCTGCTAAAACAATCAGTTATATATACTAATAAAAAAATATCATGAGTTCCAATGTCTCTTAAAAATCAAAAAACATGAATATATAAATTGTGAAATTTTACATTAAGATATACATAATTTGGAAGTAATTAATAATAAATAAGAAAAATGATATCACAATCATATGACATATTAGTAAAATGTTTGGTAGTCAATATTTATTAGTAACGTTATTTTCTTTATAAACTGGACCATTATATACGTAAATAAATCTGAAATTTATTTTTAATTATAAAATACTATAAATAAAATAAAATAAATTGAAGGATAAATAAGAAATTATAAATTATTTTCACGAGTATTATAATCAAAAATATTTCTCCATTCAAGTTATATTAGAGCAGTATAGATATAAATATAGATCAATGAAATTTGAAGAGACAACGACTATTATTAAATTAGAAAATTTATTTTTAATTATAAAGTGATATAATTAAAATTAAAATTAATTGAAGGTTAAATAAGAAATTATAAATTATTCTCGAGAGTATTATGATCCAAATATTTCTCCATTTAAGTTATTTTAAAAGTAGTGTAGATATAAATATAGATCAATGAAATTTAAAGAGATAATGATCGTCATTAAATTATAAAATATCAAATTAATTAAAAGCACAAATAAGAAATTGTAAATTACTATTAAGAGTATAATCGTCCAAAAAAGTTTCTCTCTTTAATGGGAGTTCAGTTAAAACGACCATCATTAAATTAAAAAATATTACATTAATTATAATATAAAATAATTAAAATAAAATTAATTGAAAGCACAAATAAGAAATTGTAAATTACTGTTGAGGGTAATATCGTCCAAAAAATTCTCCCTTTAATGGACTTTTAGTTAGAAAAATTATTTGTAATTATAAAATGCTATAATTAAAATAAAATTAATTGAAGGATAAACAAGAAATTATAAATTATTTTTTAAGAGTATTGTAACGCCCCGGATTCCGCGGAGCCCGGGACACCACTTCGTCCTTTAAATCTGATTTTTATTGCGGAAAATCAATTTAATTCAAAACCTCACATTCATTACTTGAAACTTCAGCGGAAACTTAATTAATTTAAATATAGAAGAATACATAAAACTTAGGTCTCAATTGTTTAAATAAAATTAACGATAAATAATCCAATCAGTAATATTCGTAAAATTGACTAAAAATTTTCACCATTTATTAAATTTGCCACCGCTGCCATTTCATTCGTTGCCTTCTCTGAGATCTGCAAAAACTGTTAAAATAATGGAATGAGTATTTCGAAAAATATTCAGTAGACTCATCGCCAATAATTAATTTACAGAATAATTGAACACGTAATTATGCAATCATACAGTGACATCATCATCATATTCTTGGGGCTCTTGTATTTTCAAAATCAAGGCTATTAAAATCATAGGGTGTGGGTAGTCTCGTCTCGTGCACTTAAGGCACATAAGTTATGCATAACATCATCATTTCTCATCTTATCTCATAAGAGATATTCTTGTCTCATCTCATGCATCAAAGCATGTAAATCACGTAATTTCACATAAGACATGCAATTATAATTTAAACTAATTAGTGGGGGCAAGTTTACCTCAAATCACGAGTCTGAAAGTTGAGCAAGAAAGTTCACGTTATCCTTCTAAATGTCCAAGCGCCTCGTCTAGCCCATAAGTTACATTAGCCTTTAGAAATTTATAGTTTATTAAATTTTGAGGACTGAAATTGATGATTTGAAAGTTGATGGACTAAAATGAATACTTTGAAAGTTGAGGGACTAAAATGAATACTTTGAAAGTTGAGGACTAAAATGAGTACTTTAAAAGTTGAGGGACTAAAATGAATACTTTGAAAATTGGGTTGAAACTCAAAACGAATATTAAACTATAGGGCTGAAATAATAGATTTAAAAATGGAGTGGCTGATTAAAATCATTTTAAAACTTAAGGACTGAAATTATAAGTTTTAAAACATAGGGACTGATTTAAATAACTTTAGAAGCTTGGGGTCTTAGGTGTAATTTTCGAAAATCAAAATATTAAAATAAAACTTTACTCTCTCTTTCTCCATTCATATCGTTAATCAGAGAGAAAGAGAGAGATGGAGTGCGAAAATGGGTGAAATTCGGTGGTTGCTGTCGACGCCATTCCGCCGGCGACTTCACTGCGGCATCACCGCCGTCGTGTGGCGGTGACAAAGAGGAAGAAGTGGTAGCAAAAGACGGAGTTTGGTGACGAGGCTCAAAATCGCGAATTTCCGGTAGTAAAAACCGGTCAGAGCAGTCGGGGGTTGAGGTAAGTAACTGGGCTTTGTTTATTTCTTGGTTTTTGGTTTGATTTGGGTAAGGATTTGGTTGAGATTTGAGCTGGGCTGAGGGAGGTGGTCTGAACTGTGTTTGTGGATTTTTGGTGCATTTTGGTGGTTGGTTCGATCGATGTTACAAAGTGTTTTCAATGGCCGTGGTTGTGTTGATGATGATATAGGTGGTTGAAATTGGCAGCTTTGATGGCGGCAGTTGATGGTTTTTCCGATTTGAGAGGTTGTGAAACTGGGTTCGGCTGGATGTTGTGATCTCGCAGTCGATCATGGGGCTAAATGATGATAATGATGATGATGTTGTAGGTGGCTTCGGTCGAGGTGATGATTATGATGATTCAATTGGTGTTTGAATTTGATTTGAATAAGGCAGTGGCGGTGAGAGGTTCGTTGATGATGATGATGATGATGATGATGATGGTGATGATGGTGATGATGGTTGATTGCAAATTGGTTTCAGATTGATGTAGATGATGGTGATGAAATGAATCGAATATGCTTGCAGATTGTTTGAAGGGTGGAGAGCATATATTCTATGGGTTGTGTATATTGATGGTAATTGGGGAAGGATTTTGGGGTTGATTGGGAGAAATTGCTGAGAGTTTTGGAAGTGATTTAGCTAACTGATTAAGGAAAAGAGACAAAGTGAGAATGGAATAAAAGTTGTGAGGTAGGATTTGGTTATGGAATATGAATGTGTTATTGGGGAAACATGTGTGGGTGTTGGAAACTGGAGAGGGATTTGGGAATAATTCAAATTGGATGGCTATTTTAGTGGGATTAAGGAGTGATTATGGGGAAGGGAAAAAATGTGCTGAATATGCAAAAATGGAAGTTGGGGAGGAAGTTTTGGGATTTAAATTGAAATGGAACATGAATTGGGGATTTAAAACATTTTGGACTTAAATAAATTTAAATCTAAATAAATTGAAAGTTTGACTAAAAATAATTAAAATTTGGATTTTAAAAACGAGACACTTTAAATTGAACTAAATTGAACTAAGATAAAATTTAAATAAATTAGATTTTCACTTAAAATGGCTAGGCGAAAAATAATTGGGTCAAAGTTGTAGCGACACATTTTTAAAAAATAATATTTATTTACATAAGTCGTGAAAATTTCTCGGTCGCTACAAGTATTATGATCCAAAATATTTCTCCATTCAAGTTATTTTAAAAGTGGTATAGATATAAAAATAGATCAATAAAATTTGAAGAGACAACAACCATCATTAAATTAGAAAATATTACATTAATTATGATATATAATAATTAAAATAAAATTAATTCAAAGGACAAATAAGAAATTGTAAATTACTGTTGAGGGTTTTATTATCCAAAAACGTTTCTCCTTTTAGAGGACTTTTAGAAGTAGTATATAGGTATAAATATAGATTATTCGATTGAGAACTGGTTCTCTTGAATGGCGGGATTGTTTACTATTATAGCCCCTTAAGTTTAAATATAAACAATTAGTAACATAGTTTTATAATATTTACAACATATAGCTAGTTGATAGAATGTAAGGGTGCAAATAGAAATAATCAAAGCATCGAATTAAACAATACAATTTTTCAAACTACCTTTTAACCACACACTTCACTTTCCACTTTTTAACCACACACTTCACTTTCCACTTTTTAACCACACATTTCATTCCAAAAACTTATATAAATCAATTTATATTTTCCATAGTGTTATTGAACAGATCTTAGTAGACTTTTTTCACGGTGGGATCCGATCGTAAGATATGACTTCAAATCAAGAAAATTTTGAAATTGACGGCTTGATAATCAGACATTTTTATACCTTTTCTGAGTTTAGATTTGCAGGGGATTTGAATTGAAAAAGTGTAATTGATTTACTTGTGTTTTACGTTGTGTGGAAAGAAACAGGAGGAGGGGATGTGACGAGAGGAGAGGAGAGGAGATGAGATGAGAGGAGGGGAGGCAGTGGTGAAGAAAACTTCTGATTATCTCTGCAGGAGGAAGTGAGGGGAGAAGATGAAGACGGATGGACAAACAAATTTTTAATCGATGTATGGGAGAAACGTCCCTTATTGTCAGTGATAAAATCATTAGTTTAAAAATTACAAGTAAAGGCCTGTCCGACGGTCAAGACGTTGTTTATAAATGTAATGTTGTTGTTTTTGGTAAAATATGTGGTTGAGAATTATTTGGAATAATGTGTGATTAAAAATGGTTTGAAATTATATTGTTTATAAATTGATTTATAAATTATTTAAAGAACACATATTAAATATGAAATTTATTTTGAACATTGGATCGATACAATTGAACATGCTTTAAACTTCCAAATGACTATGTTAACCTCCAATAAATTAAAGTATTAAATTATGAACTAAAATAGAGATAACATTGATTACTAGTAGTGTTCATTAATGATTTTTGTTTATAAATAATGACTGTTATGTTTTCAAGGTAAAATATGTGGTTGAAAAATTGTGATGACCCCAAATTTCATGCTAATTTTTTTTCTCTCAATTCTGCTGATGGCTATTAGTAGCATAAAATGAAAGCTATAAGTGCCTACTAGTAGCGTACTTTCAAAAATAGGGCACATTTGATATATTTACTAAATTTTTTTTCTAAACTTGTTTAGAACCATTTTAATTGTTCTAAACTATAAGTTTACCCTATTAAACATTTAGAATCAGCATTCCTACTTTAATTTTATCGTAATAACAACAACGTTAAAAACAATTTCAACACTTCATAGGAATGCGGAATTTTAAAATACAAGTCCACTTCTTTTCATAAAAATTACTTATACATCTCAAAATCGAGTCCCAAATAGTATTTAACTCTAAAATACTAGAAGAACAAAAATCTCATTCTAAAATAGTTTTAAGTACAAAAGCGCTTAATCTTTCCTCTCTTTTGGTTACCAATAAGTACTCTTCATTCTCGACCGACATTCTCCATTGGGACTCCACGATACAAAAATTTATGCTCCATTGCCTATAAAAAGAGATATAAAACAACTATGAACCACATGGTTCAGTGAATAAAACTTGATACATGTAATAAGAGGTTCATTTTAACACAAAGTGTATGAAATCATATAAGCATCTATCAATCTCATTATTTTCTTGTCAAACTTTCACATTCATTAATGAATATAAATCATACACTTCACCTCTTAACTTTGACATTATCTCTCATATAAGTTAATAAAATCATAATCACACTAACATATCATTTGATAATTTTACTCATATCACATTTACAACATTTACTTCCATACAACTACATTCAAGCAATCAATATCATATTTATGATATGAATGTAATGCATGAAGTGATATGCATGAGTGATAATATTTTTCACTTTATCATGCTTTCTTTCTTTCTGTTGAAAAGTGGTATGCAAGAAAGATAAAGATGTTCACTTTTCTCATACTTTCATTTTCGTTTACTTTAGGGGCCATTCCTATATTAGGGTAGTACACCGTGCGCAAAAGTGCTTTCTTAATAGCACAAGGTCACTGGATTGTTCTTTTACACTCATGAGTGATAATGTTTTTTACTTTATCATGCTTTCTTTCTTTCTGTTGAAAAGTGGTATGTGATAAGTGTATTTTATACACTTATTTCTATCCTAAAAGTAGGATTTTATATGGTTGTTTTAGAATATTCGCTATTTATTTTGTGTTATTTGTTTACATTTCAGAAATAATTCCAAAATCGAGAAAATAAAGGAATTGAAGCTAAAATTGAGCAATTGGATGTACAAAGTGTCAAAGTGAGCAAATCAAGAATTGATGCAGTCAATCAAATGGTTAATTTGAAGAAAAAATCAAATTTGGAAGAAATCAGAAGTTCAGGGGTTAAATTGCAACAATCAGAAGTTGGAGGACTTGCTGTGCAATTAAAAGACAGGGACCAAGTTGCAGAATTTAAAAGATAAAAATTGCAGCCGGAATTACAACCGTGCGGCCGCACGGTTGAAAAAGGCGTGCGGTCGCACGGTCAAAAAAATCAGCGACTGAAGTTTACCCGCAGAGTCATGCGATCGCGCATTTCTGAACCGTGCGGCCGCACGGTAGTCCCGACTGGGCCTCAGCTGGGCTTTTTACGCGGAATTCAGCAATTTTCTCCACAATTAACCTAATTCTCATGAACATCTATAAATACATGGCTTGGGGCACGAAATTAAGGGTTCCCAATTCATTGAAGAGAGGCCAAAACGCTGTCGAAGTGCCGAGGGATCCATGCCACGCCAAGAACACAATTGAAGAACGAAGATCAAGGGCATGAATAGGGTGACATCTATCCATTCCTTTTGTGATTTATATTCAATTATGTATCTAGGCTAGATTTTCAATGTTAGAATTGTGATGAAGCATTTATTTCCGGATTTTATGTATTGATTATCATTTAATTTCATAATTCATGGGTTTGAGCAATTGATTTATACTTTTTTATCATGCAATTACTTGATCACTAGTTGTATGAATTTAGGTAGTGATTTCTTAAGTTCGAAAGATTGAGATTTCATTAGACTTGTATCAATTGCCACAAAGTCCGATAGGGGATAGAAATATACCCCTATGCTTTGTGTTATCTGCTATAGTATTCACAAAACTTGTAATGCTTTTCTATACATTTAGATTCGTCATAGAAATATAGTCGGATTGTGTATAGAAATAGGTGTTGATTCTTGTCCGAAAGGGAGTCTTGACAATATTAGGAATATGAATTTTCAAAACCTCGTGAATTATTGTTAGATGTTTAAATTAATGCATATTTAATGGAATAAATGTGGATTCTCAATTCTAGCATGTTTTTGTCATATTTTCTCTAAATCAAATTTTCTCGTTCTTTCTAGTTTAATTTTAATTTAAAATTTCAAAATCCTAAGCTTCTTTAGTTCCGGTTAAGGTAGTAATTTAAAATACAATTTAAAACAATCTCTGTGGGAACGATATTCGGACTTAAATTCCACTTTATTACTTGCGCGACCTGTGCACTTGCGGAGCGTCGTCAGTATGCATGAAAGATAAAGATGTTTCACTTTTCTCATACTTTCGTTGTCATTTACTTTAGGGGCCATTCCTATATTAGGGTAGCACACCATGCGAAAAAGTACTTTCTTAATAGCACAAGGTCACTGGATTGTTTTTTTACGCTCACGAGTACGCTAACTCGATTATTCTTTAGAGCACTTTGCTCATGAGCATGCTAGCTCAAATGGGACTTACTCCCAAGGGCATCTAATAGCCGTGAACTCAAATATGGACTTCTTAGTTGTTCATGATCATTTCTTGAAAACGTCGTCTTTCTCTTTAATGTTTAAATGATCATAAATGATTATGATGTCATGATGCAAATGAAACATCAATAATCGTGCAAATATTGCTTGAAAGGTCGTGCACATAATTATCTCTTCATATACGACATAAAAATCTACACATAATTATTTTGGCAATTTACACATGATAATTTATTGAAGACATTAATATCATACTATTATGGCATGAAAATTCTTCACATAAGCATAGTACCAAAGTAATATGTCTAAGTACACAATTTTAGCAAATCGTGTTAATCTCATCTTAACATACTTCTTCCTTATATATGTTAGACATAGGACATATCTCAAACTTATAAAAAATTTAGTTACCAATTTCAACATTATTTATTCCTAAATTTCCTTTTTAAACATATAAAAGGAACATTTTAGCTAAGTAATTCCAACAGCCTTGTACATTACATTTGGTGATTGTTAATACATTTCTAATCATGTGTATTAATCATAGGTCATCACTTAAGATAATAACAAGTTTTAGACATTAAATCCTCCATCATTAAATCTCAAAATCTAGTTTTAAACACTTACCACTTTATATGAGGACTTCCAATAGATTTTAAAAGCGCATAAAATACTTGTTATCACCCTTCTAATCAAGTGTATTGAACATAAAACATAACTTAAGCCTTTAACAAGTTTTAATTATCAAGTCCAATAACATTTCACATCAAAATCTATTTTTAAACACTTGAAAAATGATAGCTTTGAATGAGATTTCCCAGCAAAATTTCAAAGCCTATTTATTACATCTTAACACACTCTTAATCTCGTGTTTTGAACATAAAACAACACTTAAGCTAATGATAAGTCTTGGGCATAAAGTCCATCATCAATTAGCATTAAAACTCTAAGTTTCAACACATTTCAAGTGGTGTCAAAAGTGTATAACTCCAGCAGATTTTTAGACTATTTTGATGCTTAATAATAACCCTCTAATCATGTGTATTGAACTTGGAAGACAACTTGAACCAATAACAAGCTTTAAACATAAAGACCAACAACATTTAACTTCAAAAAAACTAGTTTAAAACACTTGAAAATTGATCTTTGTAAATAGATAGTTTCAACAGATTTTGAAAACATATTTAAGACATCTTAACATACTTTTAAACATGAGTTTGAATATAGAATATAACATAAACTAATAACAATCTTTAGTCATAAGATAAACAACTCTTTAACCTCGAAACTCTTTCAAAAACTTCCTTTACTTCTTTAAAAGTTTTAGATTCATTTAGCTAAACAAAATCAACTTTGAAACTGAATTTGTAATACTTGCAACTTCATAGGAAAGATAAGTCATTAGATGGATCATAAATAATGTTCAAATCTCATTTACCTTCTTAATCTATAATCTACTTAGAAATCAGATTTAAAACACAAATAAATCCATCAATAAATGATGGTTTGAGACTATTAAACATCAAAAACTGCATTTCAAACATCAAGGACAGCACTTCAAGTTCTGCAAATTTCCGTTTTGTATCATGGTTCTACTTTCGGTAAAGACTTAAATCTTATGAACATCTTTAAAACCTGTCCTAACATATAATTAACTATAAAAAGTGTTAAAATTCAATATGAATATAAAAACTTAGCAAGTGAAGGTAAATATAAACATCTTATTTCACTTACACATTTCATCAAACACTTACAAAGCATTTGTGTTCTTAACTTTCAATCTTAAACATACTTTATCAAATCAATCATAATCAACAAGAAACATATTTAATTCTATAATTTAAGGATAATACTTCAACACTATATGAAAAACTTACAAAATATTACACAAATCAAGTTTCACTCACCTCTTGAAACTATGAAGGAAAAACCATACTTTGAGAAGTTAAGAATCAACAAAGCTTCTCCTACTTCTTCCCCTTTCTTTCCTTTAGCTTTTCCTTCTCCTAAATTTCATCCATCAGCTGTTTGTTGCCTCCCCTATAGGTTTCTCTCTTTGTCTCCACCGAATTGTGTAAGAAAATGGGTTAAATCATTCCTAGAATCAATTGTGACAATCATCTCCAACTTTACTAAATTCAAACTTGAATAATCCATCCAAAATCCCAATTTAAACCTTAAATATCAAGAAGAGATTATTTCTTACCTTAAGGAAATGAAGAAGGTATTCAAAATCCAAGCTAAAACCATAATCTTCACCAAAAATGGATCAATTCCCCTCCTCTTTTCTCCATTTTCTCACGACCATTCTCTCTTCTCTATTCTTTGATTTTGGCCGAAAATTTTGAGGATGAAATGAGACAATTTCGTGCTAAATAAGATAGGTGAAAGATATATTTGCAAATTAGTCCCAAACTTTCAAGTCTACACAAGTTGGTCCTTATGTAATTGAAACTAAGTCCTCTAACTCCTCCTATCAGTCAAGCCCTATAACTTATGATAAATAATAGCTTCTAACCAAAAAAAATGATTTTCCAAACATGTCCTTAAAATTATTTGGGCAAGTGTCAATTCATTTCATTATTATATTACAAAAATCTTCAGATTTTCCTTTTCAAGTTACCACCTTCGGGTCAATATTTGAAGGTCAAAATGAACTCCATTTAGGTCACTCTTTATACCATTGGAAATTTCATACTTCAAGCTTTGCAACAACTATACATGCATCGAATATGGACCATTCTATAGCCCATACCTTTTGTCCAAAAATGGTTGCTCAGCTAGGTTTCTACACAGCCAAATTTCTGGAATTTTCAACACCTTAACCATTTCAAGTATGCAACTTCAACTTGATACTTGAAGTACTTCCCGACCTCAATTGTGCTCGAATTTGATACCAATACGTACATCTCATTGTGTTATAAGGCAGTATAACATGGAAAGACATCGGATTACCATGTTGCTTGTACCATCCTCTCAAACATGGCTACTTGACCACAACTTCACACTTCGAATTATTTTAAAGATTTTCAGCATTCCAACTACTTCTAACATGCAACTTTAGCTCGATTTTTGAAACACTTCTCAAACTCAATTGTATCCAAATTTGATATCAATGCTTAGATCTCATCACGGGCTATAAAATGGTGTAACTTGCGATGGCTAAAGATCACTACATAATTCACAAAATGATCACAGAGTCGTATTCATCATAATGGCAAAACTGTAATTAATAGGAGTTTCTAAAATTTTCATCTTAGTCCTCAACTATGAAATTCCATCTGATTGAGTTCAAACATTGAATATATCTTTCTCTTTTGCCAACTTAGTCTCCATAATTACAAGTAATGTCAATTTCTCCCATTTTCTTATAAATTCTATATCATCTTGTCATACAAAAAGTGAAATTGACTCTTTTCTAAAGAAAATACTTGATTACAACTTTTAAATAATTTAACTCAAGTGCGAAATTTTCAGGTTGTTACAAAAATGATTTAGGAAAATGTTTTTAGTTAAAAAGTGATTTGAAAAATGTATAAACAGTTTACCAAATGGAGGTGATAGTGATAGTGAACCCTGAAGCAAGATCATGCAAATAATATTTTAAAGATTTAATTCATTTCGTGGTTAATTACTTTACTTATAGGTAAAACAATTTTCAAGTAATAAATTATTTTATTAGCAGGTAAGATTATTTATAATAACATATCAAATATTTTTTTGATTTGCTAAAGCTAAAATAAGGAAAAACAATATGTAATTAAAATAGCCTTGTGTTCATCAATTAATCAAATCTGAAAATATCTAGGATGCTAAAGAATTTATTAAACATGAGTTGTAATATTTATAACAAGAAAACATATTATTTTATATATGAAAGGCTCATAAATTCTGCGTGAAATATTCATCTATAGTCAATAATGGCTACAGGATGTAAATGTACTCTTTTTTTTCTCATGAAGGATGCAAACGATGATGAAGATGAGTGTCCAATCACCATCTAGTTTGGCACTTTGTCCTCAATTATGGTTAACAATTACTTATTTGTCAATGAGTTTAAGAAGAACGTAAAATACAGAGGAAGAAACATAGGGGTAGCGTCTATGTTGGAATGTGGGGAAGGCACCTCTAAGGAAATCAAGTTACCTCAGGCATTGATGAGGAAAGTGAGATGGTTGCATAAGTAGAAGAAACGTGTGAGGAAGAAGATGATGGTGTGATTGATATAGAAAAAATAATAATAATTTGGATGCAGAGTGCATGAGAAAAAGAGTTTTATGTAGCAAACTTGTCAAGCAGTTGTACAGAAAAGGTAACCCAACAGTGGACTTATAGGGCGAGCAATATGGGCAATAATTTGACTACTACGTCCTATATGGAACACATAAGAGAAAGAGAAGTGTATCTCGGGATGAGAAAAAAGGATCACCTCCAAAAATAATGCTTCAACCTACAGGTTGGAGAGAGCCATTAGAGGAGCCTATACAAATGGACAAAGTTGAAAAAATTCAAAAAGAAGTCATGAAAATGAAATGAACGACGATAAACAAAATGTAGAGATTGATGTAGAAAAAGAGGTGATATTAAAAACCCATCATTGAAGTTAATCAAACACTTTAGGCCCATGTACGTAAAAGCATTGATCAATGATATTTTAGTAGAAAAGGTTGTACCAACCGAGAATTTTATTATAATAAAAGTTAAAATTATAAAAACGTGTCGCTGCAACTTCACCCAATTTCTAATAAAAATGTGTTCGTCTAGTCATATTATTATTTTAAGTCTGTTTGGCACAATTGTTGTAAATAGAGTTTTTTGCAGTAAATGTTTTATTAATTATAGAGCTTTTTTAAATGTGCTATTAATAAAAAGCAGTTGGCTATTTGGTTGTCACTTCAGAAAGTACTGTTAACATTAAATTGATCGTTTGACAACACTATTATAAAAATGGTTTTGCATAAATTAACACTTAAATTATATCTCATAGTTAACTAGAAATTTAATAATTATTTCACCTCAACTTTGAAATCTATATTAATTCATAAAATATAATATTTCACTATTTTTCAATACATTCCATATTTTAATTAATTACTTATGAAAAAATATAATTTTAATTTATTTTCAAAATATTTCATATTTTATTAATTAATGAATTATAATATTTCAATAGATTTTCCATAAGAGATATAAAAATATATTTTGTCAATAAATTTCATATTTTATTAATTAATAAAATATAATTTCATATTAATCAATAAAATATAGTATTTTAATAAGAATTATGGAAAATAATATATTTTCAATAAATTTCATAATAAGATATTATATATTTTAGCTTTTTTGTAAAAGTTGTTTTTGAAAAAATTATAAATTTGAGCTTCTTTAAAACAACTTAAAAATGTTGTTTATTCGATCAAAAAATACTTTCTCAATTACAGTCAAACATTTAATTTTTTTACTCAGAGTACTTTAAGCCTTCTAAAAGTACTTTAAGACCCTCTAACAGCCCTACCAAACATACACTAAGACTATAAGATGAAAATTTAAATTCATTAAAAAACTTTAAGTCCAATTTGCGATTTTAAATATGTCCAAAATCATTATATATATATATATATATATATATATATATATATATATATATATAAGCAACTGAGATTCTAGCTAATTAATTTTGACCAGAATCTCAGTTGACAACGGAATCATTTTTTTTCCATTATCCAGTTTTCGATTTTCCTGCATTTTCTCAAATGGGTGGTTATCAAAGTGGTGCCATTATCTATCCATGAATTAACCCACCCACGTTCGGGCGTTCAAATTTTTTTTTGAAATTCAAATTCAGTCTCATTTCATCCTTGCATTTCCTTTTCATTTAAATATAGTTTTTCCTTCATTTTCATAGTAGTTTCTGCTTCATGGTGATTGTCCCCATTAAAGAGTTCTATATCTATACATAAATATACTTCTTTATTTTGAGAAAGATTAATCTTTACACTCTTTTGCAATCAAACTTTGATATATATGGCGGCATTACATGGTCATCCTAGACTTTGTCATTGTTGTAGATCACAGCAACTCCAAAACTTCTAGCAGGGTTGATACTAGTTTCAGTGATGGGGATGGTCGCTAATTGCACCATGAAAACTGCAAACCAAATTGGAAGAGGAGCCAAAACCTAAAAATAATCTCCCACAATAATAAGTTTGCTTTACATTTTAGAAAAGAAAGAAAAAACAAAACCTAAAAAAATAAACTTCCACTAACAGGGGTGTGAGAGTCAAGTGAACTTCTCTTTGGGTCGGTGGCGGAGAAGACGGTGTACATGAGAACAAAGGTACCGATAATTTCAACACCTAAAGCAATGTCGGTATTGTAACCATCACAGTGGTTTCAGTTTAGTACATGCATATTGTTATCCTTTGTAACATTCATATTATTGGTTGGTGTTCATCGTTGTGGACTCATATTATGTTGATGAATGTTAGACTAAGTAATATCACTGTTAGTTTATTTATTTTCGTTATGTATTACCCACAGGTATACCATGCATTAATAGTAAAATAAACGTTATGGGTTGATTTATTTCTGCGATTAAGCAAGTGTAGGATATCCACAAATACCATACTTGTTTGATTGTTAGTTTTGATCACTCACTTAAGAATAAATATTGGTCATATATGTTTATTGTGTTTATAACTCAAAGATTAAATGTAGTGAGCTTGTTTCTATAATGTAGTTCCACATCCTGTTCAACTTTATACCTATATCAACTTCGTTCCTGAACTAGATGAAACTAACTACTCGGAGTGGAAGGAGCATGTTGAGTTCAGTTTGGGGGTTCTTGGTATTGATTTGGCTCTTACTATGGACAAACCTGCTGATCTTACTGCTTCGTCCACATAAGATCAAGTTAAAGTCTTCAATACTTGGAATAGATCCAACAAACTGTGCTTGAAATTCATGAACCCACTGCTTCCAACACTAAATCTTCCATCAAAGAAGCCAAGATAGCTAAGGAATACTTATCTACCATAATTGAACGCTTTAAGACTGTCGATAAAGAAATTGCTGGAAAACTTACGGTTGAACTCATCACAACCTATTTTGATGGCTCCAAAACTATGTAACAACATGTACTTGACATTACTAATCTGACTGCAAAATTAGGCAAATTGGGCATGACAGTGGCTGGTTCGTTCCTAGTCCAATTTATCCTAAATTCATTGTCTCAACAGTATGGTCCTTTTCAAATTCATTATAACACATTAAGGATACGTGGAATGTGAATAAATTGACCAACAAGTTGGTTCAGGAAGAGGCTCGAATTAAGCATCAGGGTGGTCATGTTACTCAAGCAAATTACATGATTCATAATAATGGGAAGAACAAATTCGAAAAGTGAACTTGGAAGGGCATTAAGAAGGGCCCATCCATTAATCAGATCGACCCATACTGAAGAAAGCTAAGAAGGATGACAAGTGCCACTTTTGTAAAAAGGGTGGATACATTCAAAAGGATTGCTTGAAACGCAAGGCTTCGTTTGAAAAGAAGGGTAAGCATTTGGCTTTTGTATGTTTCAAATCAAATTTTGTTGAAGCACTTTCTAATACTTGGTGGATTGATCCTGGTTCTAATGTTTATTTTTCAAACTCGATACATGGATTCCTTACAACTCAGACCAAAAATCCAAATGAAGATGACATTTACATAGGAAATAGAGCCAAAGCCCCTGTTCAAGCCATTAGCACATTTTGTTTAGTATTAGATTCTAGTTTTTCTTAGATTTAGAGCAAACTCTTTAGGTTCCTTCTATTTCTCATAATTTAATCTCCTTGTCGAAACTTGATAAGGAAGGTTTCTCCTTTAAAATAGGTGATGCTTGTTTTAATTTATACAAGAATAATGATTCTGTTGGTTCGGGAATTTTGGTCAATGGCTTATATCAAATTAATCTTGATTCTTCCTTTTCAGAATCTCTTCTTGTTATCTTGCATCCGAATGTTGGTTTGACATGTAATTTAACGAATGAAAGTTCTTTTTCTTGTGGCTTAAAAGGCCGGGTCATATGTCTAGGGAAAATATTAGTTTATTAGTAAAAAAAATTGAGATTCTTACAAATCTTGATTTTACTAATTTTGGTATTTGTACGGATTGTATTAAGGGTAAAGAAATCAAACATACCAAGAAAGGAGCCACAATAAGTAACGAACTACTTGAAATAATACATACAGACATTTTGTGGACCTTTTGATGCTCCATCAATTAGTGGAGAAAAATATTTCATCACTTTTATTGAAGACTTTTCACGTTATTGCTATATTTACCTTATGCAAGACAAATCTCAATCTGTAAATGCTGCAAAAATTTACATTACTAAAGTTGAGAAACAATTAGGTAAAAAGGTAAAAATTATTAGATCTGATAGGGGTGGTGAATATTATGAAAAATATGATGAATTTGGACAATGTCCTGGTCCTTTTGCTAAACTCTTAGAAAAGCTAGGAATTTGTGCTCAATAAACAATGTCGGGTTCTCCTTGGCAAAATGGTGAAGCTGAAAGAAGCAATCGTACACTTATGGAAATGGTTAGGAGTATGATGAGTAATGCTAATTTATCCATATCGTTGTGGATGCATGCCCTTAGGACCGTTGTGTATATCTTAAATCGGGTTCCCAGTAAAGTTGTTCCAAAGGCACATTTCGAAATGTGGAAATGTTGGAAACCAAGTTTAAGATATTTGTATCTATGGGGCTTCCCAGCGGAGGTACACATTTATAATCCACAAGAAAAGAAACTGGAAACAAAAACCATTAGTGGTTATTTTATTGGATATCTAGAAAAGGGTATAGGTTTTACTGTCTTAATCATAGTATGAGAATTGTAGAAATCGGGAATGCTAAATTCATTGAGAATTACGAAGTCAGTGAGAGTGATAAAGTTAAAGAAGTGATTATTCAAGAAATTCGAGTACCAATTCCCTTATCATGGACTTGGAATGACATATTTTTGCCTAATGTTGTTGTTGATCCAATCAACAATGTAGAACAAACTGTCAATAATCCTGAACTCCATAATGAGATTGCTGTCATTGAGCCAAATATAAATGCAGAACTAGAAGTAGCATTAAGGAGGTCCCAATGACCCAAGAAATCAGCTATTTTAGAAGATTACGTGTTGTACTTACAAAAATCTGAATTTTACATAGGGATGAGGAAATATTCAGTTATGTACACACAATCCATTAAATGTAAAGAGTCTAAAAAATGGATAGATGTCATGTTTGAGGAGATAAAATCTATGACTGCTAATAAAGCTTGAGATTTGGTTGTATTACGAGAAATGCTCAAGAAAGTTGGTTGTGAAGGGATTTTTAAAACCAAATGTGACTCTCATGGTAATATTGAACGATATAAAGCCAAATGGATGTGAAAATTGACTTTTGCTAATGTGAGTTTGGAAGAAGAAGTCTACATGGCACAACCAGAAGGCTTCATTACAGATGGAAAGAAAAACATGATCTTTCTGTCAAACTAGTAAATATATGGACTAAAACAAGCTTCACGACAATGGTATATTAAGTTTCATAATACCATTAGTTCTTTTGTGTTTACTAAAAACATTGCTGGTCAATGTATATACCTAAAGCTCAGTGGGAGTAAGTTTGCACTTTTGATTCTATATGTTGATGATATATTAATTGTCAGCAGTGACCTTACTTTATTACGGGAAACTAAGGAATTTCATTCCCAAAACTTTGAAATGAAAGATATGGGAGAGGCATCATTCGTGATCAGAATAGAAATATTTCATGATAGATCACGTAGATTTTTGGGAATGTCTCAGAATGTCTATATCACAAAAGTTTTGGAAAGATTTAATATGGCGTATTGCGATCCTAATGTTGTTCCAATTCAGAAGGGGGATAAGTTCAGCTGAACCCATTGTCCTCAAACTGAATTGGAATGTGAACGAATGAAATTTTTTTCTTATGCTTCTCTTGTTGGAAGATTAATGTATGCACAGGTTTGCACCAGGCCAGACATTAGTTTTGTAGTCAGTATGTTGGGCCGTTATCAAAGCAATCCAGGAATTGATCATTGGAAAGTTACTAAGAAAGTGTTGAGATACTTACAGGGAACAAAGAAACATATACTCACATATAGCCATACTGATCACGTTGAGGTGATTGGTTACACAGATTCAAATCCACTAACTAAAGGTTTACCACCCAATACATTTAAGCAGCATGCTGATGTAATGGGTCTTGAGTGTAACGAATAGTTTCTTTTCTTGTATGTGGATTTGATGTGATCCCGATCGGGGAATCACGACGAACAAGCGGAAGAAAAGCCGGGAACGTTCCAAATTAAGGTCGTATGGATGATAACACTATGACCCGAGCCTCATAACGCAAGAACCAGGGGTATATTAAACCCGAGATCCATTACGATGCCGAAACAAGAACCATAATGGGGTGAACGCCACAAAGGTTGTCCAATTCCTTTGATAAGTTCGATTTGTTGAACGCCACAAATATCTCACAATATTTGATAAGTTCTGATTTAAAGGGAATCCTCACCTTTAGAGAGTAAAAACACTCAATATATTTCATTCATCAAAAGTTTAATTGTTACAATGAAAGAAAATGAATATAAATAAGCAAAACGGAATTGAATAAGCCCTAGCTGCTATAGGGGCCCAAAATAACCCTAAAACAAGTAAAAACGGAATTTAACCTAAAACCTCGCGAAACCCTAAAAAAATGCACTACTCGATCGCATAGGCATAATGCTGGGATCGCGTGGAAGGGCCGAAAACTCTCGGGGTCTTTTTTCTAGGCATGGTGCGATTGCGCCTCCTTTTGCACCACGCGGTCACATGGTTCAAATTCTCCAACTTCTTGATTTTGAACTCGATTCTCGGCCCGCATCACTTGTACCATCTTTGACGCTTCTTCAACCACTCCTTGTTTGATCTTTGAAGCTCTTCGAACATACTTGAAGCTTTGTTTGGATTGATTTGTAGTTCTTTCCATCAAGCCCACCATGATTCGTATCAGGATTGCTCCGTGTTCTTATTTTGACATTATTTTGAAACTTCATTATTGTCAATTTAGAATTTTTATATTTCCATTTTGTATACATTATATAAATTGATAATAATAACAAAAATAGTCTTTTAATTAAGACATTACGGGGACCATTATGATTACTTCGATGTACATACATCGTTAAGTGGATTATTGATCAGTAATACATGGAAGGGACCATGTTCTTTAATAACATGGAACCGCTATGAATCTTGTCAGTGATTCAATTAACTAAGGTAATTACGATAAACCTTTTAAATATATTAATTCAACATTTTTTGCGCGCCTTATGATTCCTATATGAAACCATAAATAGGATTGTCATATGGACCAAGTGGGAGACTATTAGAAATTTTGTGATATGTCAGATCCCTATTATTATGGGATTGTGTATATCTAGAATTTCATAAATATCTTCTTATTATGTGGCCCATATTACGTGTCCTAGTTTAATTAGGTAAACTTCTGAATTAATAGAAATCTAGTTTAATTAGAAGTATTTCCTATTAATACTACATCTTTGATGGATGGTTGAGATTAAGAGAGAGAGAGAGAGAAGATGAATTTCAGATCAATATTTTCTTCGGGATTCAATTAAAGTTGTGACAGGATATCATAACTTTTCTACATTATTGCTATGGATTTTGGTATGTCTTATGATTTATAGTAATTAATTTTATGGTCAAGATCCTAAATCGAAATCATGTTTAAGTCTATATGTTTCATATTAAGATTATAGTTTACACTTCCTTGCCAAGAACAACCAAAAAGTTACATCCGGGTTTATGTGACCACCTGTAGAACAACATAGGGAAAATTTAGGGAAGTTTTCAAGGAATAAATGGTGTTTTGGCTTGAGAAGTCGAGATAGTGAATCAAGTACTTGAGATGCTGACAGTGCATTAAAGAAGGATGACAATCATGCCACCGAAGGCCCAAGTTGAAAGTGTTTAGCTTCTTGTGGACGATGATGTTGGATATGGTGTCGTAAATGAAGAGCAAGGTGGCGATGAACGGAGCTTGATGGATTTAAAGTTTTATTTTAAAAATATGTTTAACTCGTAAAGGAAATGTAAAAAAATGGATAATAGGGAAGTTTTTCAGAATCCATGTAAGTGGGATCTTCATTGTAGCGGTAGTGATCAGAAGAGAAGTGCACCTCCGGCGTCAATTTCAGGAAAAGGTCAAAGGTGGATCTGGTTGACGTAAAAGAGTGTAGAAGAAACAAGGTTTTCTATTTATTTATTTATTTTGTTTACGGACTCAAATCTGAAAATGGGTCCTAGAAACTTCTGGTTGCATAATGTAATAATGGGACTTGATTGTTAATGAACGATGTATATTTTGCCACTATTTTCTTATAGGGAAATTGGCCTATTTAATCCCTAAATATGTTTCTCTTTGTGTAATGGGCCCCTCACCTTTCATTTTTGGTGTTTTAGTCCTTAAACGTTGCATTCTTTGACGCAACATATCCTTTTGGATGACTTCCTTCCATTATTTAGTACAATAGGAGTTCATGTAATTTTCCCCTTTTTAAATAAGATTTAACCAAATAAATAAAGCCTCTTTTTGTTTCTTTTTTTTTTTTTTTTTGATATAAAGAAAATTGATTTTTTAAAAGTAGTAAATTGGGAAATGTGTTAACACGGTAAAAACCATTATAGGAAACGCAATTGACACTGCAGAATGCTCTGAAAAAGCAAGAAAAAAACAGTCACCAAAAACATGCTTATTTATTTATTTAAGAGCATTTTAATATTTTTTATAAAAATAAATTTTAATTTTTAAAGGTAGAATGGAGAAAAACCGTATAAAATGCACGTGTCGCAAACAATGCAATGTTTAGGGACTTCAGCACCAAATTGAAAGGTCAATGACTTATTGTGCTAAACAATACCTAAGTTTAGGGACTACTTGCACCAAATTGAAAGGTTGGTGACTTAAGTACCAAATTTGATATTTATGGACTAATTGTGTCACTTGACACTTTAGTCTTTTCTTAATTTTTTAACATTGGAATGGAATGAACTCATCCAAAAGGATCTGTTGCGCCAAAGAATGCAATGTTTAATGACTGCAGCACCAAAAATGAAAGATTAGTTACTCATTGCACAAAGAGCGAAACATTTAGGGCTAAATGTGCCAATTTTCCTTTCTTATATTGATTATAATTTTACAATATATTACTCTATACGCTTTTTGATATTTTTATACTTACTTTTTTACATTCTATTTTTGTAGATTCCAGCACATTTTTTGTGATTGATCAATAATTTATCCAGTAGAAGAAAAAAAGCTTTAAAAATTGTGCCATAAAATTATGTTATATCGGATTTCCATTTTGACTTTTCTCCATTAGGTCATTTTTTTACCCATTTGATCAGGTGTAACATGTAACCCAAAATTAGATATTGTCAATTTGTCAACGAGTACATGGTTCCATTAATTGAACTAAAGGAGGACGTACTTGAGTTTGTATACGACATGCAAGTTAGATACCAAATTTAATTTATCAGGAGATCTTCATTCATCAGAATTTTAAATAGTATCAAATGTTGTCGCATGCCTAACCACGAGTTGAACTTGAAAGTTCATATCTCGATTATGTAGTTGAGGAATATTGGCCTTCGCAATGGCACTAGGCCTATTGTAACAAGATTTGGTAATCATGTTATAGAGGCCAAAATTTTGTTTGGGATTAACACTGGACACAAAGTTGTCATATCGAGGATGAACCCTAGATTCCCTTTCAGATTTCGAAGAAAACAATTTCATTTGATTGTTTCCTAAGTCATGCCATTAATAAGAACTAAGGACAATCACTATCTCATGTAGGTCTTTTTTTTAAGAGACCTACTTTTAGTCATGGATAACTGTTGCTATATCATAAGTCACGAGACAAGCTGGCTTGAAAATGCTTATATGTTACAAAGATGGTGAACTGACAAATATAACAACAAACTGGAATTTAGGTTGAGATAGCGGAATGTGACATGTTGCAGTTGGTTCGGGGTATTCAAGACATTTCGCCTTTACTTGCTGTTGCTATGGTCATACTTGATATTCACGCGCTTATGGACAAGGTTGGTTGTGGCTCATGCTGCTATATTCCACGTGAAGGGAATAGTGTAGCCCACATTCTTTAGTTGATTCTATCTTTTGGACTGATTGTGTAATACCCCAACTAAGAAAGGTTAAGAGAATTGATAGGTACTACTCATACCAACAAGGTGCACCTTCTTTTTCGGAAGTCCATCGTTAGAAACTTCAAAGTTAAGCGTGCTTGGCTTGGAGAAATTCTGGGATGGGTGACCTCCTGGGAAGTTTTCTCGGGGAGCGTGCGAGTGAGGACAAAGCATGCTGGAAAGACCCGTCTTGGTACGGTGGGGACAGTACCCCGTCATCTAACGGCCGGGAATGCTTTAAAAATTCCATGTATGTATCCCCATTTACTTTACTTTCCACAACTTTCAAACTTTTCAAACTTTCACTTATCATTTCAAAACTTTCACTTCATTTCCATCGTGAGCTCACTTGGTGTAACTTCTAGTCAATCAGAATACAGTGGGCAATTACTTATTTGGAACCAGATTACATGCGCATTTCCACCACAAAGCGGTTTAACATTCACTTTCCCACGCAAAGCGGTTTAACATTCACTTTCCCACCGCAAAAGCGGTTTAACAGTCCACCGTAAACGGTTGAACATTCCGTCGCAAAGCGACTTAATTCGGGTACGCCGGTCCCCCGCGCCCCATTTCCCACTCGCAACTTTCATGAACTAGAAGTACACTCATTCATTCTTTCAAAAACTTGGGATACATAACTTTTGAACAAACTTGCACCTTGATACATTTCTTTCATTTAAAAACATTTGACTTCCCAATTTCGATGCCAATGCATGCTTCATGATGCAATGACATGATAATGTGCATGCTTTAACATTGTTCTCAATAACACATACTTTCATAACGTAAATGAAATTCATCAAGGCAAGTAGATTACAAGGCAATCATTTACACATTTCACATTTACATTCAACTTCTATAAAATAGGGGGAAGTTTACTTACTGAGCTTTAGCTCACCCCAATCCCTCCCCAACATTTCAGGTGATGAAAGTTAGATGATCCGAGGAGAACACTTGGCGGCTGACTCCGACAGTACCCATCGTCGCATTAATTAATAAAGTTAAATTTATTCAAGTTATTTTTAGTTAAATTAGAATTTATTTAAGTTCTAAGTAATTATTTCTTAATTCATTTATTTTGATAATTGTCTTGGTTGAAATTAGTTTAAATAAGTTATGATATTTCCCTGTGATTAGTTTTTATCATGTTTTCATGAGTTTATAAATTTATACTTCAAGTTATTTTGTTGAGGAGTTTGAGGAATTAATGTTGAAGTTGAATTTTGGAATTGTGATTGAGATGTGATGGATGTTTTAAATTTTTAAAATGGTTTTTATGTCCCTCTACAGGTTGGTTAAGTCCAATTTATAGAGGAGACTCTGCCGAAATTTTGTAAGAATTTTATAATAGATAAATGAATATTTTGATGTGTAAATGATTTAATTCCGCATATAATGTGAGTGGAAGTTAACATGCCTAGGTTTAAGATTCTTGAACTTGGGGTGTTACATTTTTTAAGTGGGACCCGAGTCGTCACAAATGGTATCAGAGCCGGCCGCCAGCCGGAAATCGGGAACTAAGTGCTACGCCATAGAGCGGGAGCCACATCTAGAATCCCAACGCCTGACAATAGATCCTCAGATGGGTTCAAAGCGACGAGGACGTCGCGAGTCTAACAGGGGGTGATTGTAATACCCCAACTAAGAAAGGTTAAGAGAATTGATAGGTACTACTCATACCAACAAGGTGCACCTTCTTTTTCGGAAGTCCATCGTTAGAAACTTCAAAGTTAAGCGTGCTTGGCTTGGAGAAATTCTGGGATGGGTGACCTCCTGGGAAGTTTTCTCGGGGAGCGTGCGAGTGAGGACAAAGCATGCTGGAAAGACCCGTGTTGGTACGGTGGGGACAGTACGCCGTCATCTAACGGCCGGGACAGCCCGTTAAGTGGGACCCGGGTCATTACAGATTGTATTCTGTACTGCATTGTGCCTTAAGTTTTGGGCGATCTTATTGAATGAGAACACGTGTTTCGTTTCAAAAAAAAATCGTAGTCAATTATAGGTTTGTTTATCTTTGTGTAATCTCAAATTTATCTTTATTGAAGTTCATTTCGAATTATAATTGCAATTACAATTTTCAATTCTGAATACTTCTTTCTAGAAAATTATATATTTCTGATTTTTTCCCAATTGTCATGTTTCAATACATTGTTTGTTGTCAATATAAATGTTTTTGTATCGCACAAGTATGGATCTAGTTTCATTTTAAACCTAAATCTTTATTTTAATCCAATATTCAATTTTCGGATTTTAATATTTTTATTATTATTAAATTTCTCAATCAATACAAGAAAAAATTAATTCTCAGCCAGTTCAAATTCTAAACTCCCAGTCAATTCAGTTTCAAAACTCAAAATGTCCCAGGAAATCATCAATCTTAAGTTATAGATTTCTTTTTTTTTTTTTTTCAACTTCTGCAATGTATAAATTGTCTTCATCCTTTCACCACTCTCCTTCCCTCACGAGCACATGCAAGTTTGGGTAAGATTTCTCCCTTCAACCTCCCTACACCATAAGTCTCGGTTCATCACAAATTGCTCCACATCGAACCTCCATCACTAATTTCAAACATTCCACAATTCACAACAATTTGCAATCCACCGAACACACCACAAACGTGTAACATAGAACACCACTGCCGAAAGCACTTCAACCCGATCATTGCCAACTCCAATTCCACGTAATCAGCACCGCCATGGCTAAAACCTATATCGCCGAATTCAAACTTTCCACATACCACCAACATCATCGACCAACACCACCCTACAAATTAACCCAACTCCATTGCAAGCACCATTCGGTAATGCCCATTGTCCCCTCTCAAAACTCTAATTCCCATCTAAAAATCAAAATCCAAACAAAAAATGAACCAAGGAACTCAAACCTCGATCTACCTCGATTCTTACACCAAAATCGCCCAAAACTTTCACTGTACAACACACCCACACACTCCATCGTAGCCGCCATGTGACAACGGTGGTATCATTGGGCAGCGGTGGCCAGGATTCGGAGAAGGCAACATCTTTTTCGTTGCTCCCTCTCTCTGTCGTTGATAAGTGAGAACTAATGAGATTTTTTTAAAAAAAAAAAAAAATTATATGAGAGTTTTTTTTTATGTTTTTGATTTTGTAAAATTGCCCCTTAGTCCCAGCTTCCAAAATTTATCAATTTCAGTCCCTCCAGTTTAATGATGTTTCAAATCTTCAGCTTTAAGTTTTAAAAGCTATTATTTAACCCCTACAATTTTAAAATATTTGAGTTAGCCCCTTTCTTTCTGAAATTTTTAATTAAAGTCTGAAACCTTTCAATTTCAATTGTGTTAAAATGTCAAATTAGTCCCCAATCTTTTATTTTAGTTTAAACACTCAATTTTCCAAAAAAACATTCTAATTTCAAATTTATTTTCTTTATTTAGACGACGCGAATGGAAAGTTAAAGATTTGATGTTTTTCCAGCTCGACTCGAACGTGTTATAATTTGATGTAGATTCATTCATATTAATTGATTTAGCCATGAAATGCACGTGAATATGTCATTATTGATATGTTGATATAAATTGAGAAGAGACGAGACGAGACAAGACGAAGTTACTTTCATGAAAATGAACTAAGAATTATGATGTTATATACGCTATAACATACATGCATTATTGCATATTAAGACAAGACGAGGCTACTCTTACACACTTATGTGAATATATGATATAATTTATGACAAGAAATGTTTAGCATGATTTGCATGTTTATTTGTACCTTCATAGTATGAATTAATTACTTTGTAATGAGTTTACTGAGTATTTCTTTGAAATACTTACCCCGTTATTAACAATTTTGCAAACTTCAGAGATGATGGCGAATGATGGATAAGTGTGGCAAAGGATAAATAAACGATTTATTTTAAAGTTTTAAATTTACATTTTTACGTTAAGTTTGAATTGATGTTTTATCAAGGGTTTAAAAAATTGAATTGATTATTGTTGGAGGATTTTAATAAAAGTTTATGATAGTTTAAAATTTCAATTATTACTGCTAAAATGCTTATTTCAAATGTTAGTTATAAAGGATGATGTGACGTTCTGTGTTTTTTGGAACTCGGGACTTTACCAAGGTACTGATTGATAATGGTGCAGCAATAAAAGCAATTTCCTACAAGATGATAAGGAAATTTACAAAATCTAAAAGTGGTTTGATCCCAAATGAACTAGTTTTGACCAGCTTCAATGGATGAGTAACTTCGTTTAAATGGGTAATTTCCTGGAAATAACACTGGGGAGTACAATGAGGACTATTGTTTTATTTGTAATAGATGGCTCGTTGGGGAGATATTTGATACATGTGAGTATTTGTATTCCCTCATCATTGTATCAATTTTTGGTGTTTTGGAACAAGAAAGATGAGGCCGAAATAGTTCAATTCGATCATCGACCCTTCGTGACAGAAACTAATTCAGTGGAACATTTCATGTATGAAGTGAATTATGGGAAAATTAATGTGGTTTAAGGGGGATAAGAAGCTCAAATAATGGCACAAAGCAAGTAGCCATTCTTAGTAGAGACACTAACTGATTTATTCACTCAAATGAGGCCATACATAGTGGGCTTCGAGGAGCCAGTAATTGGCAAAAAGACAATCTAGGAGATACGATAAAGAGTTAATCATAAGAGAGTTAGGACCAAATTATGGCTTTTAGTACCAAACTAATGGCTTACAATGAAGAGATTGAAGAAACAACTAAGGAATAGATGCCCTTGGTAGTCTCGAACAGAGGTTGCAAAGCGTGATCAACAAAGTGGATTGTTTAGAGGAAGAAGCTTCTATGAGGAACCTGGGGGTAATTTGATGCAAATAGCAAAGCCAGGATACACTCAAGGACAAGATCCTTTGACAAGGGTAAATATTCGTGATAAAGGAGAAGATCACCCAATATTTTTTAGTCAAATGCTCAATAAAGAGGTAAGCAACAAGTTGATCGCTTTATTAAAAGAATATAAATATTGTTTCACTTGGGAGTATGAACAAATGTCATGTTTAGACATAAATCTAGTGGAACATAGGTTACTCACTAAGTCAGATTTTATACTTCATAACCTACAACCTAGGCGTTTTGCGACCCAATGTGTTGATCGCAGTAAAGAAAGAAATTGAATGATTATGAAAAGCAAGTTTCATTAGAACATTCAGATATATTGAGTGGTTGTCTAATATTGTGTATGTGTTTAAAAATGGTCAAATGAGAGTATGCATAGATTTTGGAAATATAAATTTTACAACACCTAAAGATGAGTGATAAGTGTATTTTATACACTTATTTGTATGTCTAAATTAGGTATAATTATTTTCGTTTTGGAAAATTTGCTATTTAAATTGTGTTTATTTGTTTACTTTGCAGAGAATATCCCAAAAGATGAAGAATAAAGTAATTGATGAGAAAAATGCATAATTGGATGTTGATTGGAGCTAAAACAAGAAATTGATAAGTTTGTGACGTCAACCAGAAAGATGCGTTGTGCCGAATTGAACGAATCAGAGGTTGGAGAACCAAATTGAATGAATTAAGAGTTTAAATAGGCAAATCGAGAAGAAGATAAAGTTTGGGGACTAAATTGCAACAATTGAAAGTGGAGGACTAAGGCTGCAATTAAAGGACGGGGACTAACTTGTACAGTCGAGAAAAGAGCGAAGTCGCGATCGCTGGTTACATACTAAGCGATCGCGAGAAGGTGTTAAATTATAACCCGAGAGTATTTTGGTCTTCCACGCGATCGCCTGCCTTACGCCTGTGTGATCGCGTGCGTGTCCGACTGGGCCGCATATCAGATTTTTCTCGTGATTTTTAACAGGCTTTGAGCTTTTTGACCTAGGTTTTCTCCAAAACATATAAATACACGCATGAGGCACGAAAATAAGACCTCTGCCTCTCCATAGAACGAGCCACAACAGAGATTTTCATTAAAATTATTGGAGATTCAAGCATCGCAGAGGGGCGTGAATTGAAGATACTTGAAGAATCGATAATTGGTGCAATCTTTCCATTCTTCTTTGTTATTTTCAATGAACGTTATATTTTATTGTTTTTGTTCTACAATCATGATGTGTAACTAATTTTAACGTTGGGATGAACGATGTAGCCTAGTTATATTATTTTAATTCCATATTCCTTGTTTTAAAGCTTTGATGCATGTGTTGATTTATTATTGCGTTTAATGCGTGAATGAACTGACCACTTACTCATGATTTTATGTGTTATTTCCATAATTCGAGAGGTGAGTTAATAATATAGATTTAGGTAATAAATCCGGTAATTGAACGAGAGATAGAGATATACTCTTGTAATTATTGCGGTCGTGTGTGAATTCTTGTGTATAATGCATCTAGATAAGGAATATTCGGACCCGCTGTAGAGATATAAGGTTGACTTATTTAGGTAGAATTGATTTAAACTCGAGAGAGGAATCTCAATTTGAATAAGTGAATTCGATCGAGCACATATTTAGAAAATAAAATCTGGAATTGGAATTGATTTAATTGGTTAGGCGAATTCGTGAATCCCAACTACCTTACAATCGTATTTGAAAACAAAAAAATTCTCCAATTTTAAGTTCTTTAGTTTAATTCTTTAGCTTTAGTTTAAAACATCAAATTTTCTTTGTTTGTTCAAATAAAGTATAGATCTAACATATTTCGGTAATTAATAGCAGTCCTCGTGGGACGATAATCCGGACTTTAAGGTCCACTATATTACTCCTCATGGCCCGTACACTTGCGGGGATATCTCGCATTACGAGATATAGGTGAACAAGTTTTTGGCGCCGTTGCCGGGGACTGTTAATTAATATCGATACCTATTAGTTCTTATTTTACTTTGAACTTTATTTTGCTTTATTTTTATCTTTATTTTCAGTTTTTTTTAATTAGTGTTTTATTTAATTTATGTTAAGAAGGACTAAGTCATTTGATTTGCTTCCTTTTGATACATAAATTGAACGCACCTTTCGACAAAGGCCTACAACAGTTGGAAGCGAATCAACAAACAGACTTAGCCATGGCAGATGACGTAATTCAAGATAATCAGGGAAATCAACAAAATCTGCCAGCAGTTGTGAATGGACAACAACCAAATCATGGAAGGCGCATATTGAGAGACTACATGGTTCCTCATGTGGGGAACATTGGAACTTGCATAGTGCCCCCTGCTATCCCTGCTAATAACTTTGAGATCAAGACTTCTTTAATCTCTCTGATCCAAAATTTTGCCGTATTCCACGGGCTGCCGTCTGAAGATCCACATGCACACCTACGGACTTTCCAAGAACTATGTGACATGCAGCACATGAACGGAGTTCCGGGTGATGCCGTAAAGCTGAAACTATTTTCATTCTCGTTGGCAGACAAGGCAAAGGCATGGTTTTACACACTACCCCTCCACACAATTACGACTTGGGAAGTAATGAGTCAAAAGTTTGTTGATAAGTTCTTTCCACCTGGCCGGATGTCAAAGCTAAGGCGTGAAATTCTTTCATTCAATCAACAGTCAGGGGAGTCAATTTTTGAGGCTTGGGAGAGATTCAACGAGCTGGTTCGACAATGTCCTACTCATGGAATAGCTAATTGGGTCCTAATTCAAACATTCTACAATGGGCAGACAAATGAAGACAAGAAGCACGCAGACTCAGCAGCTGGAGGATCAGTAATGGATATGACATATGAAGAAGTATCTGAGATCTTTGAGAAGATGGCTGCGAACAGTTACCAGTGGTACTCAGACAGATCTGCACCAAAATCTGGAGGAATTTCTGCAGTAGTGAAATTACAGCATTAACTGCTAAGTTGGATGCGTTGACAAAGAAGATAGACAATATGGGTGTGCAGAAAGTGAATTCTGTTCAAACAACTTTGTGTGATTTTTGTTTTGAAAATCACGCTATAAATTTCTGCCCACTTCAACAAAATCAAACAAGTTCAGAACAAGTCAATTTCATGGGCAACAGGCAACAAGGTGGTCCTTATTCACAAACCTACAACCCAGAATGGAAGAACCACCCCCAACTTCTCCTGGACTAATAATCAAAATGTTCAGCGTCCGCCGGTTTTCAACAACAGCAGCAACAACTATCTCATAAAACCATGGCAGAAAACATGGAGATGTTAATCCAGCTAGTTAAGAGCCAGAATGGTGAAATTATGAATCAAGCAGCTGATATTAAGAATTTGAAGAGACAAGTGGGAGATTTGGAAGCTAGCAGTTCCACAAGGCAGCCAGGACAGCTACCGAGCAATACTGAAACGAACCCTCATGAGCATGTTAATGCAATAACAACAAGGAGCGGGGTTTAGCTATCTGAAGTGACTGTAGAGGAATATGAGAAGCAGAAGAACCAAAAGAAAGATGTGGTGGAAGAACATGAAAGTGAGAAAGAACAGAGGTCGACTCCTGAAATTCAAGAAAAAGCCGAAGAAGACGTTCGAGTTAGACCTCCAGTCAAGGCACATACCTCCAGTTCCATATCCACAAAGACTGATAAAGCATCAGTTGGAGTAGCAGTTTGGAAAATTTTTGGAAATATTCAAGAAACTCCACATAAATATCCCATTTGCAGAAGCTCTAGCTCAAATGCCCCTCTATTTAAAGTTTATGAAGGAGATGCTGTCAAACAAAAGAAAGTTGGTTGATTTTGAGACAGTAGCACTGAGTGAGGAATGCAGCACCATACTTCAAAAGAAATTACCACAAAAATTGACCGATCCAGGGAGTTTCTCTATCCCTTGCATTATTGGTAATTTCAGTTTTGATAATGTTTTGTGTGATCTAGGGGCCAGTGTTAATTTAATGCCTCTATCTGTGTACATGAAACTTGGGTTGGGGGAGCCTAAACCAACCAATATCACACTAAAGCTTGCTAACAGGTCTATACAGTATCCATATGGGATAGTGGAGAACGTGATTGTGAAAGTGGACAAGTTCTTCTTTCCAGTTGACTTTGTGATCTTAGACATGGAGGAGGACACTCAGATGCCACTCATTTTTGGAAGACCGTTCCTAGCTACTGGAAGAGCACTGATTGACATTGAAAAGGGAGAAATCATTTTTAGGGTCGAGAAGGAACAAGCCACTTTCAGTATCAAGTCAAGACAGGAACTTAAGGTTCAAAATGAAAGTTGCTTCAATGTGGATGGGGTGGTCCATAAACCAGAAGAGAAGACCAAGCAAGGTAATAATATTGAGGAGGAGCTAATCACAAAACATGAGTTCGTAAAGGCAAATGATGGATGGAGCTAGGGACAAGAAGGAAGAAAACCTAACATCCCTCAACAAGCGGCTAAAAACGAGGCTTTGCAACCAAATAAAGTGAGAAAACGGGTGGAGAACTGCAAGGCTGGAAATTGCAAGATATGCAAGGCTCTGAGATCATCTTTCAAGCCTCCATGATATTTTTGTGCTAAAGTCGGGCTTAAGACTTAAAACGGAGCGCTTGTTGGGAGGCAACCCAACCTTTCTTCCCTTTTACTTATTACGCGTTTATTATTTATTTTAGTATTAATATTTTTAGATATATGCATGGTAGGAAATGTGTTTGAGTGTTTTGCATGTTTCATGTTTAGAACACTTGTGCATAAGAGTCAATTATTGCATATTTAGGTATGTTTTTAATTTTGCATGTTTATATTAGGCTAGGTTTTTATCGTCATTCCACACACACACACACACACACACACACACACACACTAGTTTGAATCATGACGATAAGGGTTGGAAAATCATTGCATCGATCATGAAGTGATTAGGGAGATAAAAATGATTTTGGAGATTAAAAATAGGAAAATTTTTCATTATAGACGGGAACTATGCGATCGCGTGCCAATAGGATATGGCGATCGCGAGTTTGCATTTAAAAATCAACAGATTCTTAAACCTTGAACCACGCGATCGCTGGCACTCCAACCATGCGATCGCGTGGCTGTTCTGGGACCAAATTCGGCAGGTTAAGTTCTTTTCCTCATTCTTTCAACTTTAAACATTGTAAACTCGTTTTATCTCCCCAAAATCACTCAAAAGTTGATCTTTCATGAAATTCTTCACTTAAATCCATGTTTACTCAAAATTTTGAAATTTTCTTTGAGTTCTTGGATTTTGAAATTGTGAATGGTGAAGAATGGGTTTAGGTTAGATGTTGGAGAATGTGATTTGTGGTTTAATGGACAAAAATTTTGGGTTCATTCATGCCTCCAACCCTATGTATATCCATTGATTTTTGCAATGCCCATTAAGTGTTTGATGAAATGCCACAAAGACATTCTTATGCTAATTTTAGAAATTCATTCGAGCATTTATTTTCATGACATGTTTATCATTGATGGTGTGTGTTTAGTTCATGAATTAGTTCACTTCATTGCATGAAAATCATGAAAACAAATTGAGCACCAAAGCAGCCCCATTGCAAGGTCATTGCAGGCCATTGCACCTGAAAACTGTCTCACGTCACCTACTTTCTCTACATTGTTTCATGACCCTATTAATCTTCAAATGAGTTAAATTTTTAATATATTGTCGCTCAGGCTATGAACTTTAACATATCAAAAGATGGCTCAGGAAAATTCATATTTTTCTAGGCGATGTTAAGGCTTGAATGTGGGTGGTCGACTAATTTTGAAAATTCAAAATTTTGCTTTAACTTTAGTTTGGGGGTGTGGTACTGAACGTTCATTATTTCTTATTGATGTTTATGACTTCTAATGTTACTTGTCTCTTATTTGCAAGGTAAACATCAATCAAGACACCGAAAACCAAGTCGGGAAAAGCAAGAATAGGTTTTTATTCATTCAAATGCAATATGGAGGCTTCAAGGCTACAAAATATCTCCAATGCACCTAGGAAGTTCTCGTTCTCTCTTCGTTGTCTTGTATTACATTTTTTAGATCTTTTTAACAAACATTGAGGACAATGTTTCTTTCTAGTTTGGGGGTGGAGAATTTCATTCATATCTATTGCTTCCATACTCATTGAATATTCTCATTCTATTTCTATTGGGATATTCAAAAAATTGAAAATGTGTTAACTTGTTCATTACCTAGGATATAGTATGAATAAATTTGTGCTTAGGTTTGAAAAGTGGACAACATGAAAGCATGAACTTATTTTTGAACTAGTTATGTTTTGCTAGATTCATACTTATTGCGCACATAGCCAGTGTTGGATAATTGCTTGTGTGAGGGACTTTGTTTAATACATGTGGGGCAGAGTTTATGCAATTTGAACTTAGAAATGACTTGAAAATCCCTGAACTTAGATCATTAGACATCCCATCCCTGAATTAGAACCAATCATGCTAAAAGGCAAGTTTGGGGGTAAAATGGTTGGAATTTGTATGTATTGACGGGTTGGAGGTCTGTGGTTCTTGGTTTTGCACTTTAGTCATTACAGTTTGGTCAACGGGTATAAACCATTTCTAGCATAAAAACAGAAAAATGTTGAAGGTCTTATTCCGCTCTTCAAATGCCTTTTTGACTCGAGTAAGTAAGTCCGAGGGGTCTTTCAAACCTGGTGCCCTAAAGCCAACTGGCTTGGGAGTCATCGACCTAAAGCTCGCTACAGGGGTCAATTAGAAAGCAAGTACGGAGAGTGGACTTACACATAAAACATTATAACATCTTTAACTTTTCTGTTTAAGCCTTTATGACTTGGGCAAGTACGTCTGAGGGGTTCTTTGAACCTAGTACCCTAAAGCCAACTGGTTTGGGAGTTGCTGATCTGAAAGCCCGCTACAGGGGTCATATAGAAAGTCAGTATGAAAAGTTTTGCACAAAGATGGTAAAAGACAGGGACATTAAAAGAAAAAGTCGTCCAATTATATATATATAAAATAAATAAATAAATATTGCATGGTATAAGCTTTGTTGACGGACCTGTGGTGGTTGAGGTTGTAGAATTGGGGACTGCTTTCTTTTGATTTGTTTTGCACACTTATTTCTGATTCGACTACCTTGTGTGGAAAAAGCAAAGAATTTTTTTAGAATCCACCTAGATAAAAATCCGGGATGTGAGAGAAAAGTAGAAAGTGGTGATCATCCATGAGCGTTGAAAGGAATTTCATTAGAAATTATAGATTGACCACATGGGATTCGGGCTGGATTATGCATAATGAGTAACACAGTGTTGAGCACATCTTTTGCATAAGTATGCTTTTGACATTGGCTATTCACACACACACTGAAAACTCTGGCATGATATAACTAGAAATTATTTTACATTGTTGTTCATAACTCTTGCTTAGAGCGTAAATTGGTTTGGACTATGGGGGTATATGGTAAACATGTTGACACAACAAAAATAATTTCTCTTTTATTTCTTTGATTTTTATAGTTTATTTTCCATTGTTCGAGGACGAACAATAATTCTAGTTTAGGGGTATTTGATAAGTGTATTTTATACACTTATTTGTATGTCTAAATTAGGTCTAATTATTGTCATTTTGGAATATTTTCTATTTAAATTGTGTTTATTGTTTTACTTTGCAGATAATATCCCAAAAGATGAAGAATGAAGTAATTGATGAGAAAAATGCATAATTGGATGTTGATTGGAGCTAAAACAAGAAATTGATAAGTTTGTGACGTCAACCGGAAAGATGCATTGTGCCGAAATGAACGAATCAGAGGTTGGAGAACCTAATTAAATGAATTAAGAGTTTAAATGGGAAAATCGAGAAGAAGATAAAGTTTGGGGACTAAATTGCAACAATTGAAAGTGGAGGACTAAGGCTGCAATTAAAGGACGGGGGACTAACTTGTACAGCTGAGAAAAGAGCGAAGTCGCGATCGCTGGTTACATACTAAGCGATCGTGAGAAGGTGTTAAATTATTACCCGAGAGTATTTTGGTCTTCCACGCGATCGCCTGCCTTATGCCTACGCGATCGCGTGCTTATCCGACTGGGCCGCAGATCAGATTTTTCTCGCGATTTTTAACAGGCTTTGGGCTTTTTGACCTAGGTTTTCTCCAAAACTTATAAATACAACGCATGAGGCACGAAAATAGGACCTTTGCCTCTCCATAGAACGAGCCACAATAGAGATTTTCATTAAAATTCTTGGAGATTCAAGCATCGCAGAGGGGCGTAAATTGAAGATACTTGAAGAATCGATAATTGGTACAATCTTTCCATTCTTCTTTGTTATTTTCAATGAACGTTATATTTTATTATTTTTTTTCTACAATCATGATGTGTAACTAATTTTAACGTTGGGATGAACGATGTAGCCTAGTTATATTATTTTAATTCCATATTCCTTGTTTTAACGCTTTGGTGCATGTGTTGATTTATTATTGCGTTTAATGCGTGAATGAACTGGCCACTTATTCATGATTTTATGTGTTATTTCCATAATCCGAGAGGTGAGTTAATAACATAGATTTAGGTAATAAATCCGGTAATTTAACGAGAGATAGAGATATACTCTTGTAATTATTGCGGTCGTGTGTGAATTCTTGTTGTAATGCATCTAAATAAGGAATATTTGGACCCGCTGTGTGGAATGAATCCTTGAACATTATATGTTGATGGTTCAAATACTGCCAAGTGTGCAGGGGTAGGCATAATATAGATATACCCACTTGGGGTGAATTATCAATTCTTCTTTACCTTAGAAGACTTATGCACTAATAATCAAGTTGAATATGATGCATTCATTTTGGGTTTTGAATTATTGTTATAAATGAGAGTTAATAGTGTAATTATTAAGGGCGATTCACAGTTAGTGATTTACCTAATGGTTGGCACATTAGAATTCCAAAGCATCTCTATTGCGAACTTGTACGAAATATCCTACGAAGTAATTGATGAGCTTGACCAAATAGAGTTTCAGTATCTGAATAGGTGATGGCGTACAGGACCAGGCCCTTGCATTTATGGACCCGTTGGGATCGCCAGACGTGAGGTGTTGGGCTTGGCGACTTTAAATGGCCATAACTTTGTCATACGGTGTCCGTTAAGTACTTTCCGGAATCATCTCGACGAGCCCTACAAGACTCACCGCTGTGCCGTGATGACGATGGATTTTAGACATTTGAAGTCGTTTACTTAGTGAAAAACTGCGTTTTGTCCTTCTTTATTAATATTTTGTTCGTTTTATTTATTTTTCACAAGTGCAGCCCATTGTTTGATAAAGCCCGTTAGGTTTTTTGTATTTAAATACTTCCTTCATTTTTTCTAGGTTTTTGGTTGATTTCGAATAAAAGTTTGGGTCTTTATCGAATTGCAATCATTTCTTGAGAAATTGGAGATTGTGTGAATTGTGAAAATTTCTTGTAGGCGAGCCTACATCAGTTGGTATCAGAGACAGACAATATCTCGAAAAATAAATAAAATGAACAAAATAATGACAAGAAAAAATGACAAAACGCGGTTTTTCACTAAGTAAATGACTTCAAACGGCTATAATCCATCGTCGTCACAACGCAACGATGAATCTTGTAGGGCTCGTCAAGACGATTCCGGAAAGTACTTATGGGCCCAAAACGGACACCATATGACAAAGTTATGGTCATTTAAAGTCGCCAAGCCCAACACCTCACGTCTGGCGATCCCAATGGTCCATAAATGCAAGGGCCTGGTCCTGTATGCCATCATCTGAGGGATGTTTTGACAGTGTTGCGTCGAGATTCATTTTTTGCAGCAGAAAAGAAATGTGTATTTTTCTCAGACCGTGTACTATTTTTGGCTTATATTATATCGACAGCCGGAGTCGAGGTGGACTCGGCTAAGATTGAGGCCATACAATTGTGGCCACGATCGCGCACAGTGAATGAGGTGCGGAGCTTTCATGGTTTGGCGTCATTTTACCATTGCTTCATTCCTCATTTCAGTTCACTGGTCGCCCCTCTCACAGATTGTATGAAGGGTTCCACTTTTCAGTGGTCGGCAGAAGCTGAACAGGCATTTTCGTGTATTAAGGAGCGACTAACTTCTGCTCCAGTTTTGGTCCTCCCAGATTTTAATAAACCATTCACCTTTCATTGTGATGCTTCAAAGGTCGGCATTGGGGTTGTTTTGAGCCAAGATGGGCGTGCAGTGGCATATTACAGTAAAAAATTATCCGGTGCTCGTGGTCGGTATAGTACGCATAATGTCAAGCTTTATTCAGTGGTGTAGGTTGTTCGTCATTGGGGACATTATTTATTTCAGAAGGAGTTTGTGTTGTATAGTGATCATGAGGCGTTGAAGCATATTTCAACACAGGATTCCATTTCTTCTCGTCATGCCAACTGGATATCTTATCTCCAGCAGTTCACATTTGTCCTCAAACACCAATCTGGTGTAGTGAACAAGGTGGCAGATGCCCTCAGTTGACGACATTCGTTATTGGGACAAATGCAGGTGGTTGTTCCGGGTTTTGATACGTTTGCTGGCCTTTATGAGTCGGATCCATTTTTCGGTCCGATTTTGAAGAAAGTTCAGAGTGGTGAAACTTCGGGAATATATATTGGATAGGGTTTCCTTTTTAGAGGATTACAGCTCTGTGTTTCGGATTGTAGTTTGAGGCTCAAGATCATTGGAGAATCTCATGGGGAAGGCCATGTAGGCCGTGACCGCACCTTTGCTTTGATCTTAGCGTCATTCTACTGGCCTACTCTTCAGCGTGAAGTGTCCAGGTATGTCGAAAGTTGTCGCATTTTTCGTATGGCCAAGGGTCGCGCTACCAATGCAGGGTTGTATAGGCCGCTTCCTATTCCCGACATGCTTTGAACAGATGTGAGCATGGATTTTGTGGTGGGTTTGCCACAACACAGCGTGGTAACGATTCAATTTTCGTTATTGTCGACCGTTTTTCAAAAATGGTCCATTTTGTTCCTTGTAAGAAAACAGCGAACGCGGTGCATGTGGCACAGTTATTTTTTCGGGAGGTTTATAGATTGCATGGTTTACCCGCTTCCATTGTTTCTGATAGGGATACTCGGTTTTTGAGCCACTTCTGGCGCAGCCTGTGGAAGCTTGTGAATACTGCCCTTGATTTTAGTAGTGTCTACCACCCACAGAAGGATAGACAGACGGAGGTCATAAATCGCTCCCTGGGAGAGCTACTGCGCAGCTTGGTAGGTGATAATATTCGGTCTTGAGATCGTTGCTTGAGTCAGCCAGAATTATCTCACAACCATGCAGTTAATTGGAGTACAGGGTTTAGCCCGTTTTAGGTGGTTTACAGTTTGGTTCCCAACGGCCCCATTGATCTGATCACACTTCCTAGTAAGGTCTGTCCTCATGGCAGTGCTGTTGATTTTGTAGATAGTCTGTAGCAGATTCATCAGAAAACTCGCAAGAAACTTTTGGAGTCCACTGCCAATTACAAACAGTTTGTTGATCGCAAGAGGCGTCATGTGGAGTTTGAGGTGGGAGATTTTGTGTGGGCCGTTTTGACTAAGGACCGGTTCCCGGCTCATGAGTAGAGTAAGTTGGCCTCCAGAAAAATTGGACCGGTGGAAATCATAGTGTAACGCCCCGAGTTCCGAGAAACGCGGGAACGTCACTTTTCTAAATTCTGGAATAAACTTTATTGCGGAAAATGACTAAATAGTAAATATCACATTTAATAAATCAAAGTTTAGCGATAATTCCAAATTAAATAGAATAATTCTTACAAACTTATTAAAAATAAAAATTCTTGATAAAATGAAATTGTTTATTTCGAAATCCACGACTTTTCAAAAATAATATCCAAATTTATTCTTCGCCATTGCCCATCACTCGCCTCCGTCACCGAAATCTGCAAATTTGTTAAAACAACGGGGTGAGCATTTCAAAATGAAATACTCAGTAGACTCAACTCCAATAATTAATCTACAAGATAATTGGACAAGTAATCATGCAAATAATGTAGTGATATTCTTTTCTTATTCATAGGCATCACATAGTGAACACAAATGAACCATTCTTTTCTTAAATCATGCTAGCAGATAAGTTATGACGTGCATAACATAAATTCTCAAATTTATCTCATACGAGATATTCTTTTCTTTTCTCATGCAATAAAGCATATAAAATCACACAAATCCACATAATCACATGCAATTATAATATAAATCAATTAGTGGGGGCGAGTCTACCTTTAACGTTACGAGTTCTCAAAAATTGGAGCGGGAAGTACGTCAATCTCTTAATTCTTCAAATGATTCGTCTAGCCAAGAAAATTAATTAAATTAGTATTTTCGAAACTTGAATTTAAAGTAATTAACATAAATAAGATATAAGGATCTAATGGAATTTTAAGAGAATTGAGTTTTAAATTTAGGGACTGAAGTAGACTTTTTACAAAAAAATAAGGGCTGATTGAAATAGTTAAGAACTGCAGGGACCAAATTGTTACATACTGAAACTGAACAAAAATATTTTTGAATTACAAGGGGCTGAAATAACATCCCTTTAAAAGTGAGGACCCGAAACCCACGAATATGAAAAATGGGGACTGAAACGGATGTATTTCGAAACTTGGGGCTGAGTGGGCAAAATTTTGAAAACTAAATAAATTACAAAATATTTATTCTTTTCTTTCCCATTCTCAGACTCGGACAAAAGAGAGAGACAGGGAGGTCGCGGCGAGCGAGCGACGGGAAAGGAGGATGCTCGGACTCCGGCTACTGACTTCATAGCCGGCGATATCGCCACCGTCTCGTGGTGGCGTCGGTGCGTGGGAGGGGCGGCTTTGGGCAGATTTGGGGTGCGAAGGGCAGGATTAACCGAGGCTGGATTGGGTTTTGGAGTGTGATTTCCGGCCAACAATCAAGTCGAATATTGAGGTAGGTGTTTGGATTTGTCTGTTTCTTGTGTTTGGGTTTGATTTTTGGGGGTTTGGCTCAGATTTGGGAGTTGGGCAGGGGGCGGTTTGTGGTGGTGATGAGGTCGCGACAGTGGTTGGCCGTGTGTGGTTGGGGCGTTTGGTTGTGGCGACTGGTGGTGGTGATCTTGTTTCTGGCTCGTGGTGTTGGATTGGTGGTGGTGTGGAGGTTCGACATTGCGGTGATGTTACAGGGGGCGGTGTGCGAATTTGGTGTGGGTGCAGACGGTGGTTGGGTGGTTTGGCAACGGCTGTGGTGTTGCTCAGGGTTCTAGGCTGGTTGTTGGAGTTGGTTGCTCCGGTGATGGGTGATGCAGATAGCGAACTTTGTCTACGGTGGAAATTGAGAGAAATATACCTTTGCTGGAGGCGGCTGCGTAGGTTTCGATAATGAAGTTGGGGGATTAAATTAATAGTTGATTTAGGTGTTAAACATGGTAGCTTAGGTTAAAATCTTGGTTTATGGAAATCTTGTAAAAATTTTGGAAACGAGTATCGATTGCGTAAGGAAAACTTGGGGAGGAAGAAGCTGGTGAATAGGTTGGGTCAAAAGATGACTTATTGGGTTTTTAAATGGGCCTGAATGATTGGTAGCAAAAAAAAAAACATTTGGACTCGATAAATTGGATTGGACTAAAATATTTCAAATTGGGACTTAATAAAATTAATACTTGGACTTTTGAAAATAAACTGTGATATTAAAATATTTTTGATAAAATTGAAATTAGACTAAGTCTTTAAATAAGTTTAATTTCACTTAATTGGCTAGACGAATACTCCTTTAAATTAAATGGAAAAGACGTAGCAACGCGCACTTAGAGTTCTAAATATTTTATAAAGAATTTAAAATTCCCGGTCGCTACACATAGAGAAGACCAACCCTAACACCTACAGATTGAATCTTCCCAGCCACATTCGGACAGCGGATGAGTTTAATGTTAAGCATTTGGTTCCTTTCGTGGATGATGAGGACATGGATATCATCTTCAAGGGCGAATAGCTTGGACCCTAATGGAGATGATGGCGTACAGGACCAGGCCCTTGCATTTATGGACCGGTTGGATCGCCAGACATGAGGTGTTGGGCTTGGCGACTTTAAATGACCATAACTTTGTCATACGGTATCCATTTTGGGTCCATAAGTACTTTCCGGAATCGTCTCAACGAGCCCTACAAGACTTATTACTGCGCTATGACGATGATGGATTTTAGCCGTTTGAAGTCGTTTACTTAGTGAAAAACTGCGTTTTGTCCTTTTTTATCATTATTTTGTTCATTTTATTTATTTTCCGCGAGTACAGCCCATTGTTTGATAAAGCCCGTTAGGTTTTTTGTATTTAAACGCTTCCTTCATTGTTTCTAGGTTTTTGGTTGATTTCAAATAAAAGTTTGGTACTTTATCGAATTGCAATCCTTTCTTGAGAAATTGGCGATTGTGTGAATTGTTAAAATTTCTTGTAGGCGAGCCTACATCAATAGGATATAAAATTATTTTGCAAATAAGTTGGCTAAAATGGATTCAGGCTATTCCATGATATTGAACTTGGATTCTATGTGTAATTAGAAATAATAGAACCTACAGTGCGACGTAAAACGAAGGAACTCAATATCTATTGCATTGAGAATGTGATCTAATGGATTAGAGGGGAAAATAAAGAGGTCTCTAGAAAAGCCTAATGAAAAGAATGAGAGAAAGTTGAAGTTTGGTGCCTTAAATTAAGTGCTAATAGAAAGAGGGTTATATAAGAAACGTGCAGATGAAGTTATGTGAAAGTGTGTTAGTTTAATAGATGCCAAAAAAATTATAGCATAAAGTGCATGAAGGATGTGTGGAGCTCACCAAACCAGCCAAAAAATGATATGGTTGAGATTAGAAGTCAGTATTTATCGCAAAAAAATTGGCAAATTGTGCGTCCAATATGCAAAATGTTGCCTAAAAGCCAAAGACGTGGGCAAATTCAAAGAGTACCAGCAAGAGAAATGACTCATGCAATAGACTTGATAGGAGAGCAAGTTAACCAGTTTCTGGCGGAATATGGTATTAAATTGGTAAACTCAAAACCTAATTATGCATATTCTAATGGTGATGCTGAATCATTAAATAAGGACCTAAAAATGTGAGAAAATGGCACAAATGTTTAAATAAAGCCTTGGGGGCTTACAGGACGTCACAACGTTCAAGTACTAGAGTTACTCCATTCTAACTCATTTGTGGGGAGGAGGTGGTGTTGTCTATGGAAATCAGTCTACAATCTATTATGGTGGCTTTGAAAAAAAGTAAATTAAATGATGATATGTTTGTTGAAGCCTTAGTCCAAAATTTGTGAAATTGGACAAGTTAAAACCAGACTTTCTAGATAAGTTACATGTTCGAAAGCAAAAAATGGCTAAGAATTACAATAAAATGGTCATAGCAAAGTCCTTCAATTTGGGCGAATTGGTTTGAAAGACAATACTTCATTTTGATAACAAGAATAAAAAATATGAAAAATGGTCACCTAATTGGGAAGGACCATATATATAATGTGTTGCCTAATGGACTCTATCACTTAAAAGGCTTAGGCGGAACAAGGCACGTGAGATCCAATAATGGAAAGTACTTAAATAAATATGTTCGTTTAGTATGAGAAAGTGATAAAGGATTGTCCACTAGAACTACTAAATCTTGAGCTACTGGAGACTTGCTTAGCTCAACCTCTTGCGAAACATAAGATCTTGCAGTCATTTATTTTGGCCTTAAGCTCCCTTATTTCAGCCTCCAGACTCATCAATTAATAGTCCTCAGTCATAACTTCAGCGGAGAGATCGTTCAAAGTGGACTTGGCCTTCTTAATCTCAATGTTCAAAGATTTTTTTCAACCACAATTTCTAAGGAAGTGGTACAAGCGATTTGATTAGTTTATGAGGCAGAAAAGGTACACCAGAAGCATACATGATCATTATGTTTGTTTTTAGAAGCTACAATATAGGTCTTTCATCTATCTTCTATTATATGTGAATGATATGTTGATTGCATTGAAGAGCCAAACACAAATTAAAATACTAATGGCTCAATTGTATCAAGAGTTCGAGATGAAAGATCTGAGAAATGCCACGAAGATTCTCAGGATGGAGATAAGTAGAGATAGGAAGAAAGGGAAGCTTTGTTTAACTTAAAAGCGGTGTTTGAAGAAGGTACTGCAACGTTTTGACATGGGTGAAAGAAAAAAAAAAAGCCTATAAGAACCTAGGTGGAGATTTGTTTGTTTTGGCTCCTTATCTAGGGGTTTTTGCAAATTCAATATTTGTTAAGAATCTCACGTTGGAAGTTAACAAAAGTGGGATATCTTTTTTGACATATAAATAAAGGCATTCTCCAATCATTCTAGTCACCCCCAAAATATTCACTTTCTTCTTCCTCTCTTTTGTATTGTGTGATTGACAATTGTTAGTCTTTTCCAATTAGTTGTATATTAGAGTATTTTTTATTGCATTTATTTTTCATGAAAAATGTAACATCAAGTCAAAAAACTTCTTTCTTTTTTGTTTGATTGAAACATTTTTCATAGAAAATGTTTTCTAAGTACAAGTGGTTAAATAACCTTTCACGCCAATTTTCATCCAAATATCTTCTCACTGTTTTGGTGAGAAAATGTGCATGAAAAAGTAAATATGTAATCAAACATACCCTTAGAGTTCTCTTTGCAGATAGAGAAAGTGATACCAAACCTCGTTAAATTGGAGTTCTATTCATCTATACATCATTGTGTATTGTGAATAGTAATCACTTTGGAAATGGAAAATATAACTGGTTTTCCTAATAAAGGCAAAGGAATTGAATCAAATTAACTACACTGAAATATTGTGCTCAAACACTTCAATCTTCTTAAATTTTCTCAAGTCAATTTAGAACCTATTTGGTAATCAAATAAACCAATTTTGGGGAATATATGGTTAAAAAAGAGTTAAAAATTTTGGGAGTCATCGGCCTAAAACTCTCTACATGGGTCAAATAGAAATATTAATGAGTAAGGTACCAAAAAAAATTGCATTTACCTAATAAGTCTACTTCGCTTCGTAGCCTTTTTTACTTGAGTTTTGTAAGTCCGTTGGGGGTATTTCAAAACCCGGTACCTTTGATCTTAAAAACATTGGGGAGTTATCGACCTAAAGCTCGCTACATGAGTCAATTATAAAGCTTAAGGGAGTAGGAAGTCACCAACAAAAATCACATATTTAGATAGAACTCATGCATATGTATTTTGTATAAGGGCTTCGTTTGATAGTGGGTTTGGATTGCTTAGTGGTGTCTTGATTATTGAAACACTTGAAACTTTGACAGAATCACTATATATCTAGGTTGTTGAGATTGTCGGTAAAACCCAACTACACTAGAGTGGATAAATAAACGAGTAATTTGAGAGTAACCTCTAGAATTTCATCCCAGGAAAGAAAATAAATTATTTGAGGGATGAATGTCACGAATAAGAAAATGAAAGAATTGACTACTAATGGTGGATTAATATCGAATTGAAATTTCTTTGCTCTACAATATTTGCAAACCTAATTGATGATTGAAAGTGACTATGCACACACACGCACTAATCGAGCATCAGTCAAGCTTAACTTCTTTTTGTTTGCATTATTTGAAGCATAGTTGTGAATTAACTATGCAATTTTACACTCATGGAAGGATTGCAAGCTATGTAGCATTGTTGATAATTTTGTCATTTCACTTGATATTGCATGTAGATATTCTTGCTCGAGACGAGCAATAGTTCAAGTTTGGGAATATTTGTTTAGTGCATTTTACATGCACATTTCATACATTTTAGGTAGTATTTTTTGTATAAACTGAGAAAATATCTACTAACTTGAGCATATTTTGCATCTACATAGGTTAACATTGAAGATTGAGGTGAAAAATCACATAAGATGACAAAACCACGTTGAATTTGGGACTTTAGGGACCAAAATATCACTTTCCAGAAGTTTAGGACTGATCATGCGATTAAAAGAGGGACCAAAATGCCCATATCCAGAAGTTGAAGGGCCTCAAATGCAATTTTGGAAGGACTTATTTGAAAGAAAATTGAAAATTCAAGAACTAAATTGGACATAACAAAATGCTGAAGGACCTGATTGCAAATAAAAGTCACCAGGGCTGCAAGTGTTCAACCACGCGACTGCATGGTACAGCCAAGATGCGGTCTTGGCTTTGCACCTAAAAAATGGACAAAATGTTGTTTTGGACCTCTTGCAAGAACCACGCTATCGTGACCATTAAAGTCGTACGATTGTGTGGTATCATTTCCAAAAATACAATTTTGTAGATAGAGAAAATGATTTGCGGAACATGAAGATTAGATAACATTTACTAAACCTCTTTAAATTGGAATTCAATTCATGGATAATATAATTGAATCATATTAACTATGCTGAAATATTGCGCTCAAACATGTCTGTCTTCTTGAATTTTTTCAAGTCAATTTAGAATCTGCTTCATAATTGAAGGGTTTTTTATTTTATTTTTTTATTTTTGTGAAATATATGGTCAAAAAATAGTTGAAAATTGTGAAAAGTGATAGTTAGCATAACAATATGTATTTGAAAACAAAGTTGATAGAGACTAGAAAATTCGTGCTTTTAGGTCCTGTTTAGTAAAGTTAAAAATTTTCAAATTTTTCTTAAATTTATTTTCAAGTATACTGTACACATTTTTATGAAATCTATAATTTTTCATATTTGTCAATCAATTTTCAACTATAAGAACCTGTATGTTAATAGTAAAAGTTTTATCTCAACTTTTCAAACTCAATCTCAACCATCCATTTTTAGTCAGTCCACCATTTTTAACTTTTCAAACTTTTTAAAACCATATATTCATAAAAAAAAAAAAAAAAAAAAAAAAAAATTACAAAAATCAAAACTTTTACATTACCAAACAAGCTCTAAATTCTTTTAAAATTCAAAATTCATTCAAAAACTTCAACGCCAAACAGTCCATTAGTTTGCTTTTTTACTCGACGCGTACGCTGCATCAAACCGAGTCTTCGATCAATGTGAACCATTGACTTTGGCTTTGAAATATGTGGTCAACTTTCTCCAACAGCTGTGGACCCCACTCTCTACCTGCAATATTGACTATGAAACATAATCTGCGCGAACATTTTCTTATTGCTTTTAAAATGGTTTTAACGGAAGCAATAATTAGTGATCACAATGGTACGGATATGGGTCGGGGACCTCATCTCATCCCCATACCTGTTACATGTGGGGCGGGGGCGTGAATTAAAAAAATTTCGTTTAAATCTCCGTTATTATTATTTATTTTTTTTATCAACCTTTTTTTAAAAAAAAAATACTAAAACTTATTATCCCATACCTTTAAGTTAGTAATCTAGATTGAAATCATCTAACTTGGTTTAAAAGAATATATAACTTTTCAAAATTTTTACCAGTTTTTAATTTTTTAAATTATAAACGGGACGGGGATGAGTCGGGGACCTCAATCCCATCCCCGTCCTCATCCCTGTAACGGGGATAAAATCCATTTCATTCGGGGGTGGATCCTCGCAGGGATCGGATCTCGCGGGAAAAATTGCCATCGCTATCAATAATGCATGTGGTGATGGCTTATTTCTTTGAGAAATTAGATTTGTAGTCCCAAAACAATAAATTAATTCATTGACTAAACTAAAAAAAAATTAATTTTTTTTTTTTGGGGGGGGGGGGGGGGGGTCATCCAAATAACTTGTTTCATTAATTTATAACGCCTCGAGAGTCAAATGGCCAGCCAAAAGATGATATACAACCGATCCATCTAATATAATTTTATCTACTGAACAAGCAAAATCCTGGGATAAATGGACCTGGTGATGCTTAGAAGAATCTTACACATAAAAGGCCTAGTTCAATATTGTAAATAAAAGGCCTAATTTGCAAAATATATATAATGTTTAAAGGTATAATTTTGTAGCAATAGACAAGATTTTCATTTGTTTTGCTTCCTTTGTCGTGCTTTTGACACAATCAAACAAATTATAAATAATTTACCAAATTATATGATTTTATTAGAATATATTCTAGAAAAGTTTGAATATATAAGTTGTAATAACTAGCTATATATTAAAATTTACATAAATATAAAACACCCATGAAAAAAAAAAAAAAAAAAATTAGCCCTATTGGTCCAGAGGAAGTGGTAGAACTGCATTTCTTGAAGCCCGTCCTTGCCCAAAAGAAAAGAATGATCTTTTCAATCTGCTACTGCAACCCACATCAGCTACCTCACTTTGCTGCTTCATTCGTTCTTGAACAGATAAATACATCTGCCTATCAGCTGCTGAATCCATGGAGAAAGATCTTCTTATTGGTTCAACTCTAAACTGCTCCTCTTTCTTTCTGCTGTTAATGCATTCATCTCCCATACTGGAAACATGACTCAACTTTCGACGTATTTTTGGCACTAACAATTCATTTACTTCAATGACAATACAGTCTTGAGGAGGAGTGTTTAGAGGAAGAATTTGATCACAAAGTGGTATCATTTTGGTGGATGAAATGCTTGTTCTACACAGAGGACAATTAGCATTCTTTTGAAGCCAAATGTCTAAACAATCTATATGAAAAACATGGCCACAATTTGGAATGATTCTTAGCTTCTCATCTTCTTCAAATTCATTCAGGCAAATCGAGCAGTCCGTTAAGCTTCCTTCTCCAAGTTTATCATTTTCTTCACTCTTACTGTATTGAAATAATGGGATTGATCTAATTGCTGCCTCATCCAGACCGCGTTTTTCGACCTCTGGAGCATGAATAATCGAATGTTCTTCGACCGGTCGTCGCCTTCTGGATACCGAAGAACGTGTAAGGATATTGGCATGATGATGCAAATTAAAGAAGCATTTGGTCACAAAGATGTAATAGCTGAGCAGCAAAATAGTAATGGCAAAAATCCCTATAATGGCCACTGCTATAATGGGAAAACTATTGTGAGATGGATGTAATGGAGAGATTGGTGAATTTGTGAAGGGAGATAGAGTTTGGGTTTCATGGACATAGAGTTTATGGCTTCTAAGATCCATACAGAAAATTTCAATGTGAAAAATATTTCAGTTTCTGCAATTTTGTAGAAACAATTTACAAAGTTATTTCATTTCAAGATTGCAAAACAAGAGTCAGCCCAAATTGACTTGAAGGAGATTGTAGTAGTGAGAGTGGACCGTGGAAGAGAGAGGCAGAAACTTGGAGAACAAACTTATGGAAGGAGTAAGAAAAGTAGGCTAATTTAATGCCTGATATATAAGTTTGCAATTTTTCAAATCACTCTCTAATCACACATTTTATTTCAAAAATGTGAACATTTTATAATTGATACAATGTTGTGCATGGAGCCAGAGCCTTATAAACAGAATACAAACTATGGATGTACAGAGCGAGGCTAGCAGTTTCCTGGGGAATATAATAAGAACCATACACACCAGAGAGAGAGAGAGAGAGAGAGAGAGAGAGAGAGAGAGAGAGCTTATATATATGTATTGAATTGCAGGCAGGGTGTGCAGGCAGGGTTCCACCGTCCACACTGATTGCTGACATGATGGAAATGGGTGTAAAAGAATATGACTTTTTGGTGGGGAAATAGGCCAAATTAGCAGACTCAATTATTTTCACAAGAATAGCCTTTGACCAAGTTAATTGATAAAAATGAACATGTCGGTTCTAGTTAAAATATTTTTTTATTTTTTTTAAATGAATAGTTATTTTTAGGAGAATTGATAGTTAAAATTTGATTAAAAAGTCAAATATTATGGACTTGACTTTTAATGAATGTTTTAGATTGAATATTATAGAAAAATGATTTTTTTTTTAAATAAGAAACATACAAGCTCGTAAACTATCAAGCTCGTAAACTATCTAAAATCTATATGTATATATAAAATCCAATTCAAATATTACTATTCCTAAGGACGAAGCACGTTTCTTCAAAAAACCAGTACGCTTTTCTCTTCATACACACATATGTGACCTAGAATCTTTCAACCTTTAATTTTCATTTCAATTTCTTCCATTTCCGACTAGATCGAGAGCCTTCATAGCAAGAGAAGGAGTAACCAGAGTTGTAACGGTTTAGGTGACAACGCATTTGTGTTTGTATTGTGTGATTGAAGTAGGTTGTTTTATGTTTAGCGATGAGATTCTTGAAATTTCAAGTTTGGTGGAGGAATTCATGGTTATGGCAGTAGGTTTTTGTGTCTTTTATTTATTTTTTTAACATAATAATCTGATCTGATTTGTGGAAAACTTAAAAACATTGTAATAAACATTTCTATTCTCAATAATTATACCAATGTTTTCCATTAATTTTCTTTCGATTTTTCTTTGGGTCCCTTTTTTAAATCAACATCTACAATTTTACATATAGAAACAATCATGAAAGATTCTTTGAATCCAATGGCTTGGGAGAAGTTACCACTCGATTGTTTGGTAAGTAGTTCATTATAGCCGATAAATTGTGATCAATCTTTCTTTTTGGTGACCAAGATGCACCAATACATAATTGTGGCAATTTTTAACTAAGGATTTGTACAAGAAAAATAGTTAAATTGGTATTCTGAAAAAATCTCAAACAAAACACATTTTCCAGTTTTCATTTTCAAAAATAGTTTTCAAAAATGATAAACAAAACACATCTTTCACAAATTTGAAAACAAAAATTGAAACCATAAACCAGAAAATGTTTTAGAAAATGAAATACAAACAGAACTTCACCCTATCTTCTCAAATGGATAAGTATTGCATAATTACAAATTAGGCCCCCAACTTCAAATAACATATCATTAAGTCCTATACTTCCAATAATTGAAAACTAAATCTTAAAACTTCTACCTTCTATTATCTCAACCCTCAAGCATTTGTAATTACAATTTAAATCTCATTAAAATCATTTATTCAACTTAAGTCCTAATTTGATTTGACTATTTTAATATTTGACTTTTTGACTAGTGAATAAATGGGTTGTAACCAGCCGAATATTGTGGATGCATTCAAGCCTTTACCCAGACGCGTTGACTAGGAATGGGTGAACAACCATGCTGCGACAGACCACACATTAAAACATATACTATAAAACTTTTCATTTTTGTTTCGTTGATTGTACATTTTATTAACTAATTGTTTTTGCAAAGGATTGACTTGTTTTCGCAAGAGAGTCTCAGCACACCAAAGCTGCCTCTAGTGGAATTTAGGTAGACTAGCGTGTCATCATGATGAAGGCCCTTGGATAATAATGCAGATGCATGTGTGGAGCCGACCGGATCTTGAAGAGCAGACCTTCTGCTATCAAGAGCAACAGTACCCCCATTGGGAAGCACCTATTCCCTTGAATCTGCGAACTCGAAAGATTGGTTGGCATTATGTGAGGTTCAGATGCAATCCAAAATGCTAAAAATGATGAGAGTTATTAAGTGCTTTAATCAGAGGGGTCGTAATATATTATTTGTAAAAATACATTTTTAACAATATTCTCAAATAAACAAAAAGGGGATGTTTGAATTTTTTTTTTTTTTTTTTTTTTTGCCATAGACAAATTTCAAAACTGTAGACAATATAGCAGGGCGGACCTAAGGTGGGTCATAGTGATGCACGTGCCCCACTAAAAAATCTATTTTTTTTTTTTTTTTTTTTTTTTTTTGGGAAAGAAACTAGAATTTGAGATTTTAGTTTGTTAAAAATTTGTGTTTAAAAATATTTTTTTTTATGTTTTCAATGTAAGATATGTGATTGAAAAGTAGACAGAGAAAATTAGGGATGTTAAAAAGTGGTTTGAAAAATTTTATTGTTTAAAAACATATTATTTTTTTTTTTATAGTTTGTCAAACATATGTTAAATTATATACTTTTGTTTGGAATTTATACTTTCAAATTAATATTTTGTACTATTGATCCCTTTTGAAATTTACATTTGAGAATTGAATATATTTATAGAATTGTTTATTTCTTTGTTTGTATCAGTAATTGATAAATAAAATTGTAATAACATTTCAAAGTGTCTCTTCATTTTTCGCAACATTTATACAACTTTGATGAAACTCATTTTTGTGCCCCACTAAGATGAAACGTCTACATCCGCCACTGCAATATAGGACAAACCACAAGCAGTGTGACATGTGCGCATGCAGCGTGTCAACTGCGTGCGTGTAGTGTGTCCCAGACGTGTATGAAGCATGTGTATAGAGATGTGTTGTGTAGGAAGAATTATAGATAAATCAAATGCATAAACCCGAATAGCTAGATATGTCGCCAGTACCCCTTATATAATACAACCATATTTGTTCATAACAGTTCAATGTGCAAGCAGATTCTTTGCTTCATTGGTTGAAAGAGAACAAATGGAGCACGCTCCAAACCAAATGGGGATGCAGTAAGGAATGCCCGACTATAATTCGAAATGTAAGCCAATTTCTCAACAGCAGTAACTACTCAGCTACTAAATGCAAAAATAATGCATAAACCCTAGCTTTCGCTCATTGATCGCCCTAATTTTACTAGGAGCCACTTCGATTAATCCTTAGATTTTCCCTCTTCTGGATTTTCACAAGCTTTAAGCCATAAGAACAACAAAATCATGCATTTGAGGGAAGGAAAACGGTCACCAATTTCAATCTAAATAAAGCAAAATCTAGCCTAACCTCTAGAATGGACTTCTATGATCTCGTGCAAGTGACAGAATGAGGGGTTTCTTTTTCCTTCATTTGAAATGATTGTCACTTCACATGAAGGTACGATTTGTCGAACATACAGATTTTTTTTTTCCGTAAAAATTTGCTCCCTTACCCGTCAACAAAAAACCCGCCCCTTACAAACTCACCAACTCCCTATGGGTGGTAGTGGGTTCCATCCCACCCCTATTCCCCCCTACCCCTCTCACTCGAGTAGGAGAGCTTGCCTACCCGTCACGGGTAGGGGAGGAAAGCTGTTTTTCCATAATCTAGTTTAACAAAAAGATGTTTAAATGATTGTACTTACCAATAAAAAATTAGTTGACATTGGTCATTTCGGCCCTTGTTTTTTTCTCTTTAAAAATTTCTCTTTTTGTACAGTACTCAATCTCAACAATTCATTAAAAATCAAGTCCACAATATTTGACATTTCAACCAAATCTCAATTATCAATTCTCATAAAAATCACTATTCATTTCAAATATATATATATATATATTTTTTAAAATAATACCAAACAGACAATTTAAATTAGAAATTTCAATTTCTAGGGTACCAAAATTGCTTATTGACGTTAACAATCAACCCTAGGAACATATAGGAGATATGCGTAAAGAAATTAGACATCATATGTCAGGTAACATAGGTCATTTATGTTATTAGTGCATTCTAATAGATGATCTATGGTAAGTGGTACATCTATTGATTTAATTTTAACGTGTTCCATTTTCAGGTTATATCAGTGCCTACAATGGATTGCTTGACAATGGAAAGAAACTTTATTTCGATAAACAATTCAATTTTGAGAGTGCTAGCAGGTTCCCCTTGTTTTTCACTTGTTTTTGTAAGGTTTCGGATCAAACATGCACAACGAAAATTTAACAGACTTCTGAAACCATAGCCCGGATCAACTTTGCACTTAGATAGAATGTGTGATTCGAATTGCATCTTTGATGAATCTCGTGGATTGAATTCTGGTGCAGGATGTAGAAATCTCGTCACCACATCCGTCCAAATGTCCAGCCTCTGACAGTGATCCACACAGCAAGCTAGGATCTGAAAGAGGTTGTGCTAGCAACCAAAAAGATAACTCTTAGGATTCTTGCAGTTAAAACCTAGTTCTTATAGGTTAAAGTGAATCCCTAATTAGAGTTAAGATAGCGGGCTTGGGTCATTCTTGTCCAACAAATAACCCAAGTCCGGTCCAACCAATTGGGTTTGGACACTATTCCAACAAGTGGAAATTACAGCCTACCTTGTTTTTAAGTAACTAAATTCAAATATAAGATGAAACTTGAATAATTTCATATATCAGGTGGTAATATAAACATAATATTATTTATTAAATTAAATTAAATTTCCTAAACCTAATTCTAATTCCCTCAAAACTCTCCTTCCCTCATTCACGTCCCAAATCAGCCCAACAAAATTCTCTCTCCCCTCTATGGCGATATCAGTGATTCCTGCTTCCATAGAGCCGCCACCCTCTTTGCCGCCTGAACCATCACCTTTACCATCGAAAAATCCATTCCCCAACCATCGGTAATCATCCCTCTAACTATCTACCCATCCAAACTTTCAAAAATCCCAACCATACACCACAGATTTTGCCCCCAATTTCAAGACAATCTGTACTCTATTTCCTCTTTTTTGGGTTCCGACAATGCCCATTCCGGTCAGCACATCACCAAACAACTCCCCACTACCTGGCTCATCTTTTGGCTCCTCACGTTACAGTGCTAGTGCAAATGGTGGTGGTGGTGGTGAGTGTGAGGCGGTGATAGCGGTTGTGTAGAGGAGGCGGCGGCAGTAGTGGTGCAAAGGTGGAGGTTTGGGGCTATGCTAGGTCACACATTTTCAAATTTCAGATCTGACATTGATGCCTCTGGCGTGCGAGAGAAAGGGAGAGATTTGCGGGTTGGGGCTGTGTGTATCAAGGGATGGGACATGGGTGAACTGGGGCTGGTTTTAAGGTGAGAAAGAGAGGAGGTGCAGTGGTGGTTGAAGGGAGAAAGAAGGAGGTGCGGGCTGCTGTGTGAGAGGCGGTGGTGGTTTCTGGTGGCCGAAAGCATGGGTAGTGGAAGGAGACCCAGGGCAAAGGTGATGGTCGGGTGTAGATGTGCCTCGCAGCGCCGCCTCTACTACGTAGTCGTCGCGTGCAGTAGAGCCTGGGCACAACTATGGCGTGTGTGGCCACGCAGAATCGTGTCACCGTTGCAATGTGGTTATGCAAATGGTACGTTGTGTCTTCCTATTTAAGTTTGTCGTGCGGTCGCTTTGGGTTGTAGTGCAGTGTTGAGTTTTTGGTACGATGATATGTGGCCTGGATTTATGTGCGTTGGTGGGTGTGGTGGTGAAGACAAATCTTTGTGTGGAGGTGAATGGTGTGGCGGCGGTGAGAAGATGGTGGTTGCCTGTTGGTCTAGTCAATGGAGTGGTGTGTTGGTCGATCTTGGTGTGATTATTGTGACCTCATTGAAATCAGTCTCTTGATTGTTTATGTAACTTAAAAATAAGTTCGATTTGTGACCTAATATTTTGATCGTTTATGACCCTAAAATAATCTGACTTAAAAAATGAAATGATGATTGTGACCTTGAAAATGATAGTTGTGACGTAAAATATTTGTATTTTGTGACTTGAGATTTTATAACATTGTGACTTTAATATTTATAAATATTTATTAATTTAATTAATTAATTTTAATTAAAACTTGATTTTTGAAATTTTACAAATTTCATCTCAATTTTGAAATTTACATTTATAATCACCTTATTTATGTATTTTTCCCTTCCAACAATTTCCCACTTGTACAAGATTCAATTTCAAATGCTTAACTCTTACTTTTGTGTGTGACCCATCAGGTTCCATTCATGATGGCAAACACCATGTTATTATTATTCCAATATGATTGGAATAAGATGAATTGAAATCTCTATTTCTAATTCATCATCGACTCACCAAGATCGATTAATTCACGTCGCCATCCTAGATTGATATCTAGCAATGTGTCAAGGCAATCATGTAAAACAAAAAATCATGTGGTATGACAAAACCTGTTTATGTGCGGTTACCATGGAAATATAATCCCTTCATCAATTTAACTCCATTGGTTAAGAGATATGGATACGTCAATCTCATTTCAACCAATTATGTTATTCACCTCTTATCTTAGTTGATCTTGTTATAACTGAAAACACTTTTTCAACTCATAACTTCACTCCGGCCGAGGACTTTACATCAACTTAAGTGGACGAAATGCAGGTTATAATTTGCTACTACTCAGGAGTGACAAATCCTCATATTGGACATGCACAACCTTTATATGACTCTCACTAAACCTGTACGGCGTCATCCTGATGACTCCCTCTCAATAGCCAACATCAACGTTCTCTAAAGTATAGAAATCCTCATATAACATTCTATGACGTCCTTAAGTCAAAGGACAAAATTCACAACCACGAATTAGAGATTCACCACTGACTCTTGGATAGTTATCCATATGGAATCTCTTGACGGGTTATCCAATGTTTTGTTCATCTAACAATGCATTCACGTGTTCATTCGAATGTCCCTCTGCATTCTGACTTGTGAGATACGCTACTTTTTCATAAGAAATAAATGCAACACATGTTTGTCTAACCGCAACAACAATATCTGTATTTTGTTGTTACTTCGACTAGAGATAATTTTAGAATAAGTTATCAATGACTTGTATCTCACAGTCACAACACCTAGTGACTTACAAGTTATTTAAACTTACTCTATGGACTTTATTATTTAAATGATGAGTTAAACTCAATGCAATAATAGATCTACCTTTATTGAGACAATGATAATATATGTGTTATGCTATCCAACAATTGGATTTAAAGCATAACATTGATATTCTCCCACTAGATCCAATAATTCATGTATCATATACATAATGAGTTTATATGATAATCATATTCTTGTTGGGATAGTAGTTTTACAAGTGGATCTTTGATATGCGACGCTTCACATATTCAACATTTTCAAGGTTACTGGGTAAGAATTCTATTTTTTTTTTTTTTTACAATCTTTGAATGAGATAGTAATTCCTGAATACATTCTCAGATCATTGATGAGACCTAGTTCCCTTACTTGCGTGATGGCTCCATTTTCATCACAGTACTCATTACTGGAGATACAATGCTAGGAACACTTATAGTTCACTAATGAACTTAACGATTGAGATTGCTTCACAAACACATATGTATTTAGTCTCAGTTGTAAAGTTAGCGGTCTCCCTTGTTTGAACTATCTCAAACTGACCACACAACTACTATGAGTTAATTAAAAATTAGACTGAATATTTCCTTTATCCTTTTCCGAATTGAAGGGTGGTATCTCTATACCTAAAAATTGTAAATCTACATTTCTCCTGATGACTATTGTATTCTTAGTACTTCTCAAGTACTCAATAATACAAAAGATGTCGTACATAACGTAACAATCAAGTATCTTCTCTACATCATTCTCTCAATATGTGTTCTAAACATCATTTTTGAGAAGATTAATCACATGACTCTTGGGATCGAATCCTACATTGGATTCTTGTATGCTAACCACATTAGCACTATATCTATGTATGTGGATTGAGAAATCAAAATAACATTTCAGATCTATTCCTATAGATTCTGGTTTCCAAATTGAAGGTTTTATTTCTCATCCTTCATGGAGAAATTTAAACAATTGCACTTTCACTTTCACTTTCACTTTCACGGTTAGAGTTCCAATTTCTAATCAATAATATGTCATCTACATATAGTATCAGAAATATTGAACACTCCTATTAGCCTTTTATATTACACACATAATCCATCTACAATTTTTGATAAAATCAAACATTTTGATTATCTCATCAAAATTAGGATTCTAGCTCTGTGAGGCTTGCTTTAATCTATAAATTAGATCTTTGTAGATAGTAAACTATGTTTATATATTTAAGGATTCGAAAATCCCATAATCATAGCATGTTGCTACCGCAAACAGAATTCGAATTGATTCAGAGTAAACGCATTTATAGCCTATGGGTCTTACCCATTTCAGGCGAATCAAACAAGTATCAAAACTTGTTTTTGTCTTGGAGTCTATGGCTTCTTGCCATCTCGATTAGTCAACATTTCATTTGACTTAGCTTCTATGTAAATATAGACTCATTATCTTTGATGATTAATACAATATCAACAATCAGGGATGTGTAACTCAATGGAGTACACATGATCCTAATATCTTTACAAGGAGCTAGTGCATTTCTCAATCGTCACTATGTCCTGAGTAGCGTGCATGTTCCAAGCATTGATCTGTGCCTCATTTAATGCAAACGCAGTTTCTTGCTTAAATAATCTGTAACGCCCTGAATTCTAAGCACCCGGAATGTCGTGTCATCCTTTCAAACTAGTTTTCGAAATAATATATGAGCTGAAAAATGACTAAATTTACTCACATTATTTTATAAAAATTGACTCCAACAGTCAATACTTCAAATTTGAAATAAAAATTGAGCGGAAGAAGTTAAAAATTTAATTTCATTTAAAACTCAACGAACAATAATTCAAATGTTCATAATAACTTAAATAATAATGAGGAAATTCAAAATATCAAAATTATTTCAAAACTTATTTAAAATTCTTCAATAGCCACCATTCATGCTTCCTCGACAACTCAGTAATCTGAAAATTTGTAAGTTTAAAGAAAGGGTGAGCATTTAATAGAAATACTCAGTAGACCCAGCGTATAATAATAATTAGTATTACAAATAAAGCACATAATCATGATATTCAAGTAGTCTCATGAACAAGTAATAAATAAAAGTTCAAGTCTCATGCACTTAAGTAAGTAAATTATTGCAACGTCATGCTTTAAACAAGCAAGTAATTCTCGTAACATCATGCTTTAAACAAGCAAGTAATTCTCATGAACACAATCAAACATGTAAGATCTATAATACAAATAATTATTCATGCGCATTTTGGAAAATAAATTTATAAATAGAAGTCTACCTTATTCTTAACGAGTGAGAATTGAGCGGGAAAATATTTCAATCGTCTAAGTTTCTGTACGCCTTGTCTAGTCAAAAGAAAAGAAAAGAAAATTAGTCTTTAGAAATTTAAAGTTTTAAAACAAAACTAAAGCTTGGGGATTAAATTGAAATTTAAGATAGTTGAAATTGAAGAGTTTGGGATTGAAATAAAGTTTTTCGAAAATTAAAGGTGCTTAAATATAAACACTGTTTAAAATAATCAGGGACTGACATAACAGATTTTAAAATAAATGTCAGAACTTAAAACATTTTAAACAGTGGTGGTTTAAAGGAAATTTTTGTAAAAATTACAATTTATAAAAGGCCTCTTTGTTTAAAAGGCATGGTCAAACAAAAGTTTCATTTAAAAAGACCCATTTCATAATTTATTAGTTCAATAGCCTCTTAGTTGGAAAAAATAAGAAAATGATTTATACAATTATCCAAATGTCCTTACCAAACAAAACCTAATTTTTTTTCCCTTGTTCATTTCACGTTCGCCATCCCAGTTGATTTCCTCTGCAAAAGTGGCTTCTTCTCCAATCAGGTTCATGCCCTTCTTCTCTGTGCTCTTCCTTTTCTTCAAAATCAGTTCCTTCATATTCTTTTTCTCCAAAAATGGACATTGTACTCCATTTTATCCAAACCCACATTTTATTTAGTGTATTGAAAATCCATTTTCCAACATTAATATTGAGTATTTGGAGAAAAAGAGAAGGTAATGTTGAATTTAAACAATTTTTAACCATTTTATTTAAGCAATATCTGAATCAATTCATGCTGATGTAATTTTGCTGATTTGCTCTTAATCCGCGCGTAACGAGTTCGAAATCGTTTTGGATATATTGATGTCGTTATTATTAATCTGTTCTTGTTTTTAACTATTTTTTATAGTTGAAGTAATTTATATGTTGGTAAATACAAGCTTCTCATGATATCTAAAGTTGGAACAATAACTGGAGCATGTTCTTTACATTTGTGTTTCATAGCAGTTAGATATTGCATGTTATACATAAAAATGCTATGTTGAATTGCAGTTATGGGCAATGTGGATATGGTATGGATATCAACATGTTACTAGTTGAGTTTGAGTAGAATCTCGAATGTTTGTAGATATGAAAATATGTGGGGAATGTAAGAGGGAGAACATTGCATATTCTTGTTTCGAGGACAATTTCATATGTGAAATTACATGACACAGTGAAACAGCTGCTGAACATTGATTTAAGGATACATGAAATGGAGATGACATGTCATGTTCCAATAATCGGTCCACTTGTACGAGCTTAGGAGCTACGGATTAGCAATAATGTGTGGAGTGACAAGCTTCTTTTGATATTATAATTTCATTTTCATTTGCTCTTTTGTTATTGTATTTGTTGTATTGAAACGATGTTAAATTCAATTTATGTTGTTATGAATTTGTGTTCAATGATCATGTACAGGATTTAAATGACAGATGTAACGTTCCAATTATGAATGTATCACACTGTGTTTAATTAAAGTACCATATATGATGGTATCTACAAGCTTCTCATGATATTTAAAGTGCAACATCATTTGAGAACATTTTCCTTTACATATGTGTTTCATTAACTGTTAGAGTTTGTCTCGTTTTCTTAAAAAAGTTATGTTGAATTGCAGTTATGTACAACGCCAGGTTACTGAATGATTTGCTTGAGAGTTCAACATCGTTCCACTTGATAAGAACTTGAAGTACATTGAATTTCTCCAAGGAAATATGGACGTGAATGCAATCGCTCGAAATGCGTACCAATGTAGAGGAAGAAATTGACCGTGGAGTTATTGGCATGGAACTTCGAGCCTTAGTTTGTATTGATGAATCTGGATTTTGTTTGTCTAGTTAAGAATCTTTTTGTGTTGTTGTTTATATGTGGAGGAAGAAATTGACCATGGAGTTATTGGCATGGAACTTCGAGCCTTAGTTTGTAGTGATGAATCTGGATTTTGTTTATCTAATTAAGAATCTTTTTGTATAGTTGTTTATTTGTTTGGTTTGTATTAGGAACTATGTTTATCAATTTTTGTTGGAATAAGAATGATTGATTTTTAGCAGGATGTTATTCGTTTGATTTTAAACTATAACGAGGTTTAATTCGTTACTTTGCACACATAACGACTTTAACGTCGTTCCCATCTAAAAAAAATAGTAACGAGGTAAATCGTTACTTCATAAACATAACATGTTCAACATCGTTCCTTTTGAAAAAAACCTTACTGCTTTATATCTGTCCATAACGAGGTTTAACTCGTTACTGTGTACACGTAACGACTTAAATGTCGTTATAGTTACTGCTTCGAAGTCGTTCGTAACGATATTAATGTCGTTATAGTTGAAAATACCTTACTGCTTTACTGTTGTTCATAACGACATTGAAATCGTTACTTCATAAAAATAACGACATAAATGTCATTATATATATTTACGGATATGCCATCATCGTCCAACATTCCCACCAGTCAACAAAGTCGCACTAACTTTTCAAAAACTATGTTTAAGTCGTTGTAACGACTTCAATTCCGTTATAATTTGGAAGATCGTTTCATTGTAATTGTAACAACATTGAGCTCGTTTGTATGGAAAATAGTCTAAAAGGATGTGGAGGTCGTTACTGTTTCAGTAGAACGAGTTCGAGATCGTTATGTTTCAGGCTCAGAAAGTCACATAACGATAATTATGTCGTTTGTTTACAAATTTGACGACATTAAGCTCGTTCCAGTGTACTATATTACTAAAACGATGTCAATGTCGTTTTTTCAATAACAAAACGATATTGGAATCGTTATGTTCATAGCGGAATAAATATCATAACGAGTTAAATGTCGTTCTTTTGTAAGTTTGGCGAACTCTATATCGTTTCAGTGTAAATTATTACTATAACGTCGTCTGTATCGTTTCTTCAATCGCAACACGACATGTATATCGTTATGGCTCAAATCATCGAGCCGATCGTTCTTTGCCGTCCGAAGTGCCTCCAATAGACGTAATCTAACAAAAATAGGTCATAAAATGTGATTCAAACACTTTGTAAATCGACATGATTAGAAAGATAGCATCAATATGAGATGAAGTTCCTTTAGTTATCTATTACCTTGGAACTTCTACACTTGAGAGAAATGATCATATCTTTCTAATCATGTCGATTTACAAAGTGTTTGAATCACTTTCTACGATCCATTTTTGTTAGATTACGCCTGTTGGAAGCATTTCGGATGGTAAAGAACGATCGAATCATCAATTTCATCCATAACGATATACAAGTCGTGTTCCACATGAAGAAACGATATCTAAGTCGTTATAGTTATAATTTACATTGGAACGAGATGCAGTTCGTTAATTTAACACTAGAACGATATGGAAGACGTTATGATGGTTTGTCGGTTTTTAACAAAACGATTTTAATATCGTTGCATGTGCAAAGAAACGATGTCAATATCGTTTTAGTTAAAATTTAAACTAAAACGATCTTAATGTCGTTCAATTTGTACAGAAGCGACATAGTTGTCGTTATGTTATTTTCTGAGGCTGAATCAGAACGATATGTAACTCGTTATATGTCAAATGAAACGACATATTTATCGTTATAGTTTTATTTTCAACTCCAACGATCTCAAAATAGTTATTATTACATTGGAACGATTTATCAAATGATCACGATTTTGAAATCGTTACAACGACTTAAACATCGTTACGACAAAAACTATAGTGACAAAAACTATCTATAACAATAAATAACACATTTTCTCAAATTAGTTTTTAATCACACAAATTTATCAACCTTGTTACTATGCTTTTTTGTACTGGAACAACATGAAATTTGTTACGCGTACAAAGTAACGATTTAGACATCGTTATGAATAGACCTAAAGTATTATTGTCTTCTCAACTGCAACGACATTGAATTCGTTATGTGTACACAATAACGAATTCAACCTACTTACCAAGTTTTTCTATTTGAACGACATTAAACTCGTGGTTTCGAAAATATTATATAGTGTAACAGTTCTCCAGTTAAAAGAAAACAGATCTATTTGTCTTTCTTTGTCATGTGAACAGAATGAATCATCTTGATAAGTATTTAGACTCACCCTAAGTTGTCATAATTAACAAATAATATATGTGCATTAACTATTCAATTTATGTTAAACAAAATAAATTTTCATTTAATAAGTCTATAAAATAATTATTTGATATTATAAAATAAAATAAAACGTCTAACTTCAATTTTTTTTTCCAAAATACTTTTAGAAAATATTACATGTTTATTAAATATAACTTATTACAAAAAAATGTTGTTCTAATATTTTTTTATTAAATATTAAAGGTTCAATTCATTACTATTTTAAATTAAAATATTTTTAAAAAGTCTTATATGTTTATTAGATATAACTTCTTCCCCAAAGTGTTTTTAGTTCAGTGTTTTGGTTGACTTTATAATATTTTTAATACATATTTATTTATTAGATATAATTTATTACAAAAAATATTATTGGTTCAAGTGGTTTGACCCTTAAACTTTTTAACTAAAAGTATCGGGTTCAATTCCTTGAAACTTAGATTTATATAGGAAAGAAATTTTTTAGAATACAATATATATGTGTTAGAGATATTTGTTACACAAAATATTGTTGGGTCAAGTGGTTTGGTTCTTAAACTTTTTAACAATAGGTGCAGGGTTTAATCCCTCTCAAACTCAGATTTTCGAGGAAAAAAATGGAAATTTTAAGTTAACATACTATGAGTAAAAATGTCTTTTAATATTTTAATATATTTTTTTATTTACATTATTTTTTTACTTTTGATCAAAGGTCATGAGTGAGGTAAATCTCAACTAATTACCCTTTATAATAAATCACTCCTCTTATTTCTCTCTGTAAAATGTTACAGAGAGAGATCAAGAGACGACGGGGAGGCATAGCCCCTCCTCTGAGACAAACCGCTGACAGAGCTGTCGACGACGACACCGTCGGTGTGAGGCGACAGAAGGAGGCACATGGGTGTGGAGAAAATGGATTTTTTTGGGGTTGTGTGTGGTCGTGAAACCGAGGGAAATCCAAGGCTTAGTTCGAGTGTTCTGACTGTGTTTTCCAGCGAAAAATCGGCGGTCAAGGTAAGAGTCTGGATTAACTTTTATTCTTGATTATTCTTGGGTTGTTGGTTTCTTTCCTTGGTTTGGGTTTGATCGGGTGAAGTGGACAGTGAGGATTTTCGAGCGGTGGCTCAACGGAGGGTTGGCCGTGGTGGTGATGATGGTTTCGGTGGTGGTATGCCGGTCTGTGGTGGTGTGAATAGCGGACGGTGGCTGTAGCGTTTTGGATTGTTAATGGTGGTGGGTCTGGTGACTCGACTATTGCAGTAGTGGTTTGTGAGTGGTGGTCGTGGCTGTGGAGTCGAGGAGTGAGACTGGGTGTAATAACAGGCTGCTAGGTTGTGAAAATCTGTATTTGCAGACGATGAGGAGTCTGCACCGTTCGTGTTGTGTTGGTATCGAAAATGGAAGCGGAATTGCATGACTGTGGTTGTGAAAGGCATTTGACTATTGGGAGAAATAGAGCTTACCGAGAGTTGAATGTAGAAGTATGAATTTGCTTGAGGTGCATGTTAACGTGGGGTTTATATCGGAAGTGTTTGTTTTAGATTGAAATTGTAGAAAATCTTGGATAGATTTTATCAGATTACCGTGGAAAAAGATAAGACTTTGGTTTCAAGATTAACCAAGATTATTGAGAGATCAGATTTTTGAAATATAACAGTTTGATGAACTCAGATATTTCGAAATTTGAAAAGAAAATAAGCTTGAATCTAATTTGAATAAAAAAAAAAATTGGGTTTAAAATCAAATTTCTCGAATTCTGGACTAATAATTGAGTGGACTAAAAATTACGTTTATTGGCTTAGAAATTCATAACATAGTAGTCGACGTACTTAAATTTTAAAAATGGATAAAATCATAACAACAATTTTTAAGAAAATAAAATATTTATTTAATAATTAACTAAAAAATTCTCGATCGCTGCATAATCGATTAATATATATGTGATATAATGAACTATTTCATGTTTTACTTGTCTTTTTTTAGATGAACTATTTCTCCAAGATATTCACAAAATTCGAGATAGACTTTCTATCTCGATAGGAACATAGAAATAATATCTAACAATCTTTTGGATATCCCACAAATATATACATTGGACTAAAATTTGATATACTTCTAATAAGTATTGAAGTCTTAAATCTTAACGCAAGGTAGATTATACCTTTGAAATTCATATCTCATATGGACTTTCATCAACCAATTATCACGGAACACGATAAAGTGTGTAACATAGAGTGTTTTTGTGCAAAGCTCTAAAAATTGTTTTTGGAGATTTTGCGTGATTTCATCAATAATTGCATCAATTACAATATTCGTCCTTTCAGATTCGCCATTGTGCCGAGGCATATGAGAAAGGATTATCTATGTGAAAATTATGTTCTCATGACATAATCTTGAAATGAATCACTTTAAAATATTCTTCACCTTGATTAGATCTAAGTACTTATAATATTTTTCTCATTTTGGCATTTTAATTTATATCTGTATTATTTGAACTTTTCAAACTTTCAGATTTAATCTTCATTATGAATAACAATGACAATCCCATGGTTATCTAATGATTAAAAACCACTTTGACATATGCTCACTTACATCCGAATGTAACAGGCTTAGTGGATCAAACATCTAACTTTTCCCTTTTTTCAAGAAAAAATGACTTGTCAATTTTCCTCCAATTTGAGATATACATATATCTCTATTAATTAAATCAATCAAGTGTCAGATTTAATAGTGACTTCTTCTTTACCTTATCAATATTTAGAATGTAGACTATTTGTTACTTACCTCACTTCCCTAGTATCTCATCTAAGTTAGCGAATAACTATCATTCTTAATTAAAGAGGATAATCACTTCATGTCCTAACATGAAGTGGAAGTGTAGTTCTTCATAAAAACTGTAATTAACAATTGTCTAATTTTAAATTGAATGAGAAGGAAAAGATAGGTGATAACTTCTTAAGATTTTCAAGCAACATTTGCTTTATTACCTACAAATAGGTATATCATCATTTTTCGCAATTATACTACTTTTAGCCATTGTATATTATCGATATCTTATACTCGCTTGGCTAAGTAGATTATTTAACCTCTATCAAATAGAAAATAAGTTTAGTATCATATTATTGGCATGTTCGAGAAGAGTATTCTCGATCATATCGTATTTGAGATCAATTTTCAAAGGATGACACCAATTCAAGGATTCATTCCAATGAACTTACTCAATGTCAATTACACTATATAAGTTCAAGTAATAACTCAAATTTTAAAACTCATACAACAACAATAATAAATTAAAGATAGAATCATGTATCATCAAGCATAAATCAATTTAATAAGGTCTTTTATTAAATCGATTGCTCTCACTGTTTTCCTAAAATTAATGAACCTCAACATTAACCTCATGGAATCTTGTTAGATTCACACTAGGTTAGGACCCCGTTTGTTCTATTAGAACCTTGAGTGACTCAACAAACCCTAACAATACATCTAAGTAGATACTCCTATCAATCACATCTCCACGTGACTCCTACTTCATCAAGTAGACAACTCTTTGTCGCACACATCATATGTATTTACTTGATTGTGCTTCTAAAATTTCATCTTCTTGAGTGACTCAACAGAAGATAGATTTCGATTAAATTCTACCCATGATTCAGAAATATCTTATGTTTCATAGTGATAAACACACCTTTCCACATGCAGCCTTGAGTGACTTAACAGACCGCATCGAGGGCGGATTCTGGTTTTTCACTATAACAATGAAAGACATTTTGTATTAACTAATTAATACGAATTTAATAAATTGCTTCCAAAATTATATCCCTTTTGATTAACTCAATAAAGGATGTCGTTTTGGTTAAGTCCAACCCATTGTTCAGAAGTGTCTGATACTTCATAATGAGAAAAATATCTACCAACGAGTAGCCTTGAGTGACTCAACAAGTTGACATCGATAGTAAACTCTGATTTTTCATTATAACAGTGGAAAGCGTATGACTTAATATAATTTTAAGCTATGAGTTTGCCTCATCATTCCTATGTTTATTAACATCAACCATGCAATTAATCATACATACAATATTACCGTGGATGATTATAAACAATATCTATCTAGTCTTCTCGAGCCATGAAGAAGACTAGTTGGTCAATTCCTAAGGGACATTACATTCGATCATAATGCAATAATCTCCATCTGCAATCTGTATCTTATACTAGTTGTCGTCTTGTGGCCAGTTACAACCTGTATCATATACTAGTTGGCACGCAGGTCCGGGTCAAATGAACACTCAGACCCATATCTACAAACTAGAACTCGCAGGCCCAAATAAATTAAATAATAGGCACGCAGACCCAATTAAATAATAATAGGCTCGTAGGCCAACCAATAAAAGTAGAATAAATTAACCATTCAATCAATCACATGGGTCGAGTTCATAACCATCCACTAAATACACATTCATCATATAACTGTATAAAAATATAATATCGAATATTATATAAACAACTTTCAAGTTTCTAGCAATTTAGGTCGTCTAAACTAATTTAGATAAAATGGATCGAAACAATAATTAATGAATCAAATTAATTAATTAACTTAAGTTAGCGGGCCTTATTTAATTAAAATCATATTTTAACCAAATACCAAATTAGAGTTCAACTTTAAATCCGAAAAGAGGAAAATTGAATTAACATCTTAATTTATGATAAAACTCCTAAAATAAAATAAAATTTAATTTAGTAATTAATTAATTAATCAAATTAATCAATTACTTTAACGAACGGGTTTACTTAATTAAAATCAAATTTTAATAAAATACCAAATTAGAGTCCAACTCCAATTTTAAGACTCTATGACTAATTGAATTTAGGATCAAATCCTAAATAAAATTCAATTAATAATCAATCAATTAATTGAATTAATTAATTATTAAATCGAATTTAATTAAAATCAAATTTTAATTAAACACCAAATTAAAGTCCAAACTCTAATTCTACAATTAGGGCAAATTGAATTAACATTTTAATTTAGGATAAAACTCCTAAATAAAATAAATTCAATTTGGGGTCAAAATTATACATTTTGTTAAAATCCAATATTAACAATGATTCAAAAATTGTGAATTTTAAAACAAAATTTTGAATTTGGTCAAAATTGAAAATTAGGCAAAACACTTTTAAAATCAAATTTTAAGCATTTTTCAAAATTACATTCAAAGTCCATTTGAAAATTGCATACAGACCCAATTTAAAATTACAAACAGCCCCTTAAATTTCACAAATTGCATGACAAGCTCTTTATTTAAAATTGCAACTTGACCCTTATATCATATTTGTAGACACGGGCTCACAATTTCAGAAATTGTAAAGAAGCCCTCGTCCCCAAATCCTCTTCCCTAAAACCTCTCTCTCCCTTCCTGCGCAGCCTCATAGGACGCTACCTTTGCAGCAGCATCGCGGGCTGTTGAGAAGCTTCTGTGCTGCTGCTACCAAAAGCAACAGCGAAGTTGATAACCGAGCGCCTGCATCACCCCCTCCTTCATGGCTAGGCAACATCCCGCGATGAGAACCGCTGCTTACAGCAGTGGTATCCCATCGCTTAAGGAAGCGCCATCGCCCTGCGATGTTGCAGCGCCCCCTGCAAAATCGCACAGCAACATTTGCTACTGCTGGATGCCTGCATAGCAGCGACTTTACAGCCTTGCTGCCGTCGCCTACCACCGGCATAAATTAAACACTGTAAGGTTTTTGGTCAAACATGCACAACATAAATTAAACAGACTCCTGAAACCATAGCTTGGATCAACATTGCACTTAGATAGAATTTGTGATTCGAATTGTACCTTTGATGAATCTCGTGATCTGAATTCTCGTGCAGGATTCAGAAATCTCGTCACCAGAGCCATCCAAAATGTCCAGCCTCTGATAGTGATCCACATAGCAAGCTAGGATTTGGAAGAGGTTGTGCTAGCAACCAAAAAGATGACTCTTAGGATTCTTGCAATTAAAACCTAGTTCTTATAGGTTAAAGTGAGGGACTAATTAAGGTTAAGATAACGGGTTTGGGTCATTCTTGTCTAACAAGTAACCCAAATTTGGTCCAATCTGTAGCGACCAAGAAATTTTCACGTATTAATAATTATTTTAAATTATGAAAATGTGCCGCTGCGATCTAACCGATTTTTAATTTAAAGTTATGACGTGTCGTCTAGTCAAGTCGAGAAATATCGAGTCCAATTCAATTTTGAATAAGTTCCGAATTTATAAATTATATTATTTATTTATTTATTTACATTCTTTTCAAATCGTTTTAAATTTCAAGTTGTGTTAAGCTCATTTTATCAGATCCATTTTTCCGGCTCAGTTGAATTCACGCGTATTATTTTTCTCGAATTCCGTTTCTCGTGTATCAAAATCCCATAAGAATCCCAAAACATCCTAAACTCAACCCACACCTCTACCAACTTCCACCAACTATATCAAACCTCATACCCAAAACATCCTAAATTCAACCCACACCTCTACCAACTTCCACCAACTATATCAAACCCCGTACGCTGTCTGATTCTCTCACCCCATACCCTACCAGATTCCCTTCCGCTACACAACCCACTCCATTATACATCATCAGCCTCCTTCTCCCTCTGCACAAACCACACACTAATTCCCAGATTTCACGCAGCCAAGGTAATGTTTCCTCCTCCTCCTCAACCTTGCTGGAAACAACTCACTCGGCACCCTCGACCAAGCAGCCATCTTCCTCACGCAGCCAAAGCTCGACCAAGCAAACACCATCCAACCACTAAGTGCAGCACCGCCACCACCTCCATTGCCTCATCACTACACCACCACAATACTCCGCAATCACCACCCAATCCCAAACCGCCACCATCAATGGCCAGCCTCCATTGAAAACCACCTTGTATCACCGGTCGAACCAACCACCAAAAGGCACCAAATCCACAACCCAAACCCAAGGAAAAACTAAGGAAAAACCCAGAATAGGCAAGCCCATAACCTTACCTTAATCGCCAGACCATTTCGCTGGAGTATACGCCGGGTGTAGCGCCCCGAGTTCTGAATACCCGGTTCACCACGTCATCGTCTGATCTAATTTTTCAAATAATATTTTTGCGGAATAAATAATTGAAATTCATTTTTGGCAACATTAAATAAACTGTAATGGTCGATAAGATTGAAAACATTTATGAAACAATCTGAAATAGCAAATTGAACCATTAATTTTGTAAAGCAGTTGACAATGTCATAATTTCTCAATAACTGAGATTCTCAAAATTATCTAATGTTGGAAATTACTGAAATCATTAAAGTAAGACATTTCAACCATTTAACGGTTATTGCCACCATCATCCATCACTTGCCACCATCTCCGAGATCTGCAAAACTGTTAAAATAACAGGTTGAGCATTTCGAATGAAATACTCAGTAGACTCATCGCCAATTAATTAATCTACAATATAATTGAACACATAAATGCAGGCTCTTTAGAAAACATAGGGTGTGAGTTGCTCTTCTTGTGCATTTAAGCACTTGGCTTCTTTCTGAAAAAAATCATAGGCTCTTTAGAAATCATAGGGTGTGGGTTGCTCTTCTTTGTGCATTAAAGCACCTGGCTTCTTTTGAAAATCATAGGCTCTTTAAAAAATCATGGGGTGTGGGTTGCTCTTCTTTGTGCATTATAGCACGGGGCTCTTTCTTCTTGTGCACATAAGGCACATGTTATGCATAACATCATCATTTATCTTGCAAGACATTCTCTTCTTTCTTTCTCATGCATAAAAGCATATAAGTTATGACAAGCATAACAACATCGTTATTTCCGAAGAAATACATTCTCATTTCTTTCATAAAAATGACTTTCACATAAGTCACATAACATACACATTCACATGCAATCATAATTTAAATCAATTAATAGGGGTGAGTCTCCTTAAACTTAACGAGTGTGGTTGAGCGGGAATGACTTCAATTTTTCAAATCTCCGTACGCCTCGTCTAGCCAATTAGTGAATAAGTTAAATTAGTCTTTAGAAATTTATCGTTTAAAAATGATAATTTACAATTTAGGGACTGAAATCGCTGATTTTGGAAGTTGGAGGACTAAAATGAATATTTTGAAAGTTAAGGGACTAAAATGATACTTTGAAAGTTAAGGGGCTAAAATGAGTACTTTTCAAACTTGAGGGACTAAAATGAATATTTTTGAAACTTGGGATTTATAATCAAATGAATTAAATCGGCAGGGACTAAGATAAACAGTTCATAAACCTTGGGACTAAAATAACCACCTTTGAAATTTAAGGTAAGATTTAAAACATTTAAGCTGTAGGGACTGTTTTAGATCATTTTAGAACTTAAAGGGCTGAAACGATCGATTTTTAAAACTGTAAGGGCTGATAAAAATCATTTTGCAAATTTAGGGACTAAAGCTGCAAATATGCTGAAAATCAAAATATATAAAATAAAATCTTTCTCTCTCTCCTACCCATTTCATCGGAGCAGAGGGAGGAGGTGCGAACCGCACCTCGCGCAACCGTCCCTCGACGGGCGATCTGCCGGCGAAACCCCGGCAGAAGGTGACGGCGAGCGGCGGCCAAGGCAATGTTAAATTTTGAGGTACTTAGGTGCGAGATTTGGTGGCTAAACCGAGGCTTGAGGTCGAAGTTTTAGGGCTGAAAACGAGTAAAATCAGGCATAGCGAGAAGCGTCCTTCGCGACTCTTCCGGCGTACAATCCGGCCCGACGGTAGAGGTAAATATTTGGGTTTGGCTTATTCTGGGTTTTGGGTTTGGGCAGTTTGTGGTTGGGGGTGGATTCGAAAGGGTGGTGACAGTGATGTGGTGGTGTTGGTTGAGGTGGTGATGGTGGTTGGATTGCGGTTGGGTTGTCGTGAAGATGGGGTTGGAGTGTTGCCGTTGGTTGTGGTCTGCGGTCGTGGTTGTAGTGATGACGGTGGTGACGATTGGACGTGGCTGGGCAGCTGAGATTTGGAATGATGGTGCGATGGTTGTGTGTGCGTGAATCCTGGGTTGCAGGTTGGTTGCGGTTTGTTGGTGTATTGTTGTTGGGGCATAGGTTTGTGATGAGGGTGTGATGGAGGTGGCGGAGTGGTTGGAGTCCAGAGGAGTGGTCTGTGTGTGGAGATGGTAGTGTTGGTGCTTGCGGCTGATGATGCAGTGGAGCTTGGGTGCAGGTCGTGACTGTGGAGGTTGGTGGTCCGATTGAGAGGGCCAGTGGAGATGGAGGTGGCTGCAGCATTTGGTGGTTGAGTGGTGGTTCACTTCTTTGGGTTCGGTTTTGGGTTGATGTTGGCGGCGGTTGTGGTTGATACTGGATAATGGTGAGGTTTGTGCGTGTATTTGGAAGGAGGCATAGTGGTGGTGCTGATGATTTGGGGTCTCGGCAGTGGGCTGGTGATGAAGGTGGTGAGGGGTGGTTGGCTGAAAGGGAGTTGAGGGAGGAGTTTGAAGCTTGCAGAGTCCAATGTCGTGTCGTGAATGCTGGAAAATGGTGATGGGGATGGTGTAGTGTATAAAAGAGGGTGTTGGGGGAAGTGAGGGCAATAGAGTATGGGTTAGGTGAGTTGGAAGAATGAGTTTGATGTTACTGGGGGTATGATAGGTATGGGGTGGAGTTAATTGGAGTTGGTGGAGTATGTTAGGAATTTTATGGGGTTATGATACACAAGAAACGGAAATCGAGAAAATCACACGCGTGAAATAACTGGGTTGGGAAATGGATCTGATAAAATGATCTTGATGTACTTTGAAATTTAAAATGATTTGAGAATAATAATTTAAATAAATAAAATAATAAAATTTGGAAATTCGGAATTTAATTTAAAATCAAATTGACTTTACATTTCTCAACTTGGCTAGACGAACGCGTCGCGACGTTAACTTAAAATTGGTGAGATCGTAGCGGCACGATTTTCGAAACTTGGAAATAATTATTAAATTGCGTAAAAATTTCTTGGTCGCTACACCGGGGAACCACCAAAATCGAGACCTCCAAGCCACGATTTTATACCCAAAATCGCCCAAGAACCCTTTTCTTTCCAACTCGCACACTCGCCCTTCCCATCGCCGCCACGTGACGGCGGCGACATCGCCGACAGCAGCCCAGACCGGAGCCGTTGCCGGGCACTTCCCTCTCTCTCGCGTGTTGACTGAAACCGTAAGAGTAAGAGAGAGTGTGAGGGATATGTGTATAATTGTATATTTTAACTTCGAGAAATTGCACTTTAGTCCCCAAGTTTTTAAAGATATTTAGTCCTTTTGGTTTTAAAACTAATCATTTCAGTCTCTTTAGTTTTTAAATGGTTTTAAACAGTCCTTTCATTTTAAAAATCAATTATTTCAATCCCCACAGTTTAAAATCTATTTTGAGCTTCAACCCAAGTTTTGAAAATTTATATTTTAGTTCCCAAAGTTCCAAATGTTTCATTTCGGCCCATAAGTTCAAATATTTTAAAACTCTATCCTTTAATTTAAAAATCTTTTATTTTCAGCCTGAATATTTTTATAACATTTTATTTGAGTCCTGAAAGTTTCGAAAAACTCCATTTTAGTCCCCCAACTTTCAAAATCAACAATTTCAGTCCCTAAATTTTAATTTATCATTTTAAACTATAAATTTTAAAAGACTAATTTAACTTATTTTTCTAACTGGCTAGACGAGACGTACGGAGATTTAAAAGATTGAAGTCATTCCCGCTTAACCACACTCGTTAAGTTTAAGGTAGACTCGCCCCTATTAATTGATTTAAATTATGATTGCATGTGAATGTGTATGTTATGTGACTTATGTGAAAGTCATTTTCATGAAATGAGACGAGAATATATTTCTTTGGAAATATTTATGTTGTTATACTTGTCATAACTTATATGCTTTTATGCATGAGAAAGAAGAGAATATCTTGCAAGATAAATGATAATGTTATGCATAACTTATATGCCTTAAGTGCACGAGTCGAGACTACCCACACCCGATGATTTTTCAAAGAGAGGTCATGTGCTTTAATGCAGGAAAAGAGACTACCCACACCCTATGATTTCTAAAGAGTCTGGATTTATGTGTTCAATTATAATGTAAATTAATTAATTGACGATGAGTCTACTGAGTATTTCTATGAAATGCTCATTTCTATTTTAACAACATTTGCAGATTTCGGAGAGGGTGACAAGTGATGGACGATTGTAGCAATAGTCATTTAATAATTGAAAATCTTATTTTGATGATCCGTATTTCTAAACGTTGGATATTTTTGAGATTTTCAATTATTTGAGAATTTATGACATTGTCAAATGTTTTGTAATATTAATGGTTCGATTTATTATTTTGAATTATTTCATAAATGAATTCAAATTTTATCGACCATTACAGTTTATTTAATGTTGCTAAAAATGAAATTCAGTTATTTCTTCCGCTAAAATATTATTTTAAAAGTTAGACCAGACGATGACGTGGTGAATCGAGTATTTAGATCTCGGGGCGCTACAGCATGGTATCAGAGCCAGTTTGCGTTTCTGTAGACTGACAAATTTTCAAAAAGAAATTTCAAGAAACATTTTTCATTATTTAATTATTATTAATAAAGATTGCCACTGCCATCATTCGTTCCACCAACTCCAAGGTAAAGAGTTTATGATGTTTAACGTTATTTCAGTATTTCGGATACCTATTTTAATGATTTATGAGATTTAGAAGAAAGAGATTGTATTCGAATAAGAAAGAAAGAAAGAAAATGAGTGTTGGGCATAATGTGAATAATATGATTTAAGAATGATTTTATAATAATTTTTGTCCTCGAACTTAGAAATGATGAATCCTAGCTGGACTTTACATAATTGATTTTAGACATGGCACCATTTACGAGGAGTCAACAGAATGGATTAGACAATATTTAGGAATATATATCGATTGGACCAACACCTCATATTAGGATATATGACCACACTATTGACTACTGTGCTGCACGTTATGAGGCCATGGCTAGTGGTTTCAGAGTAACTGTTGCGAAAATTCATTTGTCACTTGTTGTCAACATTTTTCAGTAAATCAATGAGAAATAGCAAGCCAATTTTATGAGGTTGTGATGAGATGTTGAGATTATAAGTAATATGATTTTATTGAGACTTTAATGAGAAGAATTATGAAATTAGAGATTTAAAGATTTGGTTCGTAATTATTGGGAATTAAGGACTTGATATTGTGTTTGAGTAAGTGAATTTCTTCCTCTATTTTGAGAGAAATTTATAATGTAGTTTGTTCTTGTAATTAAATTTTTGGAACTATGATTTGTGGCATATATTTTATAAGTATGACAAATGAGTGGTCATTTGAGCCAATTAATGTATTGAAGGAAGTGATATTTTGAAATTGAAAACTGTGAATTGAAATTGTTATGTTAAGGAATTATGAATTGATTTTCTGGAATATTTTTGGTGGAATTGAAGGTTGTTGGAATTATTGTTGGTTATGAAGTATACCTGCAGGTTGGATAAGTCCAAATTACAAGGGAGACTCTGCCTAGAATTTTATCATTTTGAGTTAAGAGCATCGTATGCTAAGCAACCCATTAAGGGAATTGTGGTTAGACTTGCAAGTTCATTTACACCACAAGCAAGATTTAGTAAATAAATAAAAATGGATGATGACTCTTGAGATATTTTTGGCTTCTTCGAAGTATAATCATTTTTGTAATGGATATAGTTTTATTGTAATGCTCTCCTTGTTTCACTATTTCAAAAACAAGATGATGTATACAACTACTTGGATATCAAGGTATACATGAAGTTATGTGATGACTTGATGCATACATTGGGAAATGTCAAGTTATATTTTGAAAGGTGAGTGAAGACAAATATTATGGCATTATTGGGAAGAATCTTAATTATTCTTAGGAAAAAATGATTATTAGTATGAAATGATCATTTATATTGGAGAATATTATAAATTATAATGGTATGTGATAATACTGTTGATTTATTTTGGAAGATGATTGGTAGATGATGTGTTAAAGATTTAGTTATTTACATGTAATATGATCATTTGGAAAAGTCAATTGTCATGAAGGGGAGATATTGAAAATATTTTATAGTGAGATGCCTTAAAGGAGTAACCATTTATTCAAAGTGAGAAATTGGGGACATATGATTGAATGTTTGGAATTATGTGAGATAATGATGATTGTCATAAGGTCATTTGAATATAAAAGGTACAATAGATAATTATAAGGAATAATGTGATTTTTCTTATGGTGAGAACTGAAGGTGATGATGTGTTGAGATTATGAAATAAGTTGACTTTCCATGAATAAGTTATGCTATATTTGGTCTAAGTGGAATTCAAAGAAAAATTGGTCTCAGTCTTGAAAAATAAATCAGGGTTTCCTCGTAATTTGAATGATTCACTGATGTACATTAAGTTTTCATTTATGATACTAGAATATCATGAGAGAAATTGTTGGATGAAATTGATGAAAGAAATTTTATCAGGTCCTAGATTTGTACAAGTATTGCAAAAGTAATGCATTTAATCGATGAAAGGTTTATAAAGAACATACATTGAAATTTTGGAAATTGTTATTAATGGTATCTTTGTTCGAAAATAAGAAATGAACTTTCATGCATTTGTCCTTGTGGATAGGATTTGTGGAAAATGGGGATAAGACTTCACAATGATTTCTGACTATGGAGTAGTGTGTTGCTAAGAAAGAGTGACAAATGGTAGAATTCAAGATTTATTAAATTTGAGAGATTGCATAAAATCTTAGTGAGTATTCTGGCGTATAAAGGTTCATGTGATAAATATGATGGTTATTATATTGTAATCTTAGGGAGATTGATATGAAATTTTTTGAGGTCATATGATGTGTTGATAAGTTGCATGTAAAACGATTACTACAAGATATAGTGAGTAGACGGTTAATGGATGTTATGGTTAACCCGTGAAAGGATCGTGTGAATATTGAGTTAATTGAACTTATCTTGATCATTTATTGAATTATGGTGGAATATTACCTACGATTGGGAATCTTCATTTTGAGTCATAAGATATTTGGATTTATTTAAAATTTTGGTGATGCAGTTTCGATTACTTATTATCGGGTGTACTTTAGATGTGAGCAAAATATTTTGCTACAATAATGAAAAACCTGAGATGATCAGTTGTGTGACTTTTACTTATAATGGGACTGTATCTTTGGGTTAAGTAAACTTGATGATGAATCCTATATGATTCACAGAAGTCTTATTTATTGGTGATAGATTTAATCGGAGTATTGTTCAAAGCGTGACATAAATTGAAGTTGGAGAACAAGAGAAATTGTATCTTGAACTTCAGATTTGGGAAGTTAGTGAGGTTTCTTAAGTTTGAGAATATCATATCTGATCCTTATGATGATACTTTAAATTAGTACATTAGTCCTCAGATAGAATGAGTATGTGATGTTGGAATTATATATGCCCATAGAGTATAATTCACGACATTCGAAATAAAATGTTTATTGATTGTATTAATATAAAGTTACGTTTTTCCATGAGTCGATTTAATATTACAGATTGAGTGTTTAAGTTGTTAAACACAGAAAGATTCAATTTGTAATTTGATCTAAAATTAACGTTCACAATCAGTAAATAAATATGGACAATTTATTTTGATAAGATCGTCTCGGTTTTATTAAAGTCTATCTTTGACTTTGGTAATAAAATTGAAAGTACGTTTGGAACGTATTGGACCGGACCACGTGAAATTAATTTGTGACACTGACCATACAAGTTTAATTTCACTTGACTATTGTACGTAGGACCTTAATCCTAATCGGATAATGGACTTCGATTACTAACTTGAAGTTCTTTGAGGTATTAATGGGTGAGATCAATTGCTGATCAATATTTTGGTACTTTGGGAATTAAAGTGAACTGACGAGGAACACATATTCGTATTATGGAATCCGTCACCTTTTAGGTATGATCATAATCTCATTGATTCTTCTAGTGGACAGTTGAATCTGAGCTCAGTAATTCGACAGCGACTGTTGAATTTTATGATGTGATGTGATCACATCGAACTGTCAGATAGAAGATGAGAGTTTAGAATTTATGAATATTCAGAGAAGGGCATTTTGGTCATTGTAACTTGCTCCAAATATTCGAGTTGATCGACGGGGTTAACATGTAAGAACGATAAGTCAGATGATATAATTATTGATTAATTGTTTCAGTAATTTCAATTTTACTAAGAGTGCAATCTCGTTCTTTTAGTGGAATAGAACGTGATTAATAAATTAATTTTGACTGATCAAGAGTCGATCGGGTCATAATTAATTTATTGGAGCTTAATTTAATTGGGTCCGATCAGGTTCCCTCGGTGGCTTCACTATAATGGGTTTATACAGGCTTACTACCTGTATTGGGCTCTGTAGAAATGAGCCTGGGTTATGGTACTAGGCCTGGTAGGGTTTTGGAATGTAAAGAGGTTACAAATAGTCTCCTAAGACTATTTTTCTTAACCTAATTGGAAAAGTGGCGAGACACACACTAAAGTGTGTAGTGTGTGTTTTCTCTTTACAAAGAAACCATAATCCTAGTTTAACCTAGGTCTTGAGAAAGGTGAATACACACCTGCATAACTGCCATTGGAGAACAACGGGGAAAGCTTGAGGGTTTGATGCTTTGGTGGAATCAAGAAGCAGTTGATGAAGATTATTGTAAAGCACGCTACAAGGGTAATCTTCTCAAAACCATTTTTGTGTGCAAAATTATTTATTCCAAGTTGAATACATAGAACAAAAAATCCTGTAACGGGATAATCTAGTCACAAGAAATCAATTTTTGTGAGTAGAGCAACCCGGTTTCCCAACAATTGGTATCAGAGCATCAGGTTTTTGATACTGTTTTGTGTATTTAGGAATAAATTATTTTGTTATTGCATGTGTTAGTGGAGCAGTGTTAGGATTATGTGATTTATTTGTTATTGGATGAATGATATTTTGATGAACAATTTTATGGCCTTAGAATTTTGTGGTAAATTCATGTAATTGTTTTATCGAGTCCTGTAACAAAGGGGGTGTATTACGATTCCATGTTTTCTCCTTTTATTTTGATTTTGATTTTTGCAATAGAATTAGGGTTTGTATAATTCTTGTTGTAATTGTAAAAATCTGAGGACCATATCTGCAATTTTGAGATTGAAGGAATTATGTTGCACATTCAAAGGACTAGATCTGCAGTTTTAATTTGAGGGACTGATGATGCAAATTCGGAAGAAGGACCACTATTCATCTTCTTCGAAAGCGCAAGGATGGGCAATGCAAAGCCGAATTCTATGGTGAGTAGTTGTGGCGGTTCCATTTCCGCCGATAGCACTTCACGAAGGCGAGGGCTTGGTTTCTTCCATTTTAGGTTTCTATTATTCCATGCAGAACTGAAGAAGATGGGTTATTCAATTTGGGCCGGATCCATGAAGTTATCAGTTGGGACACATTCTGGTTTTGGACTAGAACGCTCAATATTCATTTGGGCCAAATTTTGGTGAAATTAAATATGGCCCAGAAATTATAAAATTAGTCTATTTTAATTAATTGCAATGTGGGCTAAATCGTTTAGCTGGGCCATGCAATGTGGACTAAATTTTACAATGAACTGGAATATTTAATTGGATCACTGCATTTGGAATTTGACATTTGAGCCGAAGACTGAAGGTTTGCAGTTTTGGACTGGACACTTACAAATGAGAATTGAAGAATTGGGCAGGCTTGTGGCTCAATAGACTCTTTAATTAATTTGCAATTTTTGTGTCTAGGTTTGGCCATAAATTATGTTCATATTTATTTTATTATTGCATTTATTTATTTATTTATTGCTTTAATAATTTGTGAATGAATGTCATTAAATAACATGTCATGTAGATCGCATAAACACCGCTCTAGGTACTATACTGTCATGCATTGTTTTATATTTTATTTTCTTTTCTAAATGTTAGATTAGAAAATAAATATATTTATTAATAATTAAATCGATTTTAAGAGTTAAAATTGATTGTTAATTATTAAATTAAAACCCAACAGTTCAAAATATTAAGTGAGTGAGGGTGCAAAATATTTTGAATCCACGGCCTCCCCTATTAGCCTATTAGTAAAAAAATGTGTATACCTCGTGCTAATCTAATTAGTCTCCCTATAGGAGGGCTGCACTGTTTTGGGTACTAGATTGGGCCCAATTAGGTGATGATTTTTTAAGTGTGAATTAATCATGATTACCCTATAGGTGACGTAATTAATTTGGTACTTAAAATATTATCAATATAGGGGTTATACACTTAAATCAAGGACATCGCAAGGACTTCCTATAGAATATCCAAACAATGTCAATGATGGTCAAATTTTAACGACTATAAATTAAATATTGCATGAGATGCTGGATATATTTAATTTAGTGGAAGGGTCCCAGCCTAGCCATAAATCACATTTATTTCTCCTATAGAGAAATGTGTTTAAGATTTTGGGCTTTTAGGTTGTCGTCATATTATAATAGTTTTGGGTCTACTTGTGCATAATTTTTTATTCATGCATCATATATTAAAGTATTCACCATTTATGCAACTCGTGTATTTTAGTTGAATGTCGTATTTCCACAACTAGTTATATGTTTAGACATCATCAACTAATTGGGGAAAACTGCAACATGTCTCGTTATAATTCTTTCCACTTATAACATTTGTTTGTGCTAGGAGATCCTTATTCAATAGTAATCATAAATCTTCCAATGAAAATGGTATTATTTTGATGAGATGGTTTATTGCATAGTTTTGATTCTCATATCAAGTACTTTGCAATAAAAACATCAAAATAGGATACCATATTTATTTTCTTGATGGAAGGGTATTTATGATAATTTGAACATTTTAATTATGGAGTTATACAAAATATGCTATCAAGTTATAATATATCTCTACTTATGAACCGATCACGGTTTTGCAAGAGACCATTTGGTAAAACATGATTGGTCACTTTAACGTGGTTGAGGTTCCACTTGCAAACATTGATTCATGTGATATAATGCTTGAGAAATCTTTTAAGATGATCTCTTGTGGTTCAGTGCGGACTAAATTCACCAGGATGAACGTGTCCCTAAAAGGTTCAATGTAAGCTATTCATAAAGAAGAGATTATTTTAAAGCAACGGATAGTATGGTAGGCCCACTAACCTTTTTGCTTTTGAGCAAAGATAGGATTAATGAGGAAGTAGCATTTCCTGGAAACTCTATAATGGAGTAAGACTCTATTCATTGTATTATGGTTAGTAATTGAGTCTATCTTGATTATAGATTCTAGAGTAACTAATCACTATTGCAAGTTGTTGCAATATGGTTCTAGGTGACCAAATGATACAATGAGATAGAGTATACTATAAGGATAAGCACGGGTACGGTAATATGGAAAGAGTCATTGGACTTTTATGTTTGCGAAACAATTTGATTGTTATTTTGTCTCTTTATTATTTGAGCGGAATTATTTAGCACTTAATCTCCAGTTATTAGTTGGAATTAAGTTAAATAATGCTCTTATTATTGCGAGACAAATGGTTAACAATCTCAAAGCCTTGTAAATGGTTTAAGTGTAATATTACTACAAGTGATAAGGGATAGATGACTCATTGTATTAATGAACTCTTTGATAAGATCTTAAGATAATCATATTTATCTAAATAAGATTGAAAAATTAGTAAAGATAGCCTCTAAGTATTTTGGAGGTGGAATCTATGTGGGCTTTTGAATTTTATTTAGAGGGTAAAATGATTAAGATCTTAGGCTTGGTCACACTTATCCAAAACTCGATTCTAATACTATTAAGGGATGTACCTCAAAAGGATTTGAGGTGGAATCTATATTGTTTTCTGAATCTTGTTTAGAGGATTAGATAGCCAAGAGTCCTTATATATTAAATGGACTTAAGAGTTTTGGGATTAATACACTTCGATATGTGTGGATTCTTTGGTGCTCAAGATAAGAGAGAGTACGAGTAATTCATCACTTTTATTGATGATTATTCCAGATCTCGATTCTATACTTAATATCTCATTGATCTGAAATGTTGAAGAATTTCTAGAATTTTGGACAGAAGTTGAGAAGTAATTAAGAGAATCGAGATACTTCGATTTGATCGAGGTTTGTGTATCTCTCATATGAGTTTAGGAACCATTTATCGGAAAATGAGAACAAGGTAATACCAAATCAATGATGAGTTATCCTCGTTACTAGTTTCATTTGGGAATGTATACCGGAGATAGTCAGGTTCCTTCATAGCCTAGTACCATTGATTCATTTCCTGAAATACCCCTAGAGTTGTGGCATGGGTGCAAGTCCAGTCTACACCATATTCAGATTTGGGGAATTTTGGCACACTAGCTGAAAGTAAGGATTGACGAGATGTAGGCAACAATGAAGGTTTGATTATAAGGCATGCAACGAAACTAGAAATTATTTCTTCTATAATCCTCTGGTAAAGAAAGTATTTGTTGAGTAGAAATGTAGCTTTCTTAGAGGATAAGGCATATAGAAGAATACAAATAAACAAGTAAAATTCTATTGGATGAGATGTTAGAACGTGGTTCAAACAACTTGATTCCAGATTTCCGCATAGAATTAATCTTGATGATTTGGAACTTCCTACGGAAACAATGGTTGCTGATCCTAGTGGGAGAATGGTCAAGTGGTTCAACCACTATTCTTGCCTGGTGATCCCAATGGACAGGGAAAAACCAAAGGTTGTAGTCGAAGTTGTTCAACCTGTTCTGTCTCTTCTTTATGTTCATAAAGAGGCAGTGAAGTGGTTGATCCCAATTAGGGATATACCAAGTAGTGGGAGAAGAGGAAGGGACTCTGTTTGGACATAATGGAAATACACTTTCAGCGACTAATTGGAGTGGGAGGGTTGTAAGACCACATTCTTGACGCTTATTCTACGGAGAGTTTTTTTAGACAGTCTCTACTGAAATAAGAGAAGAACTCCTCATTTAGGGAAGTGGTAGAAGTTATAGACTTGAAATCATGGAAGGTGAATGTGAACTCGGAATTAGATTCCTAGTAATCCAACAAGTTTAGATATTTGTAGACGCACCCAATGGGGTCAAACCTATAGGGTGTGATGATTTTTAAGATGATAAAAGAATGGTAGATGGAAAGGTTGATACCTTTAGTGCAAGGCTTATGGTTGTGGGTTTGTGAAACCCTTCTCGCCAATAGCCATGCAAAAGTTTACCTGGATTTTTTATCCATTGTCGTTCATTGTGAAAATGAGGTACGACAAATGGATTTCAAGATGTTGTTTCTTGAATGCATCTTGAGGAAATCATTTACAAAGTGTAATCTGATGAGTTCATATTAAAGACCATGAAAGTAAAATTCATGACTTATAAGTTTCCAACTTTGGATTTGGGTAATTGTTCAATATATGTAATATAGAATTTGATAGAACCATTGTGATACATGTTCTTGATCAAAATCTTGATATATGTTAAGTATACTCGTGTATACAGAAAGATGAGACAGTTTTCGCGACTATTTATTTGAATGACACTCTACTTATGTGTGAGAGTATTTTCATTAAATAGTAGTTGGTACCAGCAATTAGACTTGAAGGACTTGTAGATGACTGTCTATTTTTCTAGACATCCGTACTTTTCGGAGTGGGAGAAAAATGGAATAGAATAGTCTCAAGTTTCATGTAATAGTAAGATACTATCTACATTTGCAATATTGAAGTCTTGAAATGAATAATATTCTTTGTGGACTTTATCTATCTTATGAGTATTATCCTAAGACTCATGGTAAGATAGAGAAGGTTCCTTATACTCCGGCTATAGGAAGCCTTACTTTGCACTAGATAGGTCATATCTTATGCTGAGGATATTGTTGGTGATTATTAGTTTGATCCAGGATCATATCATTAAATAGAGGTAAAGCATATACTGAAGCATTTTCGGAAAACGAGTAAATATTTGCTTATCTATTCAGTTTGTGATCTGATGGATTAAAATTAATTAAGATCTGATTTGATTTGTCTAGGACTCTCGAGAGTCGTCAAAATTGGAATATAGTTGGGAGATAATGTGATTAATTGGTTGGGTATAACACAATCTTGGATTGTTTGTTATACAAACGTGACTTACATCGAAAGGAGTTACTATCTTGGTTGAGAACATAATCATTAGTGTAATGATGATGTTGACAAGATGGATGATTCGATGTTTCATGTATACTCTAAGGGCAAGTGGGAGATTGTTGGAATTATATATGCCCATAGAGTATAATTCACGACATTCGAAATAAAATGTTTATTGATTATATTAATATAAAGTTGCGTTTGTCCATGAGTCGATTTAATATTACAGATTGAGTATTTAAGTTGTTAAATACAGAAAGATTCAATTTGTAATTCGATCTAAAATTAACGTTCACGATCAGTAAATAAATATAGATAATTTATTTTGATAAGATCATCTCGATTTTATTAAAGTCTATCTTTGACTTCGGTAATAAAATTGAAAGTACGTTTGGAACGTATTGGACGGGACCACGTGAAATTAATTTGTGACATTGACCATACAAGTTTAATTTTACTTGACTATTGTACGTGGGACCTTAATCCTAATCGGATAATGGACTTCGATTACTAACTTGAAGTTCTTTGAGGTATCAATGGGTGAGATCAATTGCTGATCAATATCTCGGTACTTTGGGAATTAAAGTGAACTAACGAGGAACATATATTAGTATTATGGAATCCATCACCTTTTAGGCATGATCATAATCTCACTGGTTCTTCTAGTGGACAGTTGAATCTGAGCTCAGTAATTCGACAGTGACTGTTGAATTTTATGATGTGATGTGATCACATCGAACTGTCAGATAGAAGATGAGAGTTGAGAATTTATGAATATTCAGAGAAGGGCATTTTGGTCATTGTAACTTGCTCCGAATATTCGAGTTGATCGACGGGGGTAACATGTAAGAACGATAAGTCAGGGGATATAATTATTAATTAATTGTTTCAGTAATTTCAATTTTACTAAGAGTACAATCTCGTTCTTTTAGTGGAATAGAACGTGATTAATAAATTAATTTTGACTGATCAAGAGTCGATCAGGTCATAATTAATTTATTGGAGCTTAGTTTAATTGGGTCCGATCAGGTTCCCTCGGTGGCTTCACTATAATGGGTTTATACAGGCTTACTACCTGTATTGGGCTCTGCAGAAATGAGCCTGGATTATGGTACTAGGCCTGGTAGGGTTTTGGAATGTAAAGAGGTTACAAATAGTCTCTTAAGACTATTTTTCTTAACCTAATTGGAAAAGTGGCAAGACACACACTAAAGTGTGTAGTGTGTGTTTCCTCTTTACAAAGAAACCCTAATCCTAGTTTAACCTAGGTCTTGAGAAAGGTGACTACACACCTGCATAGCTGCCATTGGAGAACACCGGGGAAACCTTGAGAGTTTGAAGCTTTGGTGGAATCAAGAAGCAGATGATGAAGATTATTGTAAAGCACGCTAAAAGGGTAATCTTCTCAAAACCATTTTTGTGTGCAAAATTATTTATTCCAAATTGAATACATAGAACAGAAAATCCTGTAACGGGATAATCTAGTCACAAGAAATCAATTTTTGTGAGTAGAGCAACCCGGTTTCCCAACATGTGATACTAAGTACTTGGTACATGATTTAAAAGTATAGATTAAAGGATTTAAGTTTAAATTTCTCCAATTTTTAAAAAGAAATTTCAGTCAAGTTTTGAAATGATTACGTATGTAAATCTTTCCAGAAAGATTCTTCCAAGTTTGTATTTTGTACTCAATATTTTGGCATTGATACCGCTTTTCTATATTTTGGATCATAAGATTTTATTCTTGATCAATTTTCTTGATTTTTAGTTTAAGCATTGGAACAATTAATATTTATATCGTGGGTTCAATATTTGTATAGATACTTGAAAGGTTGGAAATAGAAGGTCAATGAATGAGTTAATAAGTTGGATAATGTCGGATGATTGATTGAGTTCTACACAATAGCTATCAAGCGTCTTATCACATAGCTTCGTATGAGGTACAGATATATGCTAGAGATGTTGTTCTATTTCAGGGATTGCTAGTATCCATTTTTCAGATAGAGATTCGAAGTTTTTCCCTCGAGATTTTAGAAGAGTTTACTGATGGCTATGGGTACTAAGTTGAATTTATTACTGCATACCATTTCTAGATTCAGACATTTAAAGATATGTTTAGGGCATGTGTTCTAGACCCAAATGATAATTGAGAGACACATTTTCCATTAGTAGAGTTTGCCTACAACAAACAGTTTTTGGGCTATCATTGATATGTCACCATACGAAGCACTGTATGGGTGAAGATGTCGATCGCCAATCTATTGGGATGAAGTTGGTGAGAGGAAATTATTGGGTCCAGAATTAATTGGGAAAACAGTGGGGGCTATCGAGAAGATCGGATTACATATTAAAACTATCCAAGACAGACAGAAAAGTTATGCCGATCAAAGAAGAAAAAACTTGAAGTTTGAGATTGGAGAGAAAGTGTTTTTGAAAGTAGTTCCTATGAATGATACACAATCAATTGGGCATGGAAACTATTCCAACAGTTTTTCCACAAACTAAGCATGTGGACGGATAATAATCAAGTAATACAACGATGAATAGTATCGAATCAACAATGAGTGTTTATCTACTCATTGCCTTCAATTAAAAACTAGCTTTAATTAAAGAAACAAACACAATCAATTTCTAGGGTTTTTATTTTCTAATATATCTACCAAAATAAGCAAAAAGATAAGTAGAAAAATTCTTGGAAATTAATTGAATCACGAAAGACACTAGGGTCCAAAATCCAGTGTTAATCAACTTTACACTACAGTTGGTCCTTTAAAATCAACACTTGATTTATGCTTACAACCAATATTTCTTATGCATTAACATTCTTTCTTGTGATAAATTAATTTATTTTTTAGTTACCATGCAACTATATCTTTTCAAGGATGTGAATAGATAAAATAGCAATTCAACTCTAGAATAGATCGCACAAAGCATAAAAATATGTCTATCAGATAGACGACCTAATGTTCTTTATTCCTATGAGCTAATTTATACCGAACTTCTAAGAAAAAATTTAAATCACAAATATGTTTTAATGGAGATCATAGTTTTAATGGAGATCAAGAATCAAACATTGTAAATGGAATGTAAACTAAAAACTAACAATGTATTAACAGAATAGTCAACAAGGTTAATTTCATAGTATTATTTTTATTGAAACGGTTGTAGAAGCTACACACACAACATTTCAACAAACAAACCATCATATTTCAATATGGAAAACAAAACGTATTTAATACACATAAACGTTGTCTATTTATACAATGACATTAACATGACATGTTCCGTATTTTCCGACCAAACTTATACGCAATAAATCAGCATAAAGAACAAACTTTCGTGAAATATTCATCTAACATTAAACCATAAAAAATCAGTTATTCATCCATATTTACATAATCTTGCACACAATCTGCACACTACGATTGTACCTCATCAATTTGATCATTGGAATATTTACCATCAGCACTTAACTACAATGTATATATAATTGGATTATTAAATATGAAGTAACTATATGTATGGCTTATTGGGGCAAAATTCCTTATTTTTTCTGATTGGTAGAAAACTCCCTTCTATTACCTTTGAGGTGCAGAATACCCCGGTTGTCCATCTTACATACTGTTGCTTTTAAATCAATTAAATAGGCCAAAATGAAAAAAGAATAATTGCAATTGAACTCCCTGTTTTTATCAATTATTCCTGTTTTTCCCGGGTGTTTTTTCTTTCATGCTAATAATTAAAACGGATTAGATGAAAATGTAAGGGACAACCCTCTTGAGAAATAGTTCCAAAAGTGGTGCTTGTACTAAAGAAAACTTAATTAACATGATGCCTCTACTACAACAAAAATAGTATTTTGCAAAGTTCAAAAAATGTTGTCAAAAGGCTTTTGCAACGTTCAAATGAGTGTTACAAATCTTAGTGTTGCTGTAGAACAAAAGTCTACTACAACGTTCTTTTAGTGTTGTCGTAGACCTTTTGCAGCGTTCTTTGAGTTTTGCCGCAGACCTTTTGCAACTTTTTTGAGTACTGTTGTAGACTCTTTTACTACGTTTTTTGAGTATTGTCATAAGCCCCTTCACCAACTTTTTTGAGTGTTCCGAAGACTTTTTGCAATAGTTTTTGAGTGTCGTCGTAGATCATTTTGCAATGTTTTTTAAATGTTATTGTACGCAATTTATATACTTTTTTAAAAAATTGAATATTTTTTTATTAAACCTATATTTTCCAGTCAATTTATTAAAAATGTAATTTGTACAAACAACAAAAGTAATTTATAAAAATAGTAATTTACAAAAATTCTTGAATCCATACAAAATAAATAGTGTTTAATATTTAATAAATCTACAAAAGAACCACATAATCTATACAAAATAAATAGTGTTAATATTGTTGAACAAATCTACAAAAGACCGCATCATCATATCACAAAAGGAATATTTGACTACAGGCACATCAATTTCGTCCCATAATTTATCTGCAGCTTCTGATTGCAGATTCCGATCCATCTCTAAAAGAACGTCTTTAAAGTCACACCTATGTTAATTTGATGAAAGTTACATAGGAATATCACGCTTCAATTGCATTATAAATGGTAGAAAAGTTCAAAAGCAAAGCCAAAAATATGATATCTACAATCTTATGCTCACGAGTCTACATTAAAAGCAATAAATGCAGTCAAGACTGTGCTCACAAGCAGTTCATAAACAGTCATTTTTGTGAACTATCATTTTTCAATCTTATGCTCAGATAAGTCTACATTAAATCAAGATTAGAATATGATGTCTTTTGTAATCAATGTCTTCTCTTTTCTGACTTTTATATATTACATAATAAGCAAATCTTCAAGAATCATACTAAAATATAAATCCTTCAAAATTCCTGACAAGCATGTGCTCTTATTAGTCACTAAAATATGGATTTTCAATACAAGAAGAGTTGACATTTGAGATGTTAAGTAATCAATTTGCAATGCTAAGAAAGAATGCCTCATTAAATAATCATATATTGCACATAAATATAGTAAAAAGTAATTCTATAATCACCAATGAACAATACAACTAACTTAATTAACCATGAATTCCGGGAAGAACTAGTCATCCTGTCACCTACAACAATATTTAAGACAATATTGAAGCTCAAGTTTAATATTTATAATATATCTATTTGATCAAACATTTGGCCGAAAACTTTCAAGATTTATTAAACCGTGTTCAAGCATCAAATAAACAGGGAGTTTAGTGGGCTAAGCATCCAAATTTGGTCAAAGTACCATTAATTTATTGTGCATAGGTAGACAGACTATTTACACCAAAGTAAAGTGAGACTTGGGAATGGCCAACTCACTGACTCAGTAAATACAACCTTAAAATTACATTACTAGAAAAGCAGTCGTGAGAATCAGCCCTTTCACAAAATAAACAAAGATAGCTGCTAAAGACTACTTCTATTTCATGCAGAAGTAGAACACATAGAATGAATTTGCCAAGCTTATGTGTCGGAAATAGATGATGCGATAAAAATTAATTACTGATTACGTGCCTGCATATCCTTAATTTGATGATACGATGGAAGAATGTTCCTTTATAGTGCATTAGGACTTTCACCTTTCTCCTGAAGAAATAAAGAATAGATCCATATACGAATTGGTTTATGAGAAAAACACTTAATAGAAGGAAATAGCCCATAAAAGATTTGAAATTAAAGAGATGGAGATTCCCAAAATAATGTGGAAATTTGCAATCCCAATAGAGATTTTAAAAACTGAGGAAAGAAAATTAGATATAGCAAGATAGTAACATATAACAAGACACCCAAAAAATTCAATTTATGAGTAAATTTTCCTGTCCAGGAAGGCTTGTTAGGGTAGATCTACTCTCGCATGAACTACAAGAAACTGCAAGTTACCTGTACAAAGTGAATGAAAATTTTCAGCAGTCTTCGGAGAAACATCAGTAAAAAGTTGCATCATAATAACTAAAGTTAATATTTATAAATATCAAAATCAGAAAATAAATGTAGTAGATTGAAATATTGAAAAAATTAATCATGAATTATAAAACAGAAATAAATAAACATATGTTGATATGTACTTTAGGTCAATGAAAATATAATACCTCAAAAATCATTCTTTCAATAGGATCTCCATCAAATGAAACATTGAAAAAAACTAGTGGCTTCTTCTTATCCATTTTCTTCAAACTCCAACGTAAAAAATTGAAGCTGCTTCAAAAGTGTATCTACCAAATTTCATTAGCAAAACCAATAACATTAAATACATAAGCAAAAGAGCTTTATGCTTAGCCGAAATACAAACATCATTTCTTTGTGGTCATATTCACCTAAAAACTAAATGCAGTAAATTCATTGATCTGAACTAAAATCCCGTATAATACCATTTCAACATTATTCACTGGGCTTTCCCGCAAAAACACATCATTGAGTTCCAAATCTCAGAGGACCAACCTCATGTATTATACTTCAATCTAAACAAACAAATATATTTGCATTTATAATGTGGATGGATAATAATCAAATACTGTTGACACCCAGAAAATACCCAAATTTACAAGGCTCAATTCAATGCCCCAAATGGTGTGATTCATTACAAGGAAAATTACGTAACTATCTAGATGTAATGTACTGTAACTGAAAAAACCCGATTTTCAAATTATTCGTAATATTACTGGATCTCTTGTCATAACTTTAGAAAAATACCGAATTTTGAAAAGAGAGAATGTAATATTTGATTGACATGATTAATCAGAAATCCTTTTATTTAGGAAAATTATTACCAATTATTTATCTAATTAAATTAAGAAATTTCAAATATCCTGGAATTTAGCCACTTTTCCTTTTTTGGCAGACTACCACCTTCTGTATTTGTGTACTGATTATTCTTTACCATTTTTATGTAATATTACATTGTTGCTACTAATGTTACATGTCATCTAATGTACTGTAATACATGTTATCATTATAATGTATCAAACATCACAAAATGACGATGTTTTAATTACATTACAAAGCTTGTAATAGTATATAAAGTGAAAATAAACTCATTGAAAGACTATTGTGCATGCAATTTTGTCTCATGAATCCATAGAGTTTTGAAGTATCATTGGATGTAATATTACAACGAATGTAATACATAGTGTAAGTGCTGGGGTTGATTGTAATATTACATTTCATGCAATTGCTTAATATTTGTAAAACATTACATTGGATGTAATTCTGAAGTTGGTATATGATTTTATCGATTAAATTTAATGTAACGTCAGTTCGAGGTATGTTAAATTTCATGTGATTTTAATTAAATTACATAGCTCGTAATATCACGTCCGATCTAGAAGATGACTTCCCATATTATTAAACCAATTTAATTGTAATTTTCATATTATTAGTTTATTTTAAATTTAATTACATTACTAATTTAATCTCCTAAATAAATGATAACCATATCCCTAAATAAGAGGTTCCATAATTAATGAGTTCAATCAAATAATACACCCTCTCTCATAGAATCCGATATTTTTCTAAATAATTTCTAAATAATGTATTTATCTAAGAAGGATTGAAGGAACTAATGTAGAGTCTAATTAATCCTTTATTGTAAGAAGTTTAGGCCCAAATGTTGACACTAGAATGTGGAGACCCAACATGACACACCCAAAACATGGTAGCCCATTGAGGGCGATGCAAAGGGAGTTGGGTGACTGGGTAATAATTAAGACACTTGGGCGACTGAGCAATTACTAAGGCACTAGGGCGATCAGACAAATGTAGAGGTAACTGAACGACCAAGCCAGATTGGATTAAAGAAGCAGTTTAAAGAAATCATGGGAGTTACTGGAGATAATCAATAATGGGCAACGTTATACAACGTGTTGGGCCGCAGTTATTCCAAGCAAGTTACAAATCAAGGCGACAAATCAATAATTCAAACGTTGAAAGCAGTTGTAGACAATTTGTATATATTGTAAAAACTTAGGCATTTTAAGGGATCAATCAATCAATCAATCAACTCTCAAACTGAGATTATGTAATTTTCTTTATCTTTACTTTTTATTGTCAAAATCCTAGTGTAGTTTGTGTGCTTGCGCCCTTTGGAGGCGTTTTGTTTTCACTGCAATCATCATAAATAAAGCACCCATCATTGAGACTTTGTCTCGAGAGGTTGTTGTTCCTTACACATTCGTCGATTTCATTTTAATTGTTAGCGAGAGAACCCGGGCGAAACAATTAGGCAAGCCCAGTGGGACAACTTTTGTGTATTTTTGAAGATATGAAGTGAATCATCATGCTTCACAAGAATTCCGATAAGGAACCAGCAAGCCATCATCTCCCGTCTATAATTGAAAGATATGAGGAGGAACAAAGTATTCCAGGAACATAGGGAGAAAGTCAAAGTCGTTATGAGCCCATGACGAATCTAAATCCTCGAACCATGCGTGCTGTAACGCCCCGAATTCTGCGAAACCCGGGACGCCACTTCGTCCTTTAAAATTGACTTTATTGCGGAAAATAAATTTAATTCAAAGCATCACATTCATCATTTGAAAATTTCAGCGGAAACTTAATTAATTGAAATATAGAAAAATTCATAAAAAATTTAATCCCAATTATTTAAATGAAATTAGCGATAAATAATTTAAAGAGAAACATTCATAAAATTTTCTAATAACATCATCATTTATTCAATTTGCCAACGCTGCCCCTTTCATTCACCGCCATCTCCGAGATCTGCAAAAGCTGTTAAAAATGGAATGAGCATTTCGAAAGAAATACTCAGAAAACTCATCGTCAATAATTAATTTACAGAATAATTTAACATGTAATTATGCAATCATTCAGTGACATCATCATCATCATCATCATCATAGGCTATTTTAATAAAATCAAAGGCTCTTTAAAAATCATAGGGTGTGGGTAGTCTCGTCTCATGCATTTAAGCAAGTAAGTTATGCATAACATCATTTCTCATTCTTATCTCATAAGAGATATTCTCGTCTCATGCATCAAAGCATATAATTCACGTAATTTCACATAAAGCATGTAAATTATAATTTAAACTAATTAGTGGATGCGAGTCTACCTTATATCACGAGTTTGAAAAATAAAGCTGAAAAGTCACGTCAATCTTCTAAATCACCAAATGTATCGCCTAACCAAAAGAAAATTAAATTAATTTAGTATTTCGAAAATCGAAATATTAAAGTGAATAAATAGAGTTTAGGGGTTGAATTGAAATTTTAAAGAAGTGTAGGGGTTGAAATGGACTTTTCGAAATTAGTGGGCTGACTTATTGGATTTTAAAATGCTAGGGCTCAATTAACTCATTTCAAAAAGTGTAGGCATTAAATTAAGGGACTTCTAAAAAAAGGGACTGAAATAGACACATTTCAAAGTTTGGTGCTTAAAAGCAATTTCAATAAAATCAAAATAATTATAACAAATTTCATTCTCTCTCTCTTCACTTTCGTTATTCAGAGGAGAGACGAGAGAGAGGGGGCGACGGAAGGGCTCCGCCCCTTCCTTCCTTCGTCGACGCCTCCGGCGGTTCAGCCGGCCGTAGCACCGCAGGCACATGGTGGCGGTAGGGGTGGTGCAAGAAAGCTGAAATGGGCTCAATTTGGTGTGGAACCGAAAATGGGTATAGCGATGAAGAGTCCGGTCAATACAGCATGGCAGTCGAGGTAAGATGTTTGGGTTCTTTGTTAATTGCTTGGTTCTGGGTTTTATTCTGTGGATTTTGGGGTCGGATTGGAGTTGGGCAGTAGATGATGGCAAGTGTGGTATCCGAGTGGTTTCGACGTGGTGATGACGGTGGTGGATTGCGTGATGGTTCTTGGACGATGGCTGTGGTGCCTGGGATGCGGTTCTATGGTTGTTTTGGGTCTTTAATTTTGTAGGGGATAATGGACTCATTGGTGGTGGCCGTGAGATTGAGTCTCTGTGGAGTTTAGTAGTTTGGGGTGGCTGAAATTTGAGTTGGCTCATTATGGCGTATGGTATCTGTTTGTTGCAGCGAGGATTGATTGGTGGTGGACGGTGGTGGTGGTTTGATGTTACAGATTTGAGCGGTGGTTCGAGGCTTGGGTGAAGTTCGGGTTCGGTTTCGAGGTTGAATGTGGCGGTGGTGGTCAGATTTTGGCGTTGTTTTCTATTGAATTTGTTAGAAAATTTATCACAGACAATTATTTATTTATGATCCAAAATCATCATACTGAATTATCAAGAATTAAATAACTGAAACGGAAGCGTACCTTAATCAAACGTGATTCACGATAAACGATTCGGTTGGTTGGATCTTCCAAATCAATACATAGTCCTTATTTTCTCTCTGATGATGAGATGTCAGACAGAATGAACAGTACGTACAATTCAGGGACCATAACCGACTTTATATACTGTATTGCCAGTTAACCTAATCCGGCCTATCATGAATTAGGTAATGGCCTGGTATCTACACATAAAAGCACATACATTAATTAGATGCATTAAAGCCCGATATACCAAATCCTTATTAGATCACTTTAAATGGGCTTAACCAAATTTGATAGCCTTTTATTCAATACACAATAATTCACATATAAGCCTACACGATTGATTAAAATCCTTACAATCTCCCACTTGGGCTATATGTGTAACCTTACAATTGTGTATCAATCATAACCTTATGAGTACTCAGAATTTTGCTATCATTACTGAATGCATCCCCAAACAATCCGGTCCATCAATTATATCAACATAGGATCAAAGCGGATTTCGCTACATTAATCGTAACTAAACCTATCAATGGTCACGTATATCGACATAACTGAATGACATGGATCAAGTATGGATGTGTAGCATGGAAATTACATGTAATGTGATCTTCAACATGCCTATTTCCAACTGGTCCAACTTTAGTGAGATCATCCTCAAACAAGTTTAGAGATAATAAACCTGAAACCTTACAGCTGTAAATAACTTTAACTTTAAACTGTATCCAAAAGGACAGTAAATGTGTCTTATGCACCCAAAATACAAACTCCCACTGAAACCGAATATCCTTAAGAAATTCAAGACCCATATGAGTAATGTACTCATGAAAGACCTTGGGTTGTAATACTTTAGTAAGCGGATCCGCAATTATGGAGTTTGTCCTAATGTGCTCTTACCGACACGTGTCCACTCGGAACTGTATCCTTCACAACCAGGAACTCATGTCAATGTATTTTGACTTAGTTGAGCTCCTGTTGTTACTGGAATTTAAATCTGCTGAGTTATTGTCACAATATAACGTTAGTGGTCTTTCTTTATCGTACAGAATACGCAGCCCAGTGACAATTTCGTAGCTATATTCCATAATTAGATGTCCCCAAAATTGCTACAACTGTGCTGCCAAGTGAAAGAAGCTAAAGTGTCTGTTAAGCACTCCATCCGGAAATAGCTCCTCCAACTAGCAGATAGATGTAGCCTGATATAGATCTTCTACTGTTTTGGCATCTAGCAAAAATCGGAATCATAATACCATATGATCTCCAATTGATCCGATTTTCTGTATGTGAGCATGTAATCTTTTGTTCTCTTTAAATACTTTATAACCCATGTTTGGCTGCTTTCCAAATGATCCATCCCAGGGTTACTTAAATATCTCCTTAGTATCCCAATAATGTATGCAATATCCGAACGCATACAAATTTGAGCATACATCAGACTTTCTATAGCTTAACTATATGGGATCCTCTGCATTTCTTTAACTTCAAGATAACTTTTCGGGCATTAGTCGAGACTAAATTTGTCTCCCTTAGCGATAGGGCTGTCCCCTGATTTACTGTCTTGCATGCCAAACCTCTTAAGTATTTTATCGATATAACCCTTTTGTGACAATTCAAGAATACCCCGAGAACAATCCCGATGTATCTGAATTCCTAATACAAAAGAGACGTCACCAAGATTTTTTAATCTCAAAATTCCTTGACAAAAAATCTCATAATTTTATGTGACATGCATATATCATTGGTGGCAAGCAATATGTTGTCAACATACAAAACCAGGAAAATATACTTACTCCCACTAACTTGTAATACACACAACCATCAACAACATTAATCTCAAGACCAAATGAGATAATTACTTGATGATATTTGTATTACCCTTAACGGGAAGCTGGCTTGAGTACACAATGGATTTCTTTAATTTGCAAACCGTCTCATTAATGTCTCCATTGAGAAACGTCGTCTTAACATCCATTTGATGTGACTCGAGGTCAAAATGTGCAACAACCTAACTTTCCTGAAAGAGTCTTTCATTGAAACCGAAGACGAACCTTATATAATTAATGCCATCATTCTGTGTAAAGCCCTTAGATACAAGACGAACCTTATATCTTTCCACATTACCTTTCGAATCCCCATTGGTTTAAAAATCCATTTAAGACCAATGGGCTTCGCACCTTCTGGTAATAGGACAAGATCCAAAACTTTATTGTCTTGCATATGCTTATACTCCTTATTTATGGCATCAATCCACTTTTGAGAGTTAGAACCCTGCATGGCCTGATGGAATTGATTGGACCATCTTCCACCATTCCATTATTTCCTTATGTTCTTGGAAAAATACTATTTAAATTATCCAGAATAGCATTTCCTTTCTCTTGTGGATCTCCTTAATGGCTTTAGTTATTGAGGTTGTTGAGTTTGTAATTTTGAAATTTACCTTATTTTGGATGGGAGTTCTTTAACATTGTCTAGTTGAGGTTCTGGAAATGTTTCTTGATCAATGACATGCATAAAAACTTGCACATTGTCAAAAGCAATAGTAGGAATCGAAACCGATCATTCCTCAACTTCTTCCTTAAAGACAATATCTCTAACCTTATTTCTCCCTCCAAACTCAACTTCCTCAAAAATGTTGCATTTCCCGTTTCAAAAATTGACTTAATTGTGGGATAATAAAATTTATAGCCCCTAGATCGCTCAGAATAACCAATAAAGTAGCTGCTTACTGTTTTGGAGTCCAATTTCTTTATGTGGCCTATAAGGCCTAGCCTTAGCTGGACATCCCCAAATGTAGAAATGCTTTGGACTAGGTATTATGCTTGTCAAAAGCTCTTAAAAGGTTTTAGCAGCAACTTTAGTTGGTAATATGTACGATCTTTCTTTAAATGTCCAGATTTCTGACAAAAGAAACAACCCTTAATGTGTTTATGTGGTTTCTCTTATTCTGAACCCTTAACAACTTTATTTTCTTTATTTGTTTTCTTGCCCTTATCTTTAGAGGTGTTTTCCAAGTGAACACTTTATGTTCTGTCCTGCTTCAACTTTTCTTCCTCTTGCACACAAAATAGAATGAGCTCATTTAGAGTTCATTTCTCCATTTGATAGTTATAACTGACCTTAAATTGACTAAATTGTGCAAGAAGCTTGCACACTATGAAATGAGCTCATTGAGAGTCCATTTCTACTTTGACAGTTATAATTAACCTTAAATTAACTGTATTGTGCAGGAAGCGATATCAATACCAAATGCACGAGCAAGTCATTAGACAAGTCGAGTTTTAGTTCCTTAAGTTTTGAAGCAGTGTGAAACATCTACATGATGTACTCCCTTATTTTCCCATTGCCTTTATACTTTATTGAAATCAAGCTTTGCATAAGCGTGCTTGTTTCAACCTTATCATTTTTCGCAAGACGTTTCTTAATTTCGGCAAGGAATTCATTGACATCATTTACCTCCGCAGATACTATGCCACTAAAGGCTTCTGGAATGCCGCACTTAATGATCATGAGACTCACGTAATTTAAGCAATCCCACTTCTCAAAGTTCCTCATTTGATTAGATGAACTTTCATCCGTAAGAGGAGCAGGTTGTTCAATCATTAGTACACGGTCTAGATCCATGCATCCAACGAAAAGTTAATGTTCTTGTTTTGATCCTTGAAGTTTGTTCCATAAATACAGGGATTAAATTTGAGCTTGTAGATATACTACTAGCAGAATTTGAAACTGATAGAGAACACTTAAACAAAATAGCTCACATAAATACCTTATTATGCAAATCATACTTCCAAATAATGGTAGGGCCCATCACAAGATACCTAGCAAAACATCAATATTTAGTCTTTGGACATAAATATTGACTTGTAAGTGGTACTCTTGGTGTAGTAATCAAACACTGACAGTAAGACATGTCAACCAACAAACATTTCTTTGGACCGATTTATTGATCACACGTAAAAAAAACCAAATAACCGTCACGTATTTATCACCACAAGTTCATGTGAAATTCTGACCAAATATTGACATTCCTTTGGGCTGATCAATATCCGCATGAAATAACACACAAACACCTAATTTTTCCTTAGTGTAGTGATCAAACACTGGCAATAAGACATGTTAACCAACAAACCTTTCTTTGGACCGATTTATTGGTCACACGTTAAACCAAATAATTGCCACGTATTTATCACCATAGGTGCATGTGAAATTCGAGCCAAATATTGACCTTCCTTTGGGCCGATCAATATCCGCAATGAATAACACACACAAATACCTTCTAATATTCAAAGTTAGTTAATATCCACAGGAGAGGTTGCTTTGGAAACATGTTGCTTCAACTAACTTACTTTCGAATATTATATCTCTCAAAAGATTCCGATGTACCAAGATTTGACACTGAAATCACTTATTTGCATCTATATTTGACTTTAGGATTTGAATTATAGAATTCAAAACTTCAGAATAAAGCAATCCTTAAGTTGAGAGAGTCAATTGCAATATTCTTAAACCTTAGGTGGCCAATCATGTAAAATTTTAAGCTTGAAGACTTAAATTATAATTTTCCCAAAATTTTATTGGCCAATTTTGAGAAATTCCAAACTTTAGGTCCCAATTTGAAAGAAAATTAAACTTTAGGGGTCCAAAATAGGAAATTTTTAATCTTTAAAGGTTGATTTTGAAAATTTTCAAACTTTAGGAGCCAATTTAGAAAATTCCCAAACTTTAGGGACTTAATTTTAAAAAAAAATTCAAACTTTAAGGACCAATTTTGAAAATTTCCAAACTTTAGTGACTGAATTAGAAAATTTTCAAGCTTTAAGGACCAAATTAAAGAATTTCATAACTTTAGGTGCTGTATTAGAAAATTTTCAAACTTTAGGGACTGAAAATGAAAATTTTCGAACTTTAAGGGACCAAATTAGAGAATTTTCAAGCTTTAGGGACCAATTTTGAAAATTCTCAAACATTAGGGGCTTGATTGGAAAATTTTCAAACTTCAGGGACTGAATTATAAAATTCCATAACTTGAAGGGTCCTGACTTAACTAAATTATAACTTTAGGGGCTCAATTTATAAATTTCAAAATTTTAGGGGCCAACTTAAATAATTTCATAACTTTAGGATTTAAGTTTTATATCACAATAAAAATAGAGGACTCGAGGTGCAAATAATCACAATCATCCAAAATTGCAAAGGAGCCCTTAAAAACATCTAATTTCCAAGACAAGCCCCTGCCTCCAAAACCGCTGATTCGCAACAGGTAGGGATTTTTCAACCCTAGCCCACCGCCTCCTCCCGTCCCGAAAGAGCAGCCGACTCAGACCAGCGGCCCTCCTTCGCGCCTAACGGCGCTGTTCACCTGCACGGAGCAGCGCTGCGCGACCACCGCATCCCCATCAACCGAATCCGACCACAATAACCGGCCCTACCTCAACCAAAACCCAACTTCAAATTCAAATGTATATACTATAGCACAAAACCAGATTCGAAATTTCAACAACCAAAATCAGATTTTACATATTCAAAATCAACCAATTGAATCCATATTCCCAAATCTCGAAAAATATATATACATACAGGAACATATACATGATTTGATATATATATATATATATACAGAAATCGATTTTCATCACTTCAAATTCAAATTTCTGAGTCTGAATACCGAAATAAAAATAAACAGATTATATGTATGACCAAAACCAGATTCAAAATCCATACTCAATACCCAACCGAATCCGAATACATAAACCCAAACCTAATTTTGAAGGCATATATACATACACAGAAAATATCGATTTGGTTGTATATTTTTTTCAATTTTTCAGTTTGCTGTGGGTGTATATAATTTCAAAAATCAGCAGCATGTGGTTTTTACATATATGCGTACAAAAATTGATAGGATAATTCAACACGATGTTGGCTCTGATACCACTTGTTAGAAAATTTATCACAGACAATTATTTATCTATGATCCAAAATCATCATGCTGAATTATCAAGAATTAAATAACTGAAACGGAAGCGTACCTTAATCAAACGTGATTCATGATAAACGACTCGCTTGGTTGGATATTCCAAATCAATACGTAGTCCTTATTTTCTCTCTGATGATGGGATGTCAGACAGAATGAACAGTACGTACGATTCAGGGACCATAACCGACTTTATATACTGTATTGCCAGTTAACCTAATCCGGCCCATCATGAATTAAGTAATGGCCTGATATCTATACGTAAAAGCCCATACATTAATTAGATGTATTAAAGCCCGATATACCAAATCCTTATTAGATCACTTTAAATGGGCTTAACCAAATTTGATAGCCTTTTATTCAATACACAATAATTCACATATAAGCCCACACGATTGATTAAAATCCTTACAAAATTCTCTTCTGTCTCCTTCGATTCATTAATCAAATCGAGGTGACACTCTCAATATCCCCTAGTCCCATTAATTAGGATTAGAGGCACTGAGTGCGTGGAATTCGATCTTGTAGATTGGTTTGATTGTGTGTATGAAGTATTGGATTTCTCATATTGCTAGGGCTTGGAATTGATGTCCTAGAATCAACATGAGTTTCCAGAAGTGTGGCTGCCGTGAAAGTAGTATTAGAGGAGGAAGTTCATACCCAGAATTTTGCACACGGTTGCTGTGAATATTTCTATGTTTGTGCTGTGAATTTGTGAGGAAGGGAGAATAGGAGTGTATATGTATTGGTTTGCTTCAGATCAAAAATCATGCAAAGATGGTGAGATTGGGGGAAGAAACCTGTTGATATGCTAATTGGCATGTGAACACTGGAGAGTATGGTATACTGACTGAATTTCAGAAATTTACTTGGTTGATTAAGGAAAGGAAGTATGAATGGGATTGACAAGAATATAATGGTTGATTGAGGAATGAAATTATGGGATTGTAGAGTGATTAGAGAATAATCTGTGTAGAAGGTAAGAAAAAATATCGTGAAGTGAAGCTGCTGATGAATGGATTTGGCTCTATAATTGGGCCAACGAAGTTTGGATTTGGTTAAATTGGAATATGGCATTAAACAATCAGGACTAGAAGTTGGGCTTAAAAGTTTGGATCTAAAATAAATCAAAATTTGGACTTAAAATAATTTGAATCCAAATAAATTGAAAATTGGGCAAAATAAATAAATAATGATCTTAGAATATTTTTGATAAAGTTTGACTTAAAATCAAATAACGGACTTGGACATCATTTAATGAAATTTGGAATTGGAACAAGGTAATTTAAAATAAATTTAATTTTTATTTTATTGGCGATCACGCTTTTTTTTTTTTTTTTTTTTTAAATAAATGGACAAAGTCGTAGCGACACATTTTTAAAATAATATTTATTTAAATAAGTCATGAAAAAGTCTCGGCCGCTACACGTGCACTATTTGGTGAACTCACTCAAGACGTGATGGAACAGGTAAATTTATAATGTATCCATAACATGAAAAAGTTCATTCAGAGAGAAAAAGAGCACTGCGATAATATGACTAAACAACTGAGAACTTTACACAATAATATGAATAAGTTGACTAGCCAAGTTTGTCAGTCAACTTTTCGAAATTAGGACATCATTTTCGAGCAGAACAGTTATAGGGCATTGTTAAGTGCATTTTTATACACTTTTTATACCTTTAAATTAGCATATTTTGAAATATCTTGAGCAAATATCTAATAATTTATGCATATTTTGTGTTTAAATAAGTTAATATCCAAGTTTGAGGCTAAAAATCACAAAAGGGGTACAAATTATGTTGAAATTGAAAGTTTGGGGACCATTTTGTCACTTCCTAGAAGTTGCGGACAAGCTGTAAAATTTAACCCAGGGACCAGATTGCTAAATTTAAAAAGTTGAAGGACTTCAAGTGCAATTTTGAAGGACCTATTTGAAAGAAATCTGAAAGTTTGGGGACTAAATTGATCTTCATTGAAAGATGGAGGACTAGATTGCAATTACGGAAGGGACTAAGCAGCAAAGAACCATCCCAGCCGAGCCACGCAAACGCGTGGCTCGAACCTAGTCGCGAACGTGACACAGGCCATAAAATTGACCCGAGAAAAATTGCTTGCAGTAAAAAGCACTGCGCGATTGCGCGGTATTGATTTAAAAAAAAAAAATTAATAAATAAAATTCTGGGCCAGTCCGAGTCAACCCTACCGGCCCGATTCGGCCCAAAACACTGTTATACGCTGATTTTGGCAATTTTTAAGGTTTTTGGTTGATTTTTGAGATAATATAAATATCCAAAATCCTCATTTTGCTAGGGATTATGTAAGTTCAAGCATTTTTTCTAATTTTTTTTGTATTTTCTCTTAATCTTTACATCATTTAATGCAATGTTCAATTAATGTTTTAATGTTTTAGTGTTCTTCTTCTACATTTCATCATCTTGTTACTATTTAAGCTTTTGATTTGTAGTATTTTCTTAAATTTGCACCATAAAGTTCATTTATTTTGAATGCATTTAATGTTTAATGCTTGGGTTGTTGAAGATATTAATGAGTGATGGAGAAACTAGGTTCAAAGTGAAAGATTTTGGGATTTTCAATTCAACAACTTAACAAAAATGGAAGTTTTCTTTATTATCTTATTTTTAATCTTTATTTTGATTATTATTGATATGTTTATGTTATTTTGTAAATGTGCTTGTTATTTTATTGTGGGTTAATGTTATTATGTTAGAATATTTAAGTAGTATATTTTCAATTAAGCATTTTTGGTTGTTTATGGATATTGGGTATTTATGTTTATATTTTTATGATTAGGAATGTTGTTTTATATTTATATAATTTTAAAATGTCATCAATATTTTGTATTGTATTTGCAAGTCATTATACATGTTAGGTTAAATTTAGAATTTCCCATGTAATTTGGTTATTTGATTTACTACTACTAAGTGATTTTTGAAAGAAGAAATTAGTGTAGTTATAAAAACTAAATTTACCTTGACTTATGTTCTCCAACTTATTTTAATCACCAAGTTATTATTGTCACTAGTTTACTTTTGATAATTAGTTTTAATTCTATCTTTTATATATTGTTATCTATTTTCTTTAATTAACTAGTTTTCATATCGCCATGCTTTAATTTATGTTACTTAGTATTCACCATCAAACCAAACTTTTATGTTACTTGACTTTTCTTTTAAAATGAAAGCAAAAAATTTAGTTATAAATCAATCAATCCTCGTGGGTATGATAACCCGGACTTTTCGAGTTCACTTTACTACTTGAACACGAATCGTGCACTTGTAGTATACGATTTTAGCGAACAAGTTTTTGGCGCCGTTGCCGGGAATTGATTTTATTTGTACTAAATGCATTGATTTTTGTTAATTGAATTGTCTTCTCATTCTCATCTCTTTCTTGTTTTTATTTTCATTTTCCAGGTAATCTTACCTTGTTTATGCAAGAACGTCCGACTTGGAACATTCTTCCATTTGATCCCGAACGAACTTATAGGAGGAGGATTAGAGAAATAAGGAAACAAGTTGAACAACAAAGAATATAAAGCAATATGGGGGACAACAACCAAGATGGTGCAAATCCTTGGGTTGCACTTATTTTTAAATAATTTTGTCTTTGCAGGTAAAAGTCAATTTTGCAGTTCTCTCACAAGATGGTTTGTCATGGGCATAGTTCAAGCTAGACTTCAGAAACCAAGGAAGTACTCATCTTTAATGATAATTCGTGTTGAAAATGGAGATAGTAGCTCCTTTTTGTATGGCTACTGGTCTGTTAAAGATATTGTTGCAATTTAGAGGGATAGTAAATGTCAAACTTTAGATGTGCAATCAAATAGATGAAAAATCTATATTGCAGATTTTGTTTTAATTTTGGAGAACAAAGTACCGTAATTTTTGTTAAGTATTAAAATATGTGGTATAATTTTCTTTAAAATGCTTGTATTTTATTGTGAATAGTTGATTTGTTTTTATAGCACATGTGTTTCATATTTTACATATTACATATATGTTTTAGAAATTTGTTGGTTATCAGTGGAATTATCTATATTGATTTACAAAAAATTAAAAAAAAAATTGTTAAAGATCAACGGCAACGCACAATGAGTGTTGCCAAAAGTATCAACAGCAACGCGCAAAGAGTGTTGCTAAAAGTATCAACGGGAACGGGCAACACTCGTTGACAAAAGTATTAATGACAACGCGCAACGAGTGTTGCTAAAAGTATCAACTGAAACGCGCAATGAGTGTTGCCAAAAGTATCTACCGCAACATGCAAAGAACGTTGCTAAAGGTCTACTACAACACGCAATGAATGTTGCCAAAAGTATCAACGGAAACGTGCAATGAATGCTCCCAAAGCTGTACCACAACACGCAGTGAACGTTGCCAAAGGTATACTGCAACACGCAATCCATCCTTTTGCAACACGCAATGAACGTTGTCGTATCTTTTCCCTCTACGACAACACTGCGATTTGCTACATGCACATGAACGTTGCAAAAGGTCTTTTGCAACATTTTTTGCTCGTTGCCGTAGGCTGTTTTTGTTGTAGTCGGTTTCTGATTTGAAAAATCTTTTGGGGTTTTCTTTTGGGTATTTGGGGATCTTTGTTTTTTCCTTTCAAAACTTCAAAATTTTTTGATAAAATCCCAGATCAAACGAACTCAAGGTTGAATCACTGATACCTTTGAGTTTCTTAGAAGATTTGCATACTTTGGCTACGAATCTGTTGGTTACTTGGCACACTGGTACTAGATCTTAAAAGATCTGAAGTCAGATCTACTTTTGCTTGAAAGTTTCAAAAGAAACTGCAATTTTCGCAACAATCAGGTGATATCTTTGAAACTCTTTTAGGGTTTCTTTTAATTTCTTTTGTTCTTTCTGTTTCCTCCATTGAAGCTCTTCTTGGACCTTTTTACTCACCTTTGTCCAGGATTCCTTTAGAGAATTCAAGAATCTGAGGGAGTTCTTGGGCGACCCAAGTAGGGTTGAGGAAAGAAAGGCACCTTTTACTGAGTTTTACACTTAGTTGATTTACTTCTATATAATTTGAAATCTGCAGTAGTGATTGTGCCTTGTGTTGTGAATTTTATGTGCAATCTGAAATTTGTGATTCTGTTTTGCAATTGACTGCATAATTTGCCTGCATTATTCTGTTCTCACTCCTTACTGTGCATTCTTAGTCTCCCATAATTGTTTAAATATGAATACTGCTAAGGTTGAGGTTGAAATTTGGAATAGGAAGGGGAATTTTAGTTTATGGTGACAAAAAATTAAAGCCCTCTTACTTCAATTAAAATGTGCTAAAGTAAGAGATGAAACCTGGCCTGAAAACTTGATTGAGGAAAGAAGAACTGAACTAGATGAACTTGCTTGGAGTACCCTGTTCCTTCACCTTTCTGACACTGTGATTAGGAAAGTAGGGGAAACTAAAACAGCTGCAGACCTTTGGGACAAACTTGAAGAACTTTTTCTCACTGTTTCTCTTCCAAACAAATGTTTTTTATGGAAAGAATTCTTTAGCTTCAAGTTTGATCATTCCCTAGGTTCTGAAGAAAACATTGATAGGATCTTCTAAATGCTGGAGAGAAAACTACTGTGGATCAGAGAGTTGAGTGTTTGCTAAATGGTATGGGAGAAAAGTACAAAGATATTAGGAATGCCTAAGAGTATGGATGTCAGAAATTGTCTGTTGAAATAATTCATACATCTCTTAAAAATAAAGAACTAGAGACTAAGTCAAAACATAAAGAGGCCTATAATGTTGAGTCCACATCACAAAGGGGTAGAAACTCATCTAGAGGAAATTATAGAGGCTGGAACCAAAATAAAAATAACCCCAGACAGGCTAAAGACTATCAAAATAAGAAGTTCATACCAAACAAACTTATGGATAAGAAATATGATAATCATAATAGGTTTGATAATAGAAAATATGATCAAAATAGGTTTGAAACAAAAAGGTATGATAATAATAAATTTGATAGGAAGCCTGATGAAACTAGAAGGTGTTTTTATTGTGGAAAAATGGGTCATTTAGTTGACAAATGCTTTAAGAAATTAAGGGATGATAGTAAGAATAATCAACAGGAACATGTAGACATTCAAAATAATAGTGGAGTTGTTTATGTTACCACCACTTCAAATATGAAAGATGAATGGATTTTAAACTCAAGATGTACTTTTCATATGTGCCCTTATAGGGATTTATTTGATAGTTTCTCTGTGTATGCTACTGGTCCTGTAAAACTAGGGAGTGATGTATCCTGTGACATAAAAGGGATTGGAAAAGTGATTTTAAAACTTGCTGACAATAACATTTTGATTTTAAATCAAACCAAATATGTTCCTGATTTAAGAAGAAACCTCATCTCATTAGGAATTTTAGATGATGAAGGTTATGAAGTTAGAGTCAGTAATGGATACATAAAATTTTTGAGAAACAATTTGTTGATTTCTAGTACAATCAAGTCTAATGGGATTTACATCCTTTCTGTGTAGTCAGCCCTCCTACTTTTCTAACTGTTGAAACTGTTGATAATAATTTGTCTGATTTGTGGCATATAAGATTAGGCCATGTAGGAGAAAAATGACTTAAAATGTTAGAGAAAAATGGATTTTTTGGCAAAGACAGTTTTCAGAAACTTAATTTTTGTGAAGAATGTACTTTGGGAAAACAAAAAACTTCTTCGTTTGGAAAATGGGTTCGTAAGTCCAAGGTCATTCTTGAGTATTTGCATGCAGACCTGTGGGATCCTGCTCCTATTAACACTGTTTCTAGTTTCAGATATTTTTTGTTGATTGTTGATGATCACTCCAGAAAGTCTTGGGTTTATTTGCTGAAATCCAAAGATCAAACTGTCTCTGTTTTCAAAAAAATTATTACCTTGGTTGAAAATTTGAAAAATAAAAATGTTAAAATAATCTGAACTGATAATGATTTAGAGTTTTGCAATTTTGAATTTGATGATTTCTGCAAACACCAAAGTATACTTAGGCATAAGACTGTTTTATACAGTCCACAGCAAAATGGGGTTGCTGAAAGGATGAACATGACCTTGTTAGAAAGAACAAGGTGCATGTTAATCAAATCTAATTTACCAAAATTTTTTTTGGGGGAAGCAGTCAAGACTACATCTTTTTTAATAAACATGTGTCCTTCTAGTGCTGTAAACTACAGCATTCCTAATCAGATCTGGAATGGTGCAGTTTCAGATTACTCAATTTTAAAAACTTTTGGCTGTGCAGCCTATGTTCATCAGGTTCAATCCAAACTTGATCTCAGGTCTTTGAAATGTGTTTTTGTTGGATATGGGGAAGGGGTTAAAGGTTATAGACTTTGGGTTAAAGAACAAATGGTTTCAAAGTCATTTTAAGCAGGTTAGTTGTTTTTAATGAAAAAGTTTTTCATTGCAAGTCTGAAAAGAATGAAAATCCACTTTGTAAAAAGAATTTTTTAATTACTGAAGTGAGCTTTGATGATTCTCATCTTCAACTTGAGCAACCCCAACACTTGCATACTGATTTTCCTGCTTCACCTGCACCCACTTCACCCACTTTGTCTGATCATGATGAACCTGTTTTGAATGATTACCAACTGGCCAGAGATAGAACTAGGAGAGAAATTAGACCCCTAGCTAGATTTGATGATTTTGAATATTATTTTGCCTCTGTCTTGTCAACCTCTTTAGATCCTGAACCTTGCTCATTTGAAGAAGCAATGGGATCCAAAGATAAAAACTTATGGCTTGCAGCCATGAAAGAGGAAATGAATTCTTTTATAAAAAATCAGACCTGGACCTTAATAGAGAAATCTCCTGACAAGAAACTGATTGACTGTAGGTGGATTTTCAAAATAAAGGAAGGGGATTCTGAAGGGGGTAAGCCTAGATATAATGCTAGATTAGTTGCAAAAGATTTTTCACAAAAAGAAAGCATAGATTACACAAATTTTTTCCCCTGTTGTGAAATATACTTCTATTAGAATTCTATTTGCTTTAGTTGCTCAAAATGATTTAGAACTTGAGCAAATGGATGTCAAAACTGCCTTTTTGTATGGCATGCTTGATAAAACCTTTATATGTCTCAACCAAAAGGCTTTGAACAGAAAAATAAACTTGATCTAGTGTGCCTGCTTCAGAAATCTCTTTATGGCCTGAAGCAAGCACCTAGACAGTGGTACAAAAGATTTAACAATTTCATTCAAAGTTTAAATTTTCAGAAAAGTTCATATGATCCCTGTTTTTACTTTAAAAATGATATTTCTGATCCTATGTATTTGCTTTTGTATGTGGATGACATGCTAATTGCTGGTAAGCGTTTGCATGTTATTTCTTGTCTTAAAGAGAATTTGAAAACTGAATTTGAAATGAAAGACCTAGATCCAGTTAGGAAAGTTCTTGGAATTGATGTGTTTAGAAATAAATCTACAAGAAAATTTTTTTGAATAAGAAAGGTTACATTGAAAAAGTTTTGAAAAAATTCTCCTTATTTGATTCTAAACCTGTTACGCTGCCATTACTTGCTCACTTTAAAGTGTCAAATGATCAGTGTCCTAAAACTGCAGAAGAATTTCACAGAGTGAAAAATGTTCCTTATTCTAATGCTATAGGTTCTGTAATGTATCTCATGGTCTAACCAGACCAGACATTGCATTTTCAGTCAGTGTTTTGAGCAGGTTTATGAGTAACTCAGGAGAACCTCACTGGGAAGCTCTTAAATCTTTACCAAAATATTTGAAAAGAACCTTGAATTTGAGTCTCATGTGTTTCTAAATCTAAAATTGCCTTTGAATTAAAGGGCTTTGTAGACTTTGACTTTGCTGGAAATGTTGATAACAGGAAGTCTACTTCAGCCTATTTTTTCACTTTAAACTCTTCCTGCATCAGTTGGAAAGCACAACTACAGAAACTAGTTGCACTTTCTTCAACTGAAGCAGAGTACATTGCAGCCACTGATGCAGTAAAAGAATGTATGTGGCTGAGGGGGTTACTTTTCTGAAATAGGGTGTTTGAGTAAACCAGAAATTGAAATTTGCACTGATAGCCAGAGTGCATTCTATCTTACTAAAAATCCTGTGCTTCATAACAAATCTAAACATATAGATGTCAAATTTCATTTTATTAGAGACATCACTAAAAAGGGTTTTATAAAACTGGTTAAAATCCCTACTCAGTTAAATCCAGCATATGCTGGAACAAAAGTGATCCCTACAACAAAATTTAAAGATGCTCTGAAGTTGCTTAATATTTTTGAATTTGATACTGCTTCAGTAAACTTTTGCAAGGAACAAAACTTGGAAGAGCAACCTGAGGATACTAAAGACACTTGGAACTGGACACAAGAGCTGAAATGAAGATAGCAGCAGCCTGCACCAAATTAAGGTGAAGATTTGTAAAGTAATTGGCCCAAGCTGCAGCCCAAGTAGTCCAGAAACAATGCAGCCTAGAACCGAAAAATGTCAGCCCACTTTACATCAATGCTGCTGAGTCCATTATCTATTTGATCCGGAGCCCAAGTTGCACTTTGAGGAACACGCTTTCTTGATCTGTAACAGAATTGATTTTAACCATCTGATCAACCACCTGGAACTGTTTTGAACCGTTGAATTTGCCTTATCTCTTAATCAGATGAAAAGGCGATGGAAGTGTCCAAACTCATTACACTCTGAATTCATTCGTCTCTCTATGTTCTGAACTCTCTCACTTCTCTCATACGCCATTTTGATCTTTGGCGATTTTTCTTCTCTTTCACTTTGATTTTCAGAAGATTTGTTGTAATATTCTTTTGAATTGATAGAGAGGGTTTTGTGTTCCAGTAAACACAATTTGTTTCTGATTTGAGAGGTTTTTGTAGAGTAGTTTTGTACGCAGTTGTGCGATTTGTAGTATGAGAAGTTTTGTAAACTTTTGAGTTATTTGATTCAAAATTTTACTGTGATTCTTGTAAAAGATTGTTGTAAATCAATAAACTTCATCGTTTTGTTGGTTATGTGTTACTGATTTCTTTACAAAATTTGCATGAAAAAGAAAAATATTTTCATTTGCCTTTTTCATATTGAATCAAACATATGTTTATGTTGCAATTCCCTCGAAGAGCTCCAACATAAATTAAACTGACTCTGGTTTTACAGAAGTTTTGGGGATCACGATTCTTGAATTTTTGGATGGAATTCATGTAAAATTCTGTTTAACATGTACTAACTAGCATGTCGGCAACAGCAAAAGAGATAACAAACCGAGTTATATCTCTTATTGTCATCCGTAAAAATTTAAAAAATCATTAGTTCCGAGTTCTCTCTCTTATCGCCATCCGTAAAAAATAAAAATTCATCATTAGTTAAAGTATTTACGAAATAGAGTTGTGGTACATTGAAAAAAGTGTGAATTTAAGGCATATATTCTTGGACGTCGTAAAAGTTATCAAGATTGAAAAAGCAGGATTCTTTTTAATTTCGTCGTCCTCTACTCATATTTATTTATTCCGCCTTTTCTTTTCATTCTTCCTTCCTTCCTTCCTTCCCAAGACCCCCAGGACTTCTAACTTCTGGTTTTCTTCCTTTATCGGGTTTTCTTTTACTTTCGTTATCTTTCTTCTCCTCTCTGCCTATTACCTCTTCGATCTCGTTTCCAGATTTCACCGATTGTGGTGATGTCATCAATAACCTGTTCATGCAATTCAATTTCGAAATCAGATTATTAAACATCGTCATCTGTGATTTTTGTGTAAGATAATCTTGGAGCAGGCTTTGAAGGTAGGCACTGTAGAAATTTTTAACATGTTATGTTCACCTTTTCATGTAAGACTTCTTTTCAGTATTTAAATGGCAATAGTTCATCAGTTTTGAGTTAGCCCTCACATTTCTCAGTTTTTTTTTTTTAATCCGTTGATCTTTTATTTGACTTATGGAACTTAAGAAGGCGTTCATTACTCGTCCTGTACTGCAATATAAGGGTCGACAAGTACTAGTGCTTGAAAAAAAAAAAAAAAAAAATTTAATATCTGAAAATTTGATCGTGTATTTTCGTCTGAATATTAGTGCTTGAAACTGAATTATTTTTATTTCATTGAAAGTACAAAATTCATTACTTGAGTTGCAATTTTAATTGTGTGTGAAAGCTAAAAAGACTCACATTGGGGTTCTTCCACTTCCTATTTTTCAGTGTAGTAAATAGGTTTAAAAAGATTTGGATTTCCATTAGTATTTTCTGGAGTTTTTTTTTTTTTTTTTGATCGGTAAATGTGAAATATATTGATCAATATATTTATACAAAATACACCGGCCATACCCGGGTGAACAAAAAGATGTGAAACATCATCAATGGTCTAAAGACCCAAAGCAACATACTCAAATTGAATCAAAACGTGCGGATACAATAAAAACATGTCCCTATAAACATGTGTTTTGATGCGTCTTGTGATGCAATTAGGGTTTGTATTTCGACCCTCAAATTAGTGGTTCCTTTTATTTTTGCTTGTATATTAGTCCCCTAGAGATCATCTAGAGATCAGGCAGCAATTGAAGCACCATTGTCTTAATTAAAGAGAAAGTGAAACCAGATTTCTTCAGTGTGAGTAAAATTCTCTGTTTTCACATTTCTGTCGATTGTTATGCAACTTAGGTATGGCAATGTAAGGTCCTTTGTACTTGTTATCTGATACGTAATGAGATAACCTGTTTTAAGCATTTTTTTAGCTGAGCATTGACAATGACACCTTATGAATATTTCTACTTGTTTTTGATATATAATGTTTATTAGCTGATGATAATTCAATTAATGGAGACAAATCTGAGGATTTTGAATTTTCTGCAGAATTTCCGACGAAGAATTGGAAATGGTTTTGCTGTAATTCTCGTAGTCAATATGGTTTCAAGTAAAAATTAGTGTTGATTAACAAAAGAGATGATAATTATTAACAAAAGCGGTGATTACGAAATAATTATGTACAAAAGAGATGAATTTTTAATCAGTTACTCACAATGCCATGGTGCATTTCTGTACTAAATAATTATGATTATCTCTCTTGTAATCGTGAGACTCTGCATATAGAAACATAACCTTCATTAATTTAGTAGGACAAAGAAGAATTATATCCCAAAAATCGGCTCTAAAAATCTAACAATTTACCTTTTAGTTAATCAATAGAAGTATTATGTCGTACTATCACCTCGGATTCCTTTTGGCAGTACTTATTAGAGATAAACCAAATAACAAAAATGATATGAAGATCATCTGTAAATGATTTGTAATTATGAATTGTACTTAGCTGATACAAAAGTTGAAGAGTAACAGGACTCTTGCAATACCTATTCAATCAACTTGTTCATGCATCAATGCCCAATAGTATGAAGCCTTTCTTTCTGTTTTACTGACCGCAGGAACTTTGAGGATGTCCTAAATCAGGTGGTGCCGTGGTGACATATAAACTTGCAAGAGCTTCTGTACTCTCTAATACGAGTCCAATGAGTAGTCATAGCACAGTTTTGAAGGAAACTTGTACAATTTGCTTGGAGAATGTCGATGTAGTGAAGATGTTTTCAGTTGAATATTGCTTCCACAGGTTTTGCTTTTCTTGTGTGAAGAAACATGTCAAGGTACAATTACGCCAAGGGATTGTGCCAAAATGTCCTTTTCAAGGTTGCAGGTCCGATCTGAAAATAGATAGCTGCAAGAAGTTTTTAACACCAGAGTTAATTGAGATCATGACTCAGCGCATAAAGGAAGCTCGTATTCCTGTTACGGAGAGAATTTATTGCCCAAATTCCCGATGCTCTACACTAATGTCAAAATGCGAGGCTTTGGAATTTTCAGAAATGAATGCTAAAGAATCTGGAGCCAGGAAATGCATTAAATGTTACCGTTCTTTTTGTGTCAACTGCAAGGTGCCTTGGCATGAGAACATGTCGTGTTATGATTACAAAAGTTCCCATATATATTCCTGTTCGGAGGATTTAGCGTTGGATTCACTTGCTAAAAAAGAACTGTGGCGCCAGTGCAAGAAATGCAGCCACATGATTGAACTAGCTGTTGGTTGCTTCCACATAATTTGCAGGTATCTCTGAAGAGTTATTTCTAAGCTTGTGTTTTTAACGCAATCATTACAATTTATAAACAACATAATTTTTCAAATCACTTTTTAACCACACATTTTACCTCAAAAACATAAATAAATCAATTTATAATTACTACAGTGATACCGAGCATATCATAATGTAGTTTTCAGCCACCCTATCTTATACAATGATCTACTTAGAAATTCTTATCTGAAGGCAATAAGAAATGTTTCACATTCAACTTCTACTCGTATTGTCTTTGTAGATGTGGATATGAGTTTTGCTATACTTGCGGTTTGGAGTTTAAGGATAAAAAACCAACGTGCACTTGTCCAAGATGGGAGGAACGCTACATTATCCACGACTAGCTAGCATTATGGCTCGGTCGGAGGAAGTTCTATCAGCTAGTTGGCTGATGTAAATTATCAGTGGAAACATCACCCTCAATTATTACCCCTCGCATTCTCTTCCTTTTGAATAATTTTTGCATGTGTGTTCCTATATTTCGAAGGGTCTATGTAAAGACATGGATTATCTATCACCCAATGTTCTACCCAACTTTGTTTTGTTTAGCTGAATTCAGTTTTCTCTTCCTCATGTTGGAGTATGCATGAGCTTTGGAAAGGTATCTACCTATTTTTATTTTACTTGTAAATTTGGTGTAGTAAAAGGATCACAATCCAGTGAAAGGGTTTTTTTTTTTTAATCATAATGTGATCGCATAAAACAAAAATGCACCATGAATTGCAGAGGACGAATTACTATCTTTTCTAGCATTTCTAGTATTGCTCCACCCTCACAAAGGGTTATGGAGATCCTTTTTATGTGAAGCATGTTCGTTAAAATCGTGTATCGCAAGTGTACGGGTCGCATTCAAGTAATAAAGTGGACTTTTTGAGTTCGGATTATCAATCTCACGAGGAATATATACTCAATTAAACACTCTAATTAATTTAATTTGAACAATGACGTCAAATAATAAGTTTTTTGATTTTTTTAGGGAAAATAAAACATAAACAAACTAACTTAAAACTCTAACAACAATAAAGAAAATAATTTTACAAAGTTGAAATTCATGATTTCACTTAAACAACACTTAATTAATTTGCATTTTGTAAATAAAACTAACTACTTAAGATAGATAAATGCAAGACAATAAACATAAATCAAAATACACAATATTAAAAGATAATAATTATAAATTCATATGATTGAAAGTAAATAACTCAAAATACATAAACAAACTTAAAATAACTAAGTGTAGTTAAGTAACACCAATCATCCCAACAAAATACTATTTAGTTCATAATGAAAATCAACTCACAATAAAATGACAACATTTAACAATTAACAAAATCATTTTAACAACAAACTAATTTAAATGATTAATAATGAAACTTCAACAACAATAATAAGCTTGACATTAAACAAAACAAGTAAAATCACAAAAACTTAAGAGATAAAATGCATTAGTGACATAATGTTAGAGAGTAAAAATACAAAGAAAAATGCAAGAAAATAAAAAGGGGCAAGAATAAAACCTAACCTAGTTTTTTACTCATGTTTTTGGTATTTATACAATACAAAAATACCCTAAAATCACCAAAAATGCCCTGAAAACGTTCAAATCCGCATACACATCGATATGGGCAGAACCGGGTCAACTTGGGAATTTTTTATTTTTTTTAAATAACCCCGCGATCGCGCAGTGAAATTTCGTCCAACCATTTTTCTTGGGTCCGTTTTGTGGCTTGAGACGCCTTCGCGACTTGGTTCAAGCCACGAGTTTGCGTGGCTAGGTTGAGACGCTTTCTTGCAGCTTGGTCCTTCTAATAATTGTCATCAAGTCCTCCATCTTTCAATTCCGATCAATTTGGTTCCCGAATTTTTGGATTTCTTTCAAATAAGTCATTCTAAAATTGCACTTTAGGCTTTTCAACTTTTGGAATCTTGCAATTTGGTCCCTCCATTAATTGCGCGGCTCGTCCAGAACTTCAAGGAAGTGACAAAATGGTCCCCAAATTTCCAATTTCAGCATAATTTGCACTCCTTTTGTAATTTTTGGCCTCAAACTTGGATATTAACCTATTTAAATACAAAATATGCATAAATTAGTAGATATTTACTCAAGATATTCCAAAATATGTTAATTTAAAAGTATAAAAAGTGTATAAAAATACACATAACAAATACCCTCAAACTTAAACTCTTACTCGTCTCGAGCAAGAATATCTACTAGCATAATAAGCATAGATGAATGAGTGATAAACAATGTTAGATAACTTGCAAATCCTTACTTAAGTGTAAAATTGTATGATTAATTCAAAATTATGTTTTCAAAATAATAATACACAAAGAAGTTAAGTTTATCTCATGTTTGATCGGTGTATGTGTGCGTGCATAGTCACTCCAATTATAACTAAGGTTCAAAGAAACATTGTAGGAAGGATAAATTTCAAAATAATACTATCCACCCTTAGTGGTTAATTTCATTCATGTCCCTCTCATAGCATTCATCCCCCCAAATTATTTTTTTTTCTCTCCCGATATGTTATCCTAGAGGTAACTCTCAATTCACACATTTCTTTTTCCACTAAAGCTTGGTTGGGACTTACCGGTAATCTCAACAATCTAGGTATGCAGTGACTCTCCACTAGATGAGTGATTCAACATTAAAGTTTATACCAAACAATTCAAACCCACTATTAATCTAAGCCCTTATGTAAATACAAATACATGATTTCTACAAACTAATGTGATGATTGCTCGTGACTTCCCCACTCTCTTAAGCTTTCTAATTGACCTATGTATCGAGTTTTAGGTCGTCAACTCTCCGATTGTTTTAAGATCAAATGGTACCAGGTTTCAAAATACTCCTACGGACTTAATAACTCGAGTAAAAAAAGTTACGAAGTGAGGTGGACTTATTAAGCAAATGCAATGATGATAATGTGCTTTTTTTCTTTTTCTTTTTTTTTTTTAATTTTCAAAGTGTGTGTGTGTGCCCTACTCATTAAGCTTTCTAATTGACCCATGTAGCGAGCTTTAAGTCGGTGACTCCAAAGTTTCAAACTTAAAGCACCAAGTTTCAAGATACTCCTACGGGCTAAATTACTCGAGTCAAAAAGGCTACGAGATAGGGCAATGCAATAATTAAAATGGGCTTAGATCTCTAGCATTTGGTCATCACTTAGCTTATACTAACATTAACAACACTCCACACAAATTTATATCAAGCATGCATGGAATCACTACACATCCGGACCGTCTCCTTTACTGGCTCGACCACTCCTGAACTTGTCTCACAAAGGATCAGGAGATTAAAAGCATTGAAAAGAAATTGGATAGGTTGATAAAAATTGAAAATGCAAGCTTACAATCTAATTTTTATACTTCACGAATTTCTCCAACATTCAATAGATTCCAAATCTCAACAACAATTAGTCTTGACTATTGTGCTCAAGAGAACTTAGGATCACTCATAGATAAGCAATTTATAAAAAATAGGCACAAGTTTCATATTCGATCATTATTCGTAAATTAATCAGCAATTTCAAATATCAAATCATTTTAAGCCGACAGGTTATCTAGCATGTCAATATCCAAAACAAAATGAACAAAATCAAACATTACAGCATTTTAAGCCAGCAATGCTATCTAACATGATAAAGTGCAAAATGAAGTCAACACCCCCAAAGTTGAATTACACATCGTCCTCAATGTGAAAATAGAAACAACGTGTAAAGAAGAAATGAGCTAGTAAAACTTCCCTGATTTGATGCTTGTTTGTGATGTTTGAAATTGACCTAAGCTTTCTTCAAATTTAGTTCACCCTCAAACTTGTTGAGGACAATGTCGCTTAGGATTTTAAAAAATATTTGTTACCTACAAAAGTTTGACAAATAATTAAAAAGAAAGTAAAGAAATAAAGTAGATAATCACAAGTAAAGCAAAAGAGAAGAAATTTGAGTTTCCCCCAAAAAGCGCTTGGCTAAAGTCAAAAGCTCGACTTTTCACATAAGTACTTCACGGCACTTTAAATGAAGCTTTTGATGCTTTGCTCATTTTTCTTCTTTTGGCCTTGTTCCACTCTTCATTGATTCTCCAAACGTGCACCTTGCCCATTCCAATGTCATATGACTTGCCTACTTTATCCAATTCAAATTCAACTATGTAGACTTGCTCCTCCTCAATTGGCTTAATCACAAAATCAATTGTTGGGCAATCAATGAAGTTGAGAGAATGTGACTTAATCTCTTCCTCATTAATTGCCCCTTCCCCTTGTGATTCTTTTGTGATTAACTTGCCATTCTCTTCAAACTCATCTGCAATAGTTGATATCTCCTCGGATTGAAAGACCGATCCAAGATTCGAATCCATGGGCAATGGCAAGTGTTTCCTATTTATCCCCAAGAGTGGATCATACCCCCACATTTTAAATCCTTCCCAAAATATGGTATCTCCCATAGGTATATCATCTTCATTCAACTTGGCAAGCTCATTGTAAAATACATTTTCATTAAAAAATGGAGGACCCTCTCCTATAAGAGTAATGGCATCATCCCAATCTTGCGGTACACAATCTCCCAAGAGCATGTAACTAGCATTGGATGTTTCAATTGCTTGTTTTCGGAAATGTAAATATTGTCTAAACGCAAGAAGGTTAGATATAAACAAATTATTGCCCGAATACAAACATTGTCCATTATCATGCACCTTGTAACCAATTTCACAGCTCGAATACTCTCTAAGCATATATTCATTACCCATGTAGAGATTGTTCATTGCAAAAAATTTTCCTACTTTACCAATGTTAGAATCATGCATACATAAAAGGAAAATAAAAAATAAGAAAAATTAAAATTTTGGTGGTCAACCAAAAGTAGCAAAATAAAACATAAAATTAAATTGTTAAAACTAAACTTAATTAAAGTGGCAATCAAATAAAAACATTCCCCGACAACAGGGCTAAAAATTTGTTCGCTAAAATCGTGTACCGCAAGCATAGTGTCGTGTTCAAGTAATAAAGTGGAATTTTTTAGTCCAGGTTGTCGATCCCACGAGGAATGTATACTCAATTACGCACTCTAGTTAATTTAATTTTAACAACAACGTCACACAATAAGTTTTTGGATTTTTTTAGGGAAAATAACATATAAACAAACTAACTTAAAATTCTAACAATAATAAAGAAAATAATTTTAAAAAGTTGAGATTCAAGATTTCAATTAAACAACACTTAATTAATTTGCATTTTGTAAATAAAACTAACTACTTAAGATAGACAAATGCAAGACAATAAATATAAACCAAAATACACAATATCAAAAGACAATAATCATAAATTCAAATGCTTAAAAGTAAATAACTTAAAATACATAAACAAACTTAAAATAACTAAGTGTAGTTAAGTAACATCAATCATCCCAAAAAATACTATTTAGTTCATAATGAAAATCAACTCACAATAAAATAACAACAACATTTAACAACTAACAAAATAATTTTAACAACAAACTAATTTAAAAGATTAATAATGAAAAGTCAACAACAATAATAAGCTTGATATTAAACAAAACAAGTAAAAACACAAAAGCTTAAGAGATAAAATGCATTAGTGAAGTTAGAGAGTAAAAATGTAAGAAAATAAAAAGGGGCAAGAATAAAACCTAACCTAATTTTTACTCATATTTTTTATATTTATACCACCAAAAAATACCAAAAATCACCAAAATGCCTTAAAAACGTTTAGATGCGCGTACACAGCGAAATGGGCAGAATCGGTTCGACCCGGGGAAAAAAAATTCTTTTAAAAAAGAACCGCGCGATCGCGGGGTGAAATTTCGTCCAACTATTTTTCTCGGGTCAGTTTGTGGCGTTCACAACTTGGTTTGGCCCATGCGTTAGCGTGACTAGGCTGGGACGCTTCCTTGCAGCTTGGTCCTTCTAATAATTGTCATCAAGTCCTCCATCTTTCAATTCTGATCAATTTGATCCTCGAATGTTTGGATTTCTTTCAAATAAGTCCTTCTAAAATTGCACTTTAGGCCCTTCAAATTTTGAAATTTTGCAATTTGATCCCTCGGTTAATTGCGCGGCTCGTCGAACTTCCTGGAAGTGATAAAATGGTTCCCAAACTTCCAATTTCAACATAATTTGCACTCCTTTTGTGATTTTTGGCCTCAAACTTGGATATGAACTTATTTAAATACAAAATATGCATAAATTAGTAGATATTTGCTTAAGATATTTCAAAATATGTTAATTTAAATGTATAAAAAGTGTATAAAAATGCAATTAACAAAGCGAAGTGCATGTATTAAACTTCTTAAAAACTAAATAAAATTTAGTCTATATTTTACTGTACACCGAGAGTTTGATATGAGTGTAATCTTGTTATATAACTTTTGTTATTTTAAAAGTTACTCATTTTTAGTGATGAACTGCTTAATTATCTATAAAATATGTAACTTTTAAAATAACAAAAATTATATATTAAAATTATATTCATATCATTATCAAAAATAAATAATATTCATATCGAAACTCTCGATAAATAGAATAATATGAGTAGAAAAATTTCATAATTATCAATTTTGTACACGTATATTTTATCATCACAAAAAGAGGGTTACCATGACCCTCTTTTATGAGGGGGAACAAATTCACACTCTTTTTGTTGATTATCAACTCTATCAAAATCATAATTTGCATCAAGATTATGATTGACACGGTATTAGATTCAGGCTTTCACATTGAAAATTTCCTAGCACTTCGACCATTTTTCATTCCCTCTTGATCCTTTAGAAATCTTCGGGCTTGGCAATTTGAATCAAACTCAATAGACCAATATTCATACAAATAATGTTGAGGTTGCAACCTTTACAGCATCTATACATCTCTTCAGAGAATGTGAATAATAAGCAGATGACAGCCCTCCATGGCCCATGGCCCCATGCTAATAACTTAAATTCTCGAACATAGGAAAGAAACATAAAAACCTAATTAATGCAAGGAAGAGAAGTGATAATGCTATCTATTTGTGAATATTTTGGCTCTCATTCTGATTCCATATTAAACAAGAGCAGTGTTACACAAGCAAAGCATCTTGAAAAAGGTTAAACAGACATGCATGAGAGAATAAAGTGGGCTAAAAGCGCATTTAAGAAAAATCTCTCGAAGCAAACTTAAAAAGCATAAATGCGAACCATTATACTTGAAAGAAGATAAAAAGTCTCAATTCAATTCCCCTAGAGCGATACCTGCGATTTTGTAGATCTGAAACAAATAGTTTGTTCTTAAAAATATGAGCCCTGGGCTTTACGGAAGTTCTCCGAAATATTTTTTTTTTAGCAAAAGACTGAAAATTACGATAACATTCATATTCACATAAAACAAACTATACAAATTCACCGTAAACTTGCAAAAAATAAAAAATTCAAAAGTATTAACTAAGATAAAACTACCAACAAAATATGATATTCCAAATACTTAAAGTTTTATATTCAAAAGTGTTAACTAATATAAAACAGCTACTTAAACATAACCCTTCTAGCTGTTTTAGAAGCAAATATATTTATCAAATCAGTGTAATCAAGTTGTTCAACTATTTCTTTTTCAATCGACAACATAACCAGTCCATTTAATTTGTCATGCGACAAAGTTGATCGAAGGTAATTCTTGATCAACTTCAAACATCAAAAATCAAAGTCACAAACAAATCAAATATTTACCAAATCTCAATTCACAACTTATAACTTAATAATCACAATTCACACATGAAATCAAATATTTACCAAATCTCAATTCATAATTCACGAAAGGGGAATATGGGACTCATAAGGGATGACATTGCAAAAACTTAAATGTAACATTTACGCATAATTTTCAAATAATACTTCAATCATAATGAATTAAGGTTTAACCTCATTAACAGAGAATTGCGAATCGTTCAAAAATTGAGCAGTGGGCAGCCGAGAAGACCATTCACCAGTTACTCCTTACTCCTTAGGGCTTAGAAGCTAGAAATTGAGGATCTAAAAAAAATTGAGAAACCCAGATTCAAATTAGAAGTTAAAATTACAATTTACAAAACCAAAATATCAAAATTTATAACTTTAACTTACGGTACAGGTACTTACCATAAGTCCACTGTCCACCGAGCTGGAGGCAGTGTAAGCGCAAGCGTAAGCATGGAAAGGACTCAGAGGAACTACTACCTACCGCAGCACTGCTAGAGTGGAGAAGCTGGACTTGGACTTCTTGGAGTTAGAACATGGGCAACAGCCGCGGATTCGTCGAAGGTCGAAGTCGAAGCCATGTAAGGGGATTTGAGAGAGAGAGAGAGAGAGAGAGAGTAACCTGTGGCTGTGGTCGGAGACTGGTGGAAGCTCTGAAGTAGGAATCGTCGATCGGCCGATGGCTGGCCTTGCATTGTCGCGACTCGCACGTCGCCTCGCCGATCGTCGCAGAGGAGTGGGAGTGGGTTGTGCAAGTGGTTGGCTGATAATTGGATTTGGTCTGGATATGATTCAGATATGAGATATGTTATATGTAATTGGGTGCCGGGTGGGTTAATTTACTGGGTTGGGCCTGGTTGAAAAAAAAAATGCCCAAAAAATATAGCCTGTGGACCCTGAAACAGGGGTCTCATGGGCCTCTGGCAGGTCCGGGCCTATCTCCTCCCTCCCCCAATCTCAAATCGGGTAGAAAAGTTTCCCTACCAGTGTCGTGATGGGTAGGGGAACAAGGCTCGAAAAGTAGTTAGAAGTCAGGCAATCAATAGCCATCACATGTTACTAACTATAAAGACTCAAATGCCTCCAAGGCGTCAATATATGTCAATAATAATCCTACCTAGGCATGCAAAAAAAAAAAAATCAGCGCTTATATGGGAATATAGGACAAAGATAACCGCAATCATACTATTTCATGAACAAATGAGTGAAACGGAGTCACATCTTACTAGAATAGACATATTAAGATCTAACGTGGAGTTTCCTAGCAAAGATATTGATGGCAATGGAAAAGAAGTGTTGAAAAAAAAATTAGGAATGTAAAGAGAAAATTCAAGAGAAGTGGTAAAAAATCTCGAAAGAATCACGAAGAAAGGACAAATTTATCGACAAGAATGCACACTACAAGAAAATTAGGTTTATCCTTCAAAATTTTCTCATACAAAATGAAATTTGTATGCGGAGTCTACTTTTTCCTACAAAACGTGTTTTTGTAGGGATAATAATTCAGCTCAAAAAATGTTTATACTTAAACTACAAATTTCCCGCATACAAATAAAATTTGTATGCAGAGTCGATTTTTTCCTCCAAAATGAGTTTTTGTAGGGATAAAAATTTGACTCCTAAAATATTTATATTTAAACTACAAATTTTTCACCTACAAAATTAGATTTGTAGGGGAAGTTTTATTTATTTTTCAATAAATAAATAACTTAAATTAAAAAATCCTAAATTGATACAAAACCAAGCTCAACCACAGTCCGTAGTGTATGAATTCTCTCATTCCAACTCAAGCCCAAAACCTGATTACCCCTCTCTCTTCCCATTGAGTCGTCTTCGTCCATGTTTCCCCTCCAAATTGCCGACGCCCATGAGGCCATCACGTATTTCAGCCACCCAAGCGCGTGCTAAAGTTTTTGTTGTTGCAATTTGATTGGGTTCTATACATTTTAGACGTCTTCTTGATTTTTTGGTTTGGGGTTCTTTTCTTGTGTTTTGTACATTTTAGGTTGTTCATTTATTCTGTTTATTCCTTTTTCCTAGAACCAGCAGCTTTTAGGAATTTTATTTTCATGTGTTTTTTGGAGGTCTGGATTGTTCGATCTGCAAAGAAGAATAATAGAGGTAATTTATAAAACATTTGTAATTTTATTAGTTTGTTAACTTCATATAATTTTTGCATTTTTTTAATTTACTTTTCCTGATCTTTTTTGTAGGGTAATTTTTAAATTTCGATTCCTACATCTTATAGGCTGATGGTTTGTACTTACGTATTATCTAAATTAAGAAAGAATACAATTTCATAGACATGTTCATTAATTTTCTATGTTCATCGTATTGCTCAAGGTCAGTGAGTTAAGAGTTGTTGAACTCCTTGGTGGGCTCTATGAAAAGATGCAGGACTATACTCTTGAGAAGGTAGTTGGTCTGGCTTCCCCTGTCCACAGTTAATGTGTATTCTCTTATAAATAAGACCTTATGTTTTGAACATCATGGAAAGATTTAAAAAAAAATAAAAAATTACTAGGTAGAACACTTATAAATTATGCTTTATTATTGCTGATTCACGTCATGTTATATATAAGAATAAACCTTATAGATAGACTATATTTGCACAAGTACTTGCATGAATCGCTTCATAGTTTAAGTAGTCCTTTGATTAAATTTTGGTAGGAACAAGATGACTTTTTAGCATTAGCTATTCTGTGGAATTTTTTATGTGCTTGTTTTTTCTATAGTTGAGATTTACTTATATATAAAAATTCTTTGTGTATTTATTGGAATGATAGATGGAAATGTAAATGTAAATATAAAAATATGACTTCTTTGGTGAGTGATGGCTTAGCTTTATATCCTTCTCCCGGGGGACTCTATTATTGGAGTGCGAAGCATGCTGGGCACCCTTTGCCTCTTGGTTCACTGTGTGGTAAATTTTAGTACTTTAGTCTTCTTGGGACCTTACAACATTTGAGTGTACTTGTGCTATCCTGGTGTTACTTAGGCTTGCTTTAATTTCTACCCAACTCAAAAGTGTATGTTGTGCCTTCGCTATCGCATCCTTGGTCGGAGAACGGCCTAAATGAAATTCTTAATGAATGCTATCTGAAGGTAGTAAAGTAGAATAACTGTGTGTTGTAAGCATTTCTTTGCTTTATATCATCTCTTACACATCAAAGAAGTTAACTTATGTACTTCTCTTTGGGTACCTCTTTAGGTACCACATATTTGAACATTTTACTCTTTCCTTCAATGATTTTTGGTTGTCTTCTCAGGCATCAAACAATGACATTTCCAGCTTGCCACAAGATCTAGCAAACTGTTAAAAAATTCTGCAAGTTGGATGTAGAGGTATTAGAAGCTTTATCTATTAACACCTGATGAATTCATAATCTAGCCAAGCATCCTTTGTCCCCCACTACTCACCGGCTTAGACTTTTAAGTATGTTCTGCATCTGCATCTTTTTGCCTGAGAAACAAGCTAACAATACTAATTGATAATTTCATTGCATCGTCCACTGTGCTTACATTGGGAAGCTTGTTCAATTTCTAGAGTGTTTCTTATTTATCCTTTTTACAGCCAAAAACTTCATCAAAACAGTGAGTGGAGCAAGATTTCTATTGTACGATGCTAGATGATTTTCTGCATGTTAATGTTAGAAATATGTTTTCTTTCTTTGTGAACATTTATTTACATTTCTGATATTGGCCTTCGGTTACTTGGATTTTGAGCCAATTTCAGAAATAAGATAACATCCTGTCCTCATTAACGACGGATAGTTTATGATTCTAGTTTGTTGATTTTTGTTTTATGAAGATTAATAATTTTTAACTTATGAGAACATTAAATCTTTTATGGTCTCTTTGCAGAGTTTCTATGATACTAATGAAGAAGATGATGTTACTAGGTTGAAGAAAACAACTCCGATGATGAGAACAATTTTTGCGAGGATGAATAGCATATCTAATGAGTATGAATAGTTATGTTCTTTTTAGTAGATGAATTATAATAATTTAGAGCATGTTTGCTCTAATTTTTTAACTTTAAATGTAATCGAACCTAGTGAATGATTATTATTTTTATTTTAATTGTTACTATATTTTGAGTTCAATGATATATTGTTTGACACTAAAGTCTTAATTTTTTTTATTATCTTTCTGCATCTTATTTTAAACGAGGTAAATAAAAATTTATATAATATAAATAAAAAATTAAAATATAAAAATAATTTAATTTTTCCCTACAAATTATATCATTCTTGGGACAAAAATATTTGTAGAGAAAAGTAGGACTTAATCTACAAAATATTTTTGTCACAAAAGTATTTGTAGGGAAAAACAAGATTTGATTTGTACTATGTGCCAACAAAATATATGTCGTGGGCTAAATCAACTTTAGTAAACAAATAATTTTGTTGGGAAAGAATTTAGACAACAAATTGTATTTGTCTCTAAAGAGTTTGTAGGGAACTGGTTTAGCACACAAATTTCTAAATTTTGTCTTCAAATACTTTTTCCTACTATGTTTGCCATACAAACGTTCCTACAAAAAATTTTGTGTGAAAAGACTTTTGCCCACGAATAAGAATATTTTTCTACAAATTTATTTTGTATACGGAACAAAAAAATCTTGTAGTGGCATCACTAAATTAAAACTCACCATAATTTTAGTCATATGTTATTGGATAAGAAAATCCAACTAATATTCTATACGGAATAGCTTTTGATGTCGAATGAAACATATCATGGATGCCTGTTTGGAAGCTTCATCAGTTCATTGGAGACAATCATATCCCTCGCAGACTGGCTATTCTACTAATGAAACATATATCATGGATGTTGCTATCGAGAATTTTCGTGACTTATTTAAAAAAATATTTTTATTTAAAAAAAATATCGTTATGACTTTGCCTATTTATTTATTTATTTTTAAACACGTGTTCGTCTAACTAAGTAATTGAAATTAAATTTATTTAAAACCTTCATCAAATTCCAATTTTTATCAAAAGTATTCCAATATCACAATTTATTTGAAGTCCAATCTTTAAATTCAAATTATTTTGAGTCCAAATTTTAATTATTTTAGGTCCAACTCCTCATGCCCAAATGTTATTATCAAGGGCAAATTACACACATTCATACTTCTATGCTTAAAAGTTTTAAAATCAGGTATTTGTGAAATAATTATACAAATCAGGTATGATTAAAAAATCATAAAATTTGCTTAAGAATAAACCTAGAACTCTCACTGTCAACTCCCCCATTCAGTAGAGCCGCAACCCCAACTAAATGGAGAGACGCCTCATATGGTGGTTATCACTTCCGGCAAGGGTGGCGTTGAGAAGACCACAACCATCGCCAATATAAGCCTCTCCCTCGCCTATCTAGGGTTCTCTGTCAGCAAAAGAGTATTACCTTATTCCATCAAAGATGTTTTCTATTGCTTATGTCTGTGGTGGCGGTTTGAGTAATAGAGTCAGCCTCCTCAGGCTCCATCATCCTGAATTTCTTCGGGTCGGATCCTTCTTGCGTTGGGTCTGGGTCTCCGTTCAATTATAATCTCACCTTTGATTTCATTTATACAGTAATTCATTTCTCTCCAATGAGACTGAAACTCTCAGATTTAGAAAGTGCACCGAGTTGTTCAATTTGGACTCATCAGAATTAGATACCGACTTTATATCTGCTTCAATATTAGCAGAATCACTTACGAAAAATGGCTCTGTACGTTCATTATTTAGAGATGGTGATGTATCAATTGAACACGTGATGGTTTTAGATTTTTTTTTTTTGGTTGATGTGGTTATGGTGATGAGACGGTGGAGGTATTGTTGAGACGATGGCGGCGGCGGTGGCGATGGTGATTATGATGATGATGATGGTGATATTGAGATTTAATTGCATTTGTAATTAATTACAAAGTGAAATAAAGTTACAATTGTAATTAATTACAAAATTGAAATATGTTACAATTGTATTTTCAACAGTGATTGTTGTAGTTACTGATTACAAATTAGGTGGTGATCGACGGTGATGGTGGTTGTGGTTAATTTTAATTGTAGTTAAATTTACAATTGTAACTAATTACAAATTGAAATAAAGTTATAATTCATAAGTTACAATTATAATTAATTACAAAATTGAAATAAGTTACAATTGTATTTTCGACTGTGACTATGGCGGTGGCTGATTACAAATTAGGCGGTGATCGGTGGTGGTGGTGGTGGATAATTGCAATTGTAATTGTAATTAAATTTACAATTGTAACTAATTACAAATTGAAATAAAGTCCTAATTCATTAGTTACAATTGTAATTAATTACAAAATTGAAATAAGTTACAATTGTATTTTCGGCGGTGGCTGATTAAAAATTAGGCGGTGATCGGTGGTGGTGGTGGTGGTGGTAGATAATTGCAATTGTATTTAAATTTACAATTGTAACTAATTACAAATTGAAATAAAGTCATAATTCATTAGTTACAATTGTAATTAATTACAAAATTGAAATAAGTTACAATTGTATTTTCTACGGTGGTTGTGGCGGTGACTGATTACAAATTAGGCAGTGATCGATGGTGGTGGTGGTGGTGTATAATTGCAATTGTAGTTAAATTTACAATTGTAACTAATTACAAATTGAAATAAAGTTCTAATTCATTAATTACAATTGTAATTAATTACAAAATTGAAATAAGTTACAATTGTATTTCCGACAGTGGTTGTGGCGGTGGCTGATTTCAAATTAGGCGGTGATCGATGGTGGTGGTAGTGATGGTAATAAATTGCAATTGTAGTTACATTTACATTAGTAAATAATTACAAATTGAAATAAAGTTAAAATTGTAATTAATTACAAAACCTAATTCTGAATTAAAAAGAAATACCTGATTTTGAAAATTATTTTGATACTTGTGTAATTAGTTACAAAATGCATGATTACAAAAATTTTCAAGTTTAAATGTTTGCAATTGTGTACTTAACCCTATTATCAATCATATAGCCCAAGTGGTATTATCAATCATTCAAGCCACCCAATTATTTCTTGGCCCAACCAATTCAACGGTTCCTTCTTTCCCAGGTATTTCCACTTTCAAAATTCTCACAATTTTTCCTCTTCAAAATTCACCCTAATCTATCAAAATTAAATTTTTTCCTCTTCAAAATTCACCCTAATCTATCAAAATTAAATCACAACCAACACATTAAACTGTTGGTGAGAATTTAGAGAATCAAATAAATAAATCAAACCGAAGGCCCGTGTTCACACGGTTTCCTTAAATCGAATTTGTCGCCTCACCGGGGTGCACGAGGTTTTGATCGGTGTTCGATTCCCAGGATACAATCGGTTGTCGGCTAGCGTTGCACTACGTTAACCGCCTATCGAACTACTGTGTCTCTCTCTCGAAGAACCTTGGCAAGGAAGAAAAAAAAATTTAGGCAGTTGAAAATAGAAGAGGAAGCTGAAAATTCAAGGTTTTCTATGTATCTGTGTAGTTCTTTTCTTTTTTTTTTCAGCCGAGAGGTGTGGTTGGATTTTTATAATGCAACAGCATTTGTTTTGCATTTAATCACCATTAAGCTGCACTATGAAACTGATGAGCAGATGAAATGAACGGATGAAACTGCTGGCTGACTCATGAAACTGATGCATAGAATTTTCATGAAACTGATGCATGATTAATTTTCATTCAATCAGAATTTTAACTGCTGAAATATGAAACTGAAGCTGATAAAATTTCAACAATCCCCCACATGAATGAAAATTTGTGGAATCAAAGACTCAAGAGAGAGGAGAGAGAGTAGCGAATCAATCCTGCATAGGATAGGTAGCGTTTAGCTTTGAACCTTCCCTTGTGAAAACCTATCGGGTATTACTAGCAAACCAGTGGATCAAATGCCTTGAACTGTTTCGCCATTTGTGTAAACCAAGACAATAGACCTTACACAGGATCATTCTAGACACAACGTAGTTCTCAAAGTTGTGTTCGTTTTGGCCATGAACACGTCGCCTGGTTCTGCAAGTGTTTGTTCAAGGATGTAGCCTTCACAATCCTTATAGAAGCGGCCCCACTTCACACTCACATAGGTGACCTCTTAATTCAGCGTTTCACCACCACGCTTAAGAGTCATTAAAAGCATAGCTTAACCTGCATCTTTCAATCACTGTAAGCACCATAGGAATGAGCAGAAGGAGAACCTTCTCAGTGATTTACACAGATATACATGGTTTAGTTGTCCCTTTGAACCTAGATCCTGGGATCTCCATTCAGCTAGGTTAGGTTTCCACCATGACACCTTTCAACGTCATAGGCTGCAAGCCCATTCCCCTCGATGCTTTGACAACTAGTTCTCGAGTTAACCCTTTGGTTAGCGGATCCGCAATATTATCCTTTGACTTCACATAGTCCAGAGTGATAATACCTTGTGAGAGTAGTTGTCGAATGGTATTATGTCGTCTTCGAATATGTCGAGACTTACCATTATACATATTGCTCTGTGCCCTACCAATTGCTGATTGGTTATCGCAATAAACACAAATTGCAGGCACAGGCTTTGACCATCTTGGAATATCCTCAACAAACTGCCGAAGCCACTCTGCTTCCTCAGCTGCTTTATCCAGCGCGATAAATTCTGATTCCATTGTAGATCTTGCGATGCAAGTTTGTTTGGACGATTTCCAAGAGACAGCTGCACCACCAAGAGTGAAGACATATCCACTAGTAGACTTGGAGTCAGACATATCTGATATCCAATTTGCATCAGCATACCCTTCGATTACTGCAGGGTATCTAGAATAATGCAGTCCAAAATCGCGAGTGTACTTCAAATAATGTAACACCCTGAATATAGCTTTCCAGTGAATAGCACCTGGGTTACTCGTGTAGCGACTCAGTCTACTAACTGAGTATGCTATGTCCGGTCTCGTACAAGTCATTAAATACATTAAACTCCCTATTATCCGAGAATATTCTAACTGTGACACGCCGTCACCAGTATTCTTGGATAAATGGAGACTCAAATCCACTGGAGTCCTGGCCACAGTGGTATCTGACTTGTTGAACTTGTCTAGTATCTTATCAATATAATGAGATTGAGATAACACAAGTCCATTCGGAGTTCGAGTAATTTTTACTCCCAAAATGACATCCGCGAGACCCATATCTTTCATGTCAAATTTTGAGTTTAACATATTCTTAGTGGCTTTGATAATCTTTTCAGAACTGCCGACAATGAGCATGTCATCGACATACAGACACAATATGACATATCCATCATTAGTGTCCTTAACATAAACACACTTGTCGCACTCATTGATTCTAAAACCACTAGAAAGCATAGCATTATCAAACTTCTCATGCCATTGCTTCGGCGCTTGCTTTAACCCATAAAGTGATTTAACCAGTCTACAGACTTTCCTTTCTTGACCTGGAGCAGAAAACCCCTCTGGTTGCTCCATGTAGATTTCTTCATTCAAATCTCCATTTAGGAAAGCTGTTTTTACATCCATCTGATGTATTTCCAGATTTCGCAAGGCTGCAATAGCAATTATCATCCGGATAGAAGTTATTCTCGACACAGGAGAATAAGTATCAAAGTAATCTAAGCCTTCTTTTTGCTTATAACCTTTGATTACTAGTCGAGCTTTATATTTATCAACGGATCCATCCGCTTTCATCTTCTTCTTGAAGATCCACTTGTAGCCCAAAGACTTACAACCCGGTGGAAGATCTACTAATTCCCAGGTATGATTCTGTAGGATAGAATCAATTTCACTCTTGATGGCTTCTTTCCACAGATGACCATCGGGAGAAGATATAGCTTCTTTATAGCTTTGCGGATCATTCTCCATCAAATATGTGAGAAAATCAGGGCCAAACGTCTTAGAAGTTTTGGTCCTTTTACTTCGTCTAGGCTCATCCTCACCTTCTTCCACTGGATCTTTACTGTTGCTAGAAGCAGAAGATTCCATAGTCCGTTTAATAGGAGTTAACTGTTTAGGAGATTTACAAGGAAATATATTCTCAAAGAATTGTGCATTCCTAGACTCCATGATCGTGTTCGGATCAATATCAGGTACATTTGAATAATGCACAAGAAACCTATATGCACTACTATTTTGTGCATAACCAATGAACACACAGTCAACTGTCTTAGGTCCAATCTTGACCTTCTTGGGAGGAGGTACTGCGACCTTCGCAAGACACCCCCACATTCGTAAGTATTTATACGAAGGTGTTCGGCCTGTCCAAAGTTCATACGGAGTCTTATCCATATTCTTTCTTAACACTTTATTCAAAATGTAATTCGCAGAAAGAATAGCTTCTCCCCACATGTTCTGTGGTAATCCAGAACTAATCAACATAGCATTCATCATTTCTTTTAATGTTCGATTCTTACGCTCAGCGATTCCGTTCTGCTGAGGTGAATAAGGTGCAGTGGTTTGGTGAATTATTCCATGTTTAGCACAAAATTCACCAAATGGTGATTCATATTCACCACCACGATCACTTCGCAGTACCTTTATTTTCTTGCTAAGTTGATTTTCAACTTCATTCTTATAAAGAATGAATTTCTCGATAGCTTCGTCTTTGCTTTTAAGCAAGTACACATAACAATATCTTGTGCTATCGTCGACAAAAGTAATAAAATACTTATTGCCGCCTCTTGTTTGGACAAATTTCAAGTCACACACATCACTGTGGACTAGTCCCAACGGCTCGGTACTTCTTTCAATACTATGAAACGAAGACCTTGTAAGCTTTGCCTCAACGCAGGTTTCACATTTGTGATTCGAATCAATTTGAAACCTAGGCAAGTAGTTTAGCTTGCTTAGCCTACGTATTGCATTATAATTTACGTGACCTAATCTACCATGCCACAGATTAGGAGACTCAAGCAAGTAAACAGAAGGAGTTTTCTCATTATTCATAACAGTTGGGGTTACAGCAATTACATTTAATTTAAATAGGCCATCAGTCATATAGCCTTTCCCAACATAAACTCCTATCTTGGTAATCACCAGCTTGTCCGCTTCAATGACCATGCGGAAACCATTCTTGCTCAGAAGAGACCCAGAAACCAGATTTTTGCGAATCTCTGGCACGTACAGCACATTGGTCAGAGTAAGCTCTCTACCAGAGGTCATCTTCAGGATCACCTTGCCTTTACCCAGCACTTCAGATGTTGCGGAGTTTCCCATGAACAATTTTTCACCATTTGTAACTGGTGCAAAAGTAGTGAACATGCTCCTGTTGGAGCAGACATGGCAAGTGGCCCCAGTATCCAGACACCACTCCTTTGGGTTAGATCCCACCAAGTTAACCTCACTAATCACCGCTGTAAGGTTTAGGTCAGACATGTCATCTGAGAGATGATCTCTCTCATTTCCAACCATATTAGCTTGAGGACGCTGCTTGTTATCCCTCCGAGGCTGGCGGCAGTCTGCTGATCGGTGCCCAACTTTATCACAATTGAAGCACTTTCCATTGAACTAGAACTTGGCTTTCTTTCCTACGCCACTGGTAGGCTTCAATTGAGACCCTTTCATGGCCTGTTTTTTATCATTTCGATTCCCATTATCCTGCTTGGCTTTAAAAGATTGACCTTTCTTGGTACCTGAACTCTGGCCGTGCTCCAGTACATTAGCCTTTTCAGAGTAAGAATTCTCCGATTTACGTTCAGCCAATTTGTTATCCTCCTCAATCCGCAGCTTGATAATTAAATCTTCGAAAGACATCTCTTTCCGCTTATGCTGCAAATAGCTTTTGAAAGCCTTCCACTGAGGAGGTAGCTTGTGAATAGCAGTAGCCACTTGTAGGGATTCTGACATAGTCAAACCCTCAGCATGCATTTCCTGCAAAAGCACTTGATACTCTTGCACTTGGCTCACCACTGAACGAGAATCCACCATTTTGAAGTCCACGCACCGACTGGCTAAGAATTTCTTAGACCCAGCATCCTCGGTTTTATACTTCTTTTCTAAGGACTCCCAAAGCTCCTTAGCAGATTTCTTTACCACATACACGTGATACAGAGAATTCTGTAAGCCATCCAGGACATAGTTGCGGCACAGAAAGTCAGCACTTTTCCATGCATCCCAAGCCGCACGCCTATGCAAATCAGTGTCATTTTCAGCCACAACAGGGGCATCCTCGGTGAGGAAACGTGCAAGGCCCAAAGTTGTAAGATAAAAAATCATCTTGTTCTGCCATGTCTTAAAATCAGTCCCCGCAAACTTGTCCGGTCGAATCGCATGATTCACAGGAAATGGAGCCGGAAACGATGGCAAAGGTACCGAGGCCGCAGCCCTAGGTACTGGCAAAGGTATTGTGCCAAATTGAATTGCCGAGGCCGCAGCCGTAGGCAAAGTGGGGTTCACTCCAACATGAGGAATACCGCCACCAAGTGTCCCATCAACGGGAGAAACGCCAGTCGAGGTCTCAACGGGAGAAAAGAACTACATTTAAGCTTGTTGGTGAGAATTTAGAGAATCAAATAAATAAATCAAACCGAAGGCCCGTGTTCACACGGTTTCCTTAAATCGAATTCGCCGCCTCACCGGGGTGCACGAGGTTTTGATCGGTGTTCGATTCCCAGGATACAATCGGTTGTCGGCTAGCGTTGCACTACGTTAACCGCCTATCGAACTACTGTGTCTCTCTCTCGAAGAACCTTGGCAAGGAAGAAAAAAAAATTTAGGCAGTTGAAAATAGAAGAGGAAGCTGAAAATTCAAGGTTTTCTATGTATCTGTGTAGTTTAGCAACTTTGCAATCATGAAAATCATCATTAACTACCACTATCAATAACCATGAAAAAAAATTAACAATTCTATTCTAATAATAAGGCATTCATTATTTAAATATTTAACCACAATTACCATCAAATAATTTAACCAATCATTCCAAAAGATTGTAAAACCATTCAAGTTGAGAAAGTCATGCAATACCACTTATTTTCCCATGCAAACCATCAAAAACCATGCAACTGGAAAAATTCGTGCAGAGAACTTCTTCCTTTTTTTTTTTTTTTTTTGACAGAACCAGATGAAAAAAAAATTGATGGAAAATATTGATTCTCCAAAACTGAAAATTAATAGAACCTGGCATAAAATAAATTATTATAAAATGATTTGACTAATCATTATCAAATGATGATGAATTTCAAATTCATGCAAGTTATTCATGCAGACAGTAGACACAAGCATAATATATATGTCTATATCTATACCTATGAAACTAGACAACGAAATCTTTTAAAAAAAACTGTAAACTAATTTATTGTTTTTCCTTTCAGATGCATATCAACTTCCCTGCTAGTTTTCCGTATCAAACAAACTATAAACCACGTTATTATTATGTAAAAGTAAAACTGAAGAAGAAAGAAAAGAAAAAAAAACACAAACCAACAGTAAACAGAACTGAAGAAAAGAATTAATCTGGTTCTCAAAATTCTCAAAATGATTCGATTTAAGCTTGTTGGTGAGAATTTAGAGAATCAAATAAATAAATCAAACCGAAGGCCCGTGTTCACACGATTTCCTTAAATCGAATTCGCCGCCTCACCGGGGTGCACGAGGTTTTGATCGGTGTTCGATTCCCAGGATACAATCGGTTGTCGGCTAGCGTTGCACTACGTTAACCGCATATCGAACTACTGTGTCTCTCTCTCGAAGAACCTTGGCAAGGAAGAAAAAAAAATTTAGGCAGTTGAAAATAGAAGAGGAAGCTGAAAATTCAAGGTTTTCTATGTATCTGTGTAGTTCTTTTCTTTTTTTTTCAGCCGAGAGGTGTGGTTGGCTTTTTATAATGCAACAACATTTGTTTTGCATTTAATCACCATTAAGCTGCACTATGAAACTGATGAGCAGATGAAATGAACGGATGAAACTGCTGGCTGACTCATGAAACTGATGCATAGAATTTTCATGAAACTGATGCATGATTAATTTTCATTAAATCAGAATTTTAACTGCTGAAATATGAAACTGAAGCTGATAAAATTTCAACATAAACCTTGGTTCACCTCACGTTCACCAAACACACAATTCAGCAACACAACACTTTTCTGGGTATGTCTCTTCCCCTCTCTCAAACTTCTTCAATTCACGCCACCACCTACTGTCCAAACCGTCACAACCGAACCACCACCAGCCTGAACTCCAACATCAAATATCATTCAATGACCAACCCAATAGTCGAACTCAACCAACGAACCACCATCAATCTACCATTCAAGGAAAACAAGATCAACATCACGAGCCAATCCCATCACCGTCTGCAAAAAATTTATTCCACACCACCACCGCCCTTTCACAAGAATCCACGAACGCCACCATCAGCCGCCACTGCCCCTTCACCACCACGCATCCAACCCAACCCAAAATCAGACCACTACCAGCCCGAGCATCAACCATATCACCACGAGCCAAATCCAATTTCACATCCACCCACATCGGCAGCCACCAAGTCGCTACCTCCATCGCCCCCTCCCAAAATTAAACCAAAAAAACCAAGAATTTGACATAACCCAAAATCAAAGAATAAACCTACCAACTACCTTACCTCGACCACCAACTTTTTGGCCGGAGAAACTCCCAAAAACCGCCACCTCACAGCCCGGTTGCCTTCGTTTTTCGAGCCCAAAATCTCCTCCCTTCACACACCCACACCCATGCTCCTATCCGCCACATGATGGCGGTGCCATCGCCGGCCTTCCGGCGACGATCGGACCCCGTAAGAGGGGCAAACCCGTCGCACCTCTCTCTTGCCTCTCCTCTGCATCTGAAAATGAATAGAGAGTAGAATTGTTATATCTATTTTGATTTTTGAGAATTTACTTTCAGTCCCCAAGTTTTAAAATATTTCATTTTAGTCCCTATTATCTTTTAAAATTTTTTAAAGTTCAACCCTTATTTTAAAGTTTGTTATTTCAGCCCTATATTATTTTTAAAAAGTATTTAATTTTAGTCACTACACTTTTGGAAAATAAATTAGTCAGCCCCTTTAATTTTAAAAATATTATTTCTATCTTTTGGTTTTAAAATGTTTTGACTCATCCTTGCACTTTTAAATTAAATTAGTCAATCTCCAAGATATTTAAAACATATGAGTCAGCCCAATAGCTTTCAAAATTATTTCTTTTGGTCCCAACTCTTTTAAGATCCCAACTATGTTTGATTTTCAATTTAAACCATGAATTTTTATTCTTCTTTTAAAAACTCTTTCGTTTTATGAAATTTAAATTTCAAAATATTAGTTTAAGATTTATTTTATATATTGACTATACGAGGCATTTGAATATTTAGAAGATTGACGTTTTTCTCGCTCAACAAACTCGAGAAATAAGGTAGACTCGCTTCAACTAATTAGTTTAAATTATAATTGCATGTATTATGTGCACTTTACGTTATTTAAATACTTGATGCATGAGACAAAACAAGAATATCTCTTATGAGATAAAAATCAGAATGTGGTTATACATGACTTAAATGCTTTAATGCATGAGATAATAATGTGGTTATGCATAACTTAAATGCTTAAATTTATGAGACGAGACTACCCACACCTTATGATTTTTAAAGAGCCTGTGATTATGATGATGTGATTACTGTATTAGTTGCATAATTATGTGTTCAATTACTCTATAAATTAATTATTGACAATGAGTCTAATGAGTATTTCTTTCGAAATGCTCATTCCATTTTTAACAGCTTTTGCAGATTTCGGAAATTGTGGCGAATGAAAGGGTAGTGGTGGCAGATTAATAATGAAATTATATTATTTTTTGAAAGTCACGATTTATGAATTTTGTCAATTAAATTATTTACCGTTACTTTCTTTCGAAAAAATTAGATTTAAAGTTTAATAAATGTTTCAGAATCATATGATCTAGTTTTTGATGTAGTTTCCAAATAATAAATGTAATAAATTTAGTTATTTTTGAGAATTAAAATTTTATGAATTGTTTTAAATGAATTTATCAGAAGTAAGTTTCTGCTGCAGTTTTCAAATGATAATTATGATGTTTAGAATTCAGTTTATTTTTCGCAATAAAATTAGATTTAAAGGAGAAGTGACGTCCCAAGTTATTAGAATTCGAGGCGTTACAATGGATGCCTTAAAAGGTAAGGGACATAACGATATTCCTTCATTAGTTGCGTGTTAAATTCTTTACCAATAGAGGCAAGCAGCTTCCACAAAATATAATCAGGGATTTGCGCCAAAAAGATATATGTCTATTTATTAAATGCAGATTTTGAATGACTTTTAAAGATTTTAAATGATTTGAAAAGTTTATGTGTATTCAATTTAGATTTTAGAGTGTCCATAAAAATTTTGATGTATTTAAATAGATTTTAATGGACTTTCTAAAAGTCTATAAAAGTCATGGTGTATTGTATAAAAACTTTTAAAAGTCTTGTATTATTCAAATTATCAATGATTTTTAAAGACTCCTACAAAATTCTCTATGTACTAACTTCTAAACATAAAGTACAATCACAAAATCTTTATATTTGTCTCTCATTAACCTACAAGATTTTGAAAGACTTTTAAAAAAAAAAAAAATTTCTTTTAAATTATAATTTTATTTTATTTATTTTATTTTTCTTCTTTCACTTTATTTTTAGAAACCTTAAATCTCTGACTAAAAACATCATTATTTATCTTCTCTTCAACTTTTTGTATTTTTGTATTTTTAATATTTTTTCTTTATATTTGGGCTCTCTTCTTTTTTATCGTTTTTTTTCAATTTTTCTATGAAAATAAATCTAACTAAAATTCTATAAGATTTTATAGAAAAATAATAATTAAGGCCTTGTTCGGTAACTGCTATAAATAATAAAGATTGGTGTTATTTATGTTTTCTGGGTAAGATGTGTGGTTAAAAATTTGAGAGAGAAAAGATGTGTGGTTAAAAATTGGTATTGAAAATTGTGTTTATTATAAAACAAGTTTTCCGAACACAGGCTAAATTGTATCAAAACAAATAATAATAATAAGTAAAGTGATTCTAGAATTTTATCTAGACAAATTTTTTATTCAAAAGTTTTTATGAACATAGTACAATTTTTATGTCAATATCAAACGCGATTTTATTTTTTCCCCATTTTTTAATCACAAATGTTTCTCTGTCTTAAAATTATTTATATTTCTCACGCTGTATTTTTTTTTTTTGGTAATTCACTTGACATATAATTATTATTAACGATTCATATTCAAATCATACGACAATTAATCTATTAGCGTTTAAGTTTTTCAATTAAAAAATAAAAGTATGTAAAAGTCTTTAAAAGTATTTGAAAGTCTTTTAAATCAATCTACAAAAGTCTTTAAAAATATATGAAAGTCTTTTAAATAAATATCCACGAAAACCTTTAAAAGTCTATATAAATTCATAAAAGTCAATAAAATTCAATGAAATCCATTAAAAAAAGTTCAACAAAAAATGTTTTTAAATATCTTTCGAAATCCCACAAACCCCTTTAAACTATCAAATTCAGATGGTCAAGTCTCAAATTCCATAGCCATGTTGAATCTCTGACACATGCCTTCAAACACTTCACTTCTCCACTTTGAATGCTCAACAAGAACATCCCGTTCTTCTTCACTGGAAATCTAGCAATGAAGTTTCCATTCAAATACGTATTGTCATTTTTTGGTTCTTAAATGTCGTATTCTCTCTTTAAATTTGGCCCTATCACAAAATATTTATCTTATACAAGGAACATAATAAATACTGGAAATATATATACTGGTTGTTCTCCATTTAGCTTTACTTTGGATTTGCGCCTTGATTCATGTCCAAAAATGACATGGTCATATAGTTATTCAAATCCCAGTAAGATCGATTTGTCCTCACATATGTGACTACTTGCTATTTTTAAGATTTGGGGTTCCATCTTAAAAAATCAACTGTTGCAGAATCTTGCTCCAAAGATCGTCAAAAGTGGATTTTCCAGGCTCATTTTCACATTACTTTTCTACCAAACAAACAATTCAAATTGGTTCTGAACCACAATCCAATATATTACCCCGGTTGCTAATCAATCTCACCCATGAAGTACAAGATAACGGTAGTGATTTGTACATCACAAAGTGTAACGATTGAGAATTTTCAAACTAAATATTAAATAAATAATTTATTTCTCAAGTCTCAAATAAAAACGTGTCGTTATAATTTTCCTACTTTTAAATTTAAACGTGCTCGTCTAGTCAAGTAAATTATCCTCGAGCCAATTAAATAATTGAATCCAATTTGATTTTAAGCCAATTCCTACTTTCTAAAATTATGATAAATCCAAAAATCGTTTTTAATTCCAAAAAAATATATCTATTTTAATTTCCAATTTTTTTAAAACAAATTTCAATTCAAAAATTATTATTATGATTACTATTTTTTTTAAAAAAACAATCCTTATCCCGTTAGAAGTCGTCAAGGTTTGTTCTTATCATGTCCAATCATTCACAACTCTATTACAACTACAATACCCACCATGTCAATCTATATATTCCCAAGTTTACCTTCAATTTAATCACGATACAACCAAGCAGAGAACCAGGTATGATTTTCATCACCTTTTCCATCACCACGTGTACACAATTCAAACTCCAACCTGCACGATACCTCCATCAAAAAAAAATTCTGCCTCCACACCCCGCATCCAACCACAATTCGAGCCTCAAATCATAGCCACTGTCCACAACGGGCAACCACCACTGTTGCTCAAACCAATAGCCAAGCTCACTGCCTTCTTCACCGAAGCTACCAAACCCAACTTCTCAGAGCATCAACCGCCATCGCCCGAACCTCTATTGAAACTTGAACCCTCTGACCGAACCAAACTTAACCTCAAACTACCAACTGCCCAAATTTCAATCCCTCAAATCTCATCCAAATCAAAATCTAAACCAAGAAATAAATTGACCCAACTCTTACCTTGAACCACCTCACCGTACTACCGAAAAATTAGACATAAAGCCGAATCCCAGTCTCGGTTTACATACGGTTCTTGCACCAAAACGAGCCCATTATTTCTTTTACCAAACCACACTTTTTCCCGTCGCCGTGCGCCGGCGGTACCATCGCCGGCGACCTCGTACTCTACTGGGCTGAGCCCTTCGTCCAGCGTCGCCCGACCTCCGGCTCTCTCTCCTTCCTCTGTTTCTGGTCGAGAGAGAGAGAGAGAGAGAGAGAGTTGTATTGTTTTAAAAATGGATTTTTACAAAAATTTCCCTTTTGTCTCCAACTTTTCAAAATTATTTATTTAAGTCCTTCAGTTTTAAAAATATTTTACTTCAGCCCCTGACTTTCTAAAATAAGTTCTTCAGCCCTTTTAGCTTTAAAATGTTTTATTTTAGCCCTAAAGTTTTGTCAATCATATACCTCAATCCCAAAGCTTTTCAAATCAATTTTATTAGAATTTAAATTTAGTCCCTAAACTTTTAAATTCATTTTAAAACTTTTAATTCCCAACTTACTATTTTAAGATTTATTTTCTTTTGACTAGATGAGTTCGCGAGAATAGCCTAAAAGCACCTTAGCTTCACATCCAGTTCAATTTCAAGAAAATTTCATGACTTTGAGGTGGGGTTTACATTAAAGTAATTGTGGTTATTTTGTCCATGTTATTTCTTGATGTGTGATTTTTTATTGTAATATTATGCTTCCATGGTTTCAGAAGGAAGCCAGGGACCGTAAATAGGTCCGGGATCAAAACTGGGTCCTTGGGAATGCCCACAGTGCACAAATTTAATTAGAGCTAATACTATGTTGTCAGGGACCGTAAATAGGTCCAGGATCGAAAGTGGGTCCTTGGGGTTGCCCACAGTACACAAAGCTATAGAAAATGATTTTTAAGTATGATATTCATAATTGGATTTGCATGTTTAGAATTGACTTGGACTGATTGCTGTATCTCCACTGAGTATAATTCATTATGCTCACCCCACTTTTTTCACCCTTCCAGGTTAAGGAGCTCGGCGTTGCATGGCAATGAGCGGGGCGATCTTGGAAATAAATGACAATCTATTTTAAATTTATAACTTTCTTTTAAACCAGTATATTTTAGCAATCATTTTTATTTTGTCAAATTAATTTCGAATCTTATTATTTTGAAAGTTTAACAATTGTTTGTTAGGTTTGATATTAAAAATCAAATTATTTCAATCAAGTACGTTTCCGCATCTTATTTCTGGTTGTTATTGTTTGGAAAAAAAAGGAAATATTTCGTAATTGATGTTTATTCAAAATTACTATTTAAACGAAATTTAGACTTCAGTAGCGCTCCGTGTTAACAGAATTTGGGGCGTTACATAGGCTAGAAGAAACAATGGAAATAGGCACAAATAAAGAGAACAACGACACCGGTTTTTGGACACCACAATGGAGGTCGGTTTTCACTCTTAGGGAGGGCATCCACGTTTTTCCTATCTTCACACAAATCACCCACCCTACAAAAGCTAGGGTAGGAGACTCTATATAGGATTAAGTTAGGCTATTAGTTAGAGCAAAAACAATACAAATGGGCCAAGATTCACAAGCCATCCAAGAGGTAAATAAATGGGTCGAGTGTAGCACAATGGATATTTGGTTATTGGTAATTAATTCATCATTGGCCAAAACCTATGAATTCACAATCCGACGTTAATATTATAGCCCGGGATTTATTGGGTATCAAAACCCAACAAATCTCCACCTTGATTCTCAATTAACTTGCAAGCAATCAAAACACGCAGTTAGTACTTGCATAATCAAGGTAACCAATAAAATTAGCATTTCAGACCTTACTTCGTGTTTCGGACCTGAAACACATACCATACCTACTCCATATACTCACCAGGGCTAAGGTCATAGCACCCAAGTAGAAGCAAATTTTCACAGTAATCAGTCAAGAACAAATAAACATACGATGACAATAAAATATAGGATAACACTCAAATCTTTTCAAGAATGCAGGTTCACTTAGAACAAAAAATTAACACCCATTTAATTTGTTAACTTATTTAAGTTGACATTTTCTATTTTCTACATGTTCGCAATTTAAGTGAATTTAATTTAATTTATTTACTAAATACGTGTATTTAGTAATTTATTAAGTTTAATTAAATTACTTTATAATTTCTTGGACTTGTAATTATATTTATGTCCTTATTTCTTGGTATAATTATCGCATTTAGGTGATAATATTTGGAGATAAATTGTGACAATTATCTTTTATGATAAGTATCAAGAATTTTGATAATGTTTTATTTGGCCTAAAATTCTACCTCCTATATGTTTGTGATAATGATTTAATATTTGGAGATAATGTTTGCTACTTATTATTTTTGATAAGTATTTTTATAACAGTATTCTTGTGCTAGAATTCTATCATTTATCACACTTGATAAGGACTCAAGATAAAGAATATCTTGATTGGAAAAAAACCTTGGTCCAATTTTTGATGTCCAAGTTTGTGTTTATCACTTATGGTAAAATCTTTTATTCCAAAACCAACTTTGATTATCTTACCTTGCCTTCACTTAAGGTAAGATTCTTTAATTTATGATTATCTTACCTTATCTTCAATTATCCTTGATTTAATTGTAGGTAATAGAGATTTTGTGCAACAAGGATTCTTGATGGACAAGCAATTCGATTACACTTAAATAAAGGAGACTGGGATGATTTTACGCAAGAAGTCTTGAAGCTAATATTTTCGTGTGGTGCTAATTAATCACGACTTCTTCAACATTTTGACTTTAATTCTCCGGTAGGAGTTTTTCAATCACTACAAGAAGAAAAATCTTTCAGCCACAAGATCAAACGGGAGGTTTGGATCAAAATCGAACGGGAGTTCGGATTTGCTGAAGATTGTTGCAGTTTCAAATAAAGCTACTGAAGAGTGGTGGGACGTTAGCTCATATTAAAGTCATAAAAGAATTAGTGAGTGATTTATTTCTTGGGTGTTTGATAGATTTATGCATAAATTTATCCCGTAGCTTAGATTGAACTATATAATCTCTTTTCTTATTAGTGATTGATTTTTGTCCCCAGGGTGCGGGCATGTGGGTTTTCTCTATTAGGGTTATTCCCACGTTAAGCTCAAATATTGTGTTCAAATCTCTTTATAATTCTGCATCGCTAAAACTGTTATGTGCACGATCTATAATGCAGACGAATCTGGAATAACAAGATTCATCTGGATCTGCGCTAAACAAAGTTTCACATTTTCTATCCAGATAAATATCAGTCAGTCAGTTTCATTCTATTTATAACAAGACTTCACATACGTCTATTTATACTTTACTGTTCTGAAAAACTCCGATAGCTAAATTCATCTAACTAATAACAGTATTGAAATTTGGCTTACAAGAGATATCACTGCCCATCTAACAGGATATTCGGACTCAGATTGGGTTGGGAATGTTGATGATCAGAAGAGTACATCTGGAGGTTGTTTTTACATTGGAAACAGCCTGGTGGCGTGGCTAAGAAGAAAACAAAACTCTGTATCCCTTTTCATAGCTGAAGCGGTGTATATTGCAGCTGGTAGTTGCTGTACACAACTCCTTTAGACGAAACAAATGTTGGAAGATTATGGGATCTCTAATGAACAAGCCACTATGTATTGTGACAACACCAGTGCTATCAACATCTCAAAAAATCCTGTCCCGCACTCCAGAACAAAACACATTTATATCAGACACCGCTTCATCAGAGAATTGATGGAACAAAAGATTATCAATCTAGAGCACATAGAGACTAATCTAATGCTTATAGATTTGTTCACTAAGGCCCTCGATAGTGTCAAATTTGAAATCCTTAGGAAACAAATTGGAATATCACCTCCTCTTGAATAGGAACAAGCATATTAAAAAAAAAAAACTTTTTTATTTTTTTCTTTTATTGCATGCATTTAGGTTGACTTATCTTATTCTTATACTAAGTGTAGATCATATTTTTGCTTGCAGATATATATAATTGCTTGAGGCAGATAACGAGACAAATACTTCTAGCTGATGTCAGTTAACATGTCTCTAGATGAATCTAACTAGCACTCAAATCTGGGCAATTCAAGGAATGTGTCACTACTATTAGAGCTGTCTGGTTTGTTACTGGTTGAGGTTTTATATTATGTGTGTAGACCTATGATCTGAATCTTGCTTTTTGCATTGCACGCATTTTCTTATTGTCCAAGGACAGGGTCAGTGGAAAAGAAGGCTTCCTATCCAAGTCAAGTTCATACCCTTTAGTTTTATAAATAAAAGAATATGAGGAAATGGTGAAAAATATTAAAGAAAAAGGAGAAAATTTAGTAAGATAATTTATGGGGATTGTGTAAATCTACCAATTCAAGCCAAGTTCATACCATTCTTCTAATATAAAGGGGAACATCTAGTAAGATAACTTCTAGGGATAGTGTGAACCTGTTTCCACCTTCAAAAGACATTGCCACAATATTGAAACAGTCGGCTCGCCGGATTTGAGAAAAATGCACTTTATATAGATATTAAGCGGTCTTATTGTGCACTACGGTGACAAATCAATAAGTCAGGACAATTATATGGTTTTTGACAATATGTGGATGACTAAGGGTTGCTCGGATCACACACACACACTTTAATCAACTTAATCATGTACGTGGTGGACTGCACACTGTCAGATGTATCTATCTCAGCAGATGCCAATAGAGCTCATATGTGTCTCAGGTATACAGATGCATCTAGATTTTTTCATTAATGTATTTTAGATATTTTTTTCTATGAAAATCTTTATTTAAGGCAGTATATTGTGGACTAATGTGTGCTAATCTTGCAGAATAAGTCAGTTAATTGTGGGCCCAATTTTGGTAATTTATTTGTTACCTAATTCTTGAATTATTCTGTTTCCATACTTGTCCTATTTTTTGAAGGAAAGGAGATTGGTAGGAAGTAGGATTCTCAAGAGATATCTTTATCTACAAGGAATGCAATTAAAAATCTCTTGAATTCTATTTGTACTCAAATTCCTCAAAAGTTTCTCATCAAATCTCCTTCACCGCCTCCACACTAGCCGTTCTTAGTCATGCCAGAACATATTCAAATTCCAACTCAGCCTATAGCTGAACCAAGCCAAGGCGACTCCACCACCGAGCTACAAGTTATGGGTGCAAATATGACACCTATGTTCGGTAATCTTCCTACCAATCACTTTTCTCCCTTAGATATTTGAAATGAATTGATGGGTGTAGGAGAAATTTTGGGCAAATAGACTGAAATAAAGGTGGAGATGCCAAAAGATGATAAAGATGTGGAAGAAGGTAAATCTGGAACAAATGACAGAAGACACAGATGGATCTGACCAGGACATAGGTGAATCTGGCAAGTCAGAGGATAAAGAAGAGGAAGCCAATAAATCTGTGGATGAGGATAATGCTACAAGGCCAAACGAAAAGAACAAGGAAAAAGGTGAAGAAAAAAGTGTTTGCATAGAAAAGGAGATCGAGCACAAAGACGGATGAATATACTGCTCCAAATGAATCTAGGTATGATCCTTCATCGTTTGTTAGCACTGCTATGCAGACTGCCAAAGGTATGTTTACACCTTTCAATTTCAAATTCTGGTTGACTGGTGCATATGCTGATTTCCAAAAGAGAATGCACTATGAGTCTAGAATATTTTTTGAAGAATTTGATGATTTTGAGATTGATGATATTGTGACTCAATTTGATTTGGAGAAATTGTCTTGACGTGAGGGGGTAATCAATAAAAATTTGGTTAAGGAATTTTTGGTTTATCCATGAGTTATTTCATAGTATTTGATTGATCAGGGTGTCAGGATGTTTAAAGATGATTTGGTGATCACTACCAAACACCTGAACAGGGTAAAATACAAGAAGACTCTTGACACACAGACTTCTCACTGAAAAAGTGAATCTGGGTGCTACAGATGAAGCTGGAAAGCAGGATACGTCTGGACATGACGGGAAAGTTGTTGTTCTGAGCGCAGAAGTGGATGAACTCAAAACCACTGTCAAAAGGTTTGAAGATAAATATGTGTTCTGCTGGTTCTTCCAGAAATGAGATCTCAAAGGCTACTACTAAAAAGAAGAAGACCAAGTCCAAAAATAATTTCTAAGTGGAAGAAAAATCTATTTTTCATGTTTACATGAATTCTATGTTTGAGGGGTCATTGGAGAGAAACATAGATATTATATCCTACTGCATTAAAATTCTTAGTGTTGCAATAAGAGAGCATTTATTGTGTTTTATGAGTTTTCTGAAATGAAACCTTTATTTCCAGTATATATGGTCTATAATCGAATTTTGCCTAATTTTTGTCTACTTGTACTTATATGGCAGGTTACAAGACATGGAATGTTTGCCCTATTTCTTCCAAAAAGGGGGAGTAGTATTTTTTTCTCATCTTTTCTGATTGATTGAATGTTGAAGTAACTTTCAGTTTATTTGGATGCTCCTTTATGCGCTTAATAATTTTTCTTGTTGAATGCATGAATTAGTTGAAGTAAGCTTATAATGATGCATGACTTGAGAGGAAGAATTTTGATAGGGCCGGGGAGCTTAAAAATTGCATGTTACTTTTATCTATGTTCGTGAAAAGATGATTAGGTTTTGAAAAAATAGAAAAAGCCAAAGGGGGAGATTGTTAACTTATTTAAGTTGACATTTTCTATTTTTCTACATCTTCGTAATTTAAGTGAATTTAATTTATTTACTAAATACGTATATTTAGTAATTTATTAAGTTTAATTAAATTACTTGATAATTTCTTGGATTTGTATTTATATTTATCTCCTTATTTATTAGTATAATTATCGCGTTTAGGTGATAATATTTGGAGATAAATTGTGACGCTTATCTTCTATGATAAAGATCAAGAATTTTGATAATGTTTTATTTGGTCTAAAATTCTATCTCCTATAATCAAGATTATACGGGAGTTCAAATTTGCTGAAGATTGTTGTAGTTTCAAATAAAGCTACTGCAGAGTGGTGGGACGTCAACTCATTTTACATGACATAGAAGAATCAGTGAGTGATTTATTTCTTAGGTGTTTGATGGATTTATGCGTAAATTTATCCTATAGCTTAGATTGAACTGTATAATCTCTTTTCTTATTAGTGATTTATTTTTGTTCGCAGGGTACGGGTACTTAGGTTTTCCCTGTTAGAGTTTTTTTCACGTTAAGCTCAAATATTATGTTCAAATCTCTTTATAATTCTGCATCGCTTAAACTGTTCTATTCACTATCTATAATTCAGACGGATATGGGATAACAAGATTCATCTGGATCTGCGCTAAACAAAACTTCACATTTTTTATCCAGATAAATATTAGACACTCAGTTTCATTCTATTTATATCAAGACTTCACATACGTCTTTTTATACTTTACTGTTCTGAAAAATCTGTGATAGCCAGATTCATCTAACTAATAACATTATTGAAAAAGTAAAATATAATCTAATTAGTTGTGATCTAATTGTTATTTCAAATAAAATTAGACAACTTTAAATTTTCATAATCAACAGATGGCCAACACATGCAACAGATGCAAAAATGTCCCACGAGAAGATCTCACAACACTTATCCTATTCCATTCCGTGTTACTCGCATCTCGAGAACACATATCTCCCCTCATTGCCCACCATGCTCACTAGACTGATCACTCAACCCATGTCTTTATTGGTAGAACACAATAGATCCTAAGTACTTGAGATAATCCTCTATCACCACATCACTTCTCACAACCTACGTGGATAATGGGTCTCTACCTAATAGAAGTGATATAAGTGTCTCTCCGTACTCCACCTCATCAGGGTCTCTTCACAGATAAAGGATTCCGAAATTTAATCACCTCTCTACTCGTGATTCAAATGTTACACACCACATCCCCAATACAAATCACCATGTACCCCTAGGAATCTATACTCCACCTTACTATTTATGCTTTAATTTGATGTATTGAATTTATTTTCAATCTTAATGCATGAATTAATTGACAACTAATTCATTGATTTTGTGATGTGTTTTCATAATCCGAGAGGTGAGTTAACTTTCTAGATCACATGATAAATTCCGACAATTTCACAAAAAGATAGAGATACATGGTTATGGTTGTTGTGATCTTTGTGAATTCTTATGACTGAATGCATTTAATTAGGGTTGATTTTGACCTAACATAGAGATATGTGATTGACCTAATTAAATATAACTAATTTAAACTCGAGAGGGAAATTTTAGATAAAATCGTGAATTCGATCGAATACTATTTTAGAAAGAAAACCTGAAAATTGAAATTGAATAATTAAACTAAGATTACATCGTTCGCCCTAATAATAGTTACGTCATCCGAACTTCAAAAGTGCATAACTTTTGATCTACAACTCCGATTTGTGCACCGTTTGTTGTGTTGGACGATAAATTCATTTATCTTTCCAATGATATATTATGGGATTCGTGATGATGTCTGTACCGAAAGTTGTGCACTGATTTCTTCACATACTTTATACATGACTTCCTCGTTTTGCTTCAATCTCTTCGAAATTCGAGTTTTTCCTAAAACAATCAAAATAAATAAACAATTAGGAAATATCAAACTCTAAAATATTCACAATTGTGTAAATTTGAGATCAAAATAAGTACGGAAAATGTACTTATCACTTACCAATAGGCATCCAACACTCTGCTAATGCATCACAACCCACTATGCATGCAAACAATTACACCAAGTAATAATATAACTTCAATTCATGCAATTACACACACATCAAACAAATAGAAAACTGTAACATATAAACACAATAGAATTAAACAATCACACAAATGCAGAAAAGGATCACACACAGATGCATATGCAGTAACTAGGTTTACTCTCAATAAACCTCACTAGGGTCATCACTCGACCCTGTAGCCAAATCCGCCTCACCTCCCATCTTACCAACTAGCCCTCCACTTTTAAAGCAACTTCTGAATACCCATTCCATAAAGGAATACATCTAATGCCATCTAAAGGATGAGGACACATTAAGTGTCAAATCTCAAACCACCAATCTCAACCACCATGCATGTAACATGTAATAACATGATTACTTCTCAATTTCAAGCAATATTCAACAAATGAAAAAATGCACCAGAATCAAGTAATCATACATGCAAAAATGAGTTACATGGCCATATGTAAAAGTTGGAATTTCAAGAAAAGTGTAAACAACTGCTTTAAAAAACTTTTCCCCAAAAACAAGTTTACTTTCCAACTAAGATAAGTATACTTTTCAAACTTTTGTTACCTTATCAAAAAATCACAATTTCCCATAAGAAGACCCCTAAAATAGAATTTTGTCATTTTCACAAAGAAATTCACAAGATACTAACTAGACCACATTGACCCAAAGAAGACTCTTACTCGTGCAAATTACATTCTCACATAAAGCAAAGTATTGCAAATAAACAAGATACAAAAAATATCAAATAGAGTCACATAATAGATCGCAAAGGTCCGGGGCAGTAATTTTGAAAAAAAAAAAGATTTTAATAGCAACAATATACCAAGAACAAATTTAAAGCATACTAATCATGAAATCTAACTCCAAACAATAATAGCACATAGAAGTTAGCAAATAATTTCACATAGAAATTAACACACTGGCACATGATATCCTACGTCTAGCAACAGGCAATCTGCAAGTCTAATGGTCACCCACACATAACCTGCTGTACTAGAAATTAAAAGTTTTAGCCAATTTACCAGAGCGAACTAATCCAAGTCTGTAAATTATGAGAGATGCGAATTTATCGCTTTAGGAAAAGCAGTATTCTTCCTAAAGTATGCAGCAACTGCAACAACCGATTATGCAAAAACAAACTGGAAAATGCAAGGGTCAAAACTATCCAGAACCACAACTTTTCCCAAAACAGAAAACGAACACCACCACAGGTTCCAGCATGCCTCCAGGAACAAGCTGTCTTCAAAACTCATCATTGGAATCCGATCCACACGCCCTCATACACTGAAGACCTTCCCTGAGTTTAGTTTCAAGCCCCGACCACACGCGTCGTCACCATGTCTCACGCACTACCCACTCTAGTTTGCCTCTGTCTACTGAGCATGTTGGTTGTCTCCGTTCATCCAACATATCAATGGTTTAGCTAAAAATCAGGTTTTTCAGTCTAGTTTTTCAACTATTTTTCAATCTGATTTCTGCTTCTTTTCTGGATGGTTTTTGATCAGTTTTTCGAGCCTAATCCACCATCTTGAGGCTCTGATACCATTTTTACAGAAGCTTGCTCCAAGGATCGTCAAAAGTGGATTTTTCGGGCTCAGTTTCACGTTACCTTTCTACCAAACAACCAATCCAAAGCGGCTTTGAACCACAACCCAATATATTACCCCGATTGCTTCTCAATCTCACCCACGAAGGACAAGATAACGGTAGTGGATTTGTAGAGCACAAAAGGCTAGAAGAAACAATGGAAATAGGCACAAATAAAGAGAACAACGACGTCGATTGTTGGACACCAAAGAGGACGCTGGTTTTCACTCTTAGGGAGGCAGCCATGTTTTTCCTATCTTCAAACAAAACACACACCCCACAAAGGCAAGGGTAGGAGACTCTATATAGGATTAGGTAAGACTTTTAGTCGGACCAAGAACAAGACATATGGGCCAAGATTCACAAGCCATCCAAGAGGTAAACAAATGGGTCGTGTAGCAGTGGATATTTGGTTATTGGTAATTTATTTATCATTGGCTAAAGCCCGTGAATTCACAATCCGAAGTTAACATCATAGCCCGAGATTTATTGGGTATAAAAACCTAACATCATTCTTGTTAAGAGGAGTAGCAAAAGTCTTATAAATTGGTTTATATTTTCATCTTTATTCGATGTGACATTTCATCCCGTAACATGCCCCCTCAATATGGTGGCTCGTTTGAGCAGACCAATCTTAAAATTCACATGCTCATTTTTTTGAGTCTTAATCGAATCAAATTACTCGTTAAAGCTTAATAGGATTAGATACCATTTTATGATTTGGGGTTTCATCTTAAAAGTTCAACCTTATTAAGAGTTGTAGCCTAAAGCCTTATAAATTGGTTTATGTTTTCATCTTTTTTCGATGTGGGATTTCATCCTTTAACAGCTATGGTGTCTAAGTATGCAGTACTGTTGCTATTTCTTGTTCCTCAAACCCTAAACAACCAATCTCAAAAAAGTAATCTAAAATTGATTCATGTTTTCTCAAGAATAGAGCTTCATATATATATATTTTCCTCTCTAATGTTGAAGGTGAATGATAAGTGTATTTTATACACTTATTTCTATCCTAAAAGTAGGGTTTTATCTATTTGTTTAAGAATATCTACTATTTATTTTGTTATTATTTGTTTATATTTCAGAAATAATTCCAAAGTTGAGAAAACAATGGAATTGAAGCCAAAATCAAGCAATTGGATGATAAAAGTGTCAAAGTACGAAAATCAAGAATTGAAGAATTAAATGAAAGGGCCAATTGGAAGAAAAATTAAAGAAGAAATCAAATTTGGAAGAAATTAGAAGTTTTGGGGCTAAATTGCAACAATCGAAAGTTGAAGGACTAGATGTGCAATAAAAGATTAAGGACCAACTTATCACATTTGAAAGATGGAAATTACAGTTCAGAGTAAAACCGCGCGGTCGCGCCTATTTATACCGTGAAGGACTAGATGTGCAACAGAGGCATGCAATCGCATCAATTATAACCGCGCGGTTGCACGGTTAATTTCTAGGCCGACTAGTTGGGATTTTGTGCGGAATTCAACAGACTTTCTCCCCAAGTAACCTAAATTCTAAGAATATCTATAAATACTTGACTTGGGGCACAAAATTAGGGGTTCCCAACTTGCTCAATTCATGTCAAAACACTGTCAAAGTGTCGAGGGATCCATGCAAGGTCAAGACAACAATTGAAGACCAAAGATCAATGGATGAATAAGGTGATATCTATCCATTATTCTTGTGATTTTTATTCAATTATGTATCTAGGCTAGGTTTTACATAAAATTGTGTTGGAGCATTAAATTCCAAATTTTATGTATTGCCCTGTTGTTTAATTTAGTTAATTCATGGGTTTGAGCAATTGATGCGTGTTTTTCTTATTATGTAATTACTTGATCGCTAATTGTATGATTTTAGGTAATCTTTTCTTAAGTTCGAAAGATTAGGAATTCATTAGACTAGCTTCAATTGCCACAAAGTTCGATATGGGATAGAAATATACCCATATGCTTTATGTTATCTACAATAGTATTCACAATTTTTTAATGTTTTTCTGCACATTCGTATTCAACATTGAAATACATTTGGGTTGTAAATAGGAATAGGCGTTAATGCTTGTTTGAAAGGGAGTTTTAACAACATTAGAAATATGGATTTTCAAAACCCCATAAATTATCGTTAGACAATTGGAGTAATACATATTTGATGGAATTAATGTGAATTCTCAATTCTAGCATATTCATTTTTTTATTTTTTATTTTTAACAAAACAAGTTTTCTCATTCTTTTTAGTTAAGTTTAAAATCAAAATTTCCAACTCAACCAATTTTCTAGTTCCGGTTAAGGATTTGTAATCTAAAATACAATTTACAACAATCCTCGTGGGATCAATACTTGGACTCAAGTCCATTATATTTCTTACACGATCTGTGCACTTGCAGTTAGCGAATAGTGAACATTTTTGAATTTGTTCACACATTTGTATGTACTTTGAAGAATCTCCCATTCTTGCTTTGAAGCAGTAGCATTTAACACCTTCTAGAAAAAATCATATCATTGAGAGCTTGATTAATCGTACAAAGATGTTTTTTATTCTTTCTTTTAGTTGCTTGTTGCAAGTCACTTTGTGCTTGAGACAGAACTTATTCATTTTGAGCTTAAAAACCTCTCTGTACCAAATCCCACAAATCTTGACTTCAAAGTTTTCGTGCGAGTGTTGTTTTGTTCGTGCAAATAATTAAAAGGGATTAGACGAAAATGTATGGAATAAACCTCTGGAGATAAAGTCCCAAAAATGGTTCGATTTGAAGAAAAAACCACAGGTTCATGCTGTCTCGAACCTAATGAGTTAGGTTCAGTTTGCAGTTTCGCGATTTTTTTGTTCACCCCTACTACATGTATTTATGTATTCTGTTTTTGTTATGTGATATATACATATATATATATATATATATATATATATATATATATATATTAGTAAGATTTACGTGCGTTGCACGAAACGGTTTATATTTGTGTTTATTAGCGTGGAATTAGTAATTAAAAAAATAGTTATTTGTGTGTACACATTAAGTAACATTAAGATTGGAATATAGTTTATTGTTTCAATTTGATGTGTTAAAATTAGGGAACAATTTATGGTATCAATTCGATGTGATTCATTTAAAGAACATAAAAAAATGTTGTTTGTATATACATTTGAAAAAAATCAATCACAGTACAAATTAACGATTAATGTGGTAGGATTGCATTACAACCTATTCTAATAGTTGGGATCAAAGACTATTAGTCTATTATACAATAACCCCAACTTTAGATAGAGGGGACTATAACAAAAACAGTATTAAACAGTCAAAGTCAATTGCTTTATATTTCCAACAAGTTTCCTGTTTTCCTTATTGACAATGGCACGACCTAAACCACATGTAACTACAATAACATCCAAGTCCCCAACATGTCTTCTATCTTCCCTTCTCACCCTGAATAAATGATATTAACTAGCTTCTCAATATAATTCCTACAAACACATGGCAAACAAACAATTACCTCTATTCCTTTCACAATCCATAACATCACGAAACTAAATAGCGAGAATCGATGCCAATGAACCATATGCCCTTTAATTTGTTCATAAACTTTTAAAAAGGAAAGTCAATAGGACTTATTATTAATTCTCTCCCACAAGACATAAAAATGGAAGGTTCTTACCACATGAATAATTTCAGGGCAAAAACTTAAAAATACCAAAGAAAATGAGAGAGATGAAATAAAGCTTACAAAAATAGTACCAGCAACAATAACGAATCGATTACAAAAAAACATGAAAAAGCACTCTGAATAGGCATGGTGTCGTTCCTACAACTTCTACAATCGTTAACTAAGAAAAGCAAAAATCAGCTGATAAGCAAATCAAAAACAAGACACTTTAAAAACTGAAGGAAAAAATGGATTAGAATGATAAAGAGTTTACCTTTAGACAAAAGAATCTGTGTAGTCCGATGTAGTGAGAGAGTGGACATATTACAAATCAAATAAAAATCACAATACATTTTATTTAATTATTGATACCTTACGATAAACAATGACAACTAATATAGAAATGAGAAATAATATCTAACATTTTAAAAATGAGCCACGCCAATAAGATGTAGTCAAGAACATGATTCATTTAATTTATAATGGTTGAGCAACACACTGTGGAAATCTACACTGCCAAGGGTTTTTAACCTACGAAGAAAGGAACCAGGAACAATGCTTCATTAGGTGGGGTTTGAAAACAGAATATTCAGATCATTGACCAATGAGATAACTACTTCAGTAATGATATGTAGTGTGAAATTATAAATGACATCAAGCTTAAATGCAATATCTGAAGGTGGCGTACAAAGCATATGCAAAAGCAAGCACTACAGGATGATTTCATTAACAGGATGTTTAATTATTCTTTAAAGAGTGCTACAAATATAAAATCATCATCGTGAATCATCTAAAATATTTATAATCACAAAAAATGCCTGAACTATTCTCCATAGAATTCTTTAGACAGCAAAAGGGATATATGGTAAGTCTAGACATCACTCGAAACAAATTTCGACATATATAATTAAAGAATTCAGTCATAGAGTACAACAGATACAAATTTCTGAAGGTATAACCCATAGTAACACAGTAACATTTACCTTGCCAAATTCTAAGAGTATTGGAGGAACTACTTAATAAAGATTTGAATCCTGCACATAAATTAAATCAAGAGAGGAGATTCTGACACCTAATAATCAAAAGATATAGCCACTGTAACATAAAGATACAGTCACATTACAATATCAAGGCTAAAGTGTGAACCATTTTGAATAGCGGATCATCGTGCAAGTGCTTCAGTGCAAACTTTCTCTAGCATATGTATCTTAGATCTGGGATCTCGCGTTAAGAGCACCATCTTCTACTTGTCTGCTTGGTCTAATAAATCCCTGTAGAAAATACTTACGTGTTAAAAGTAAAGAAAGCTACACTTCTCGAGAATTGAACACTATTTAAATATATACTTTTGAGTTAACCACAAATTCTAACAATCATCTAAAGCATAACATTTTGACACGACTTCGCCCGAGGATGCAACATATCAGAAATATAAATAAATTACCCTTCAGAAGAAAGCAGATCCCTTGAACAACTGATTTGAGTGCTCTTGTGGCTATTGCACCGATACAGATAATAAATCTAAATAAATGGAAACTCGCTCACCCTAACAACATGGAAAGATATACGTATATCTCTACTCTCCAATCCCTCCTTTCCAGTCAGCTAGCCCCTCTTGAATTAATTTGGGATATCCAATGATAATAAAAAATAATATCCACTCCAATCCCCATTTTAATCCACCAAAAACTCTACCTTTTTGTATTCCCAGTCGGCTCCTCTAATTAATTCCTCCCCCACTTCACCAACCAATCTCTCAAAATTGTCTCCTCTTGGCCCATGTCTTTTTGTATGCTAATTCAAGTCCTTCAGTTTTTTGATGTTTGCACTTGAGTCCACTTTGTCATTTTTTTGGTACAATTTTAGTCCATTTTCTCCGTTTCGCCTCCAAACGCATCCAAACAAAAAAATATTTCACGTGGTTTTAGTTTAATATGAAGCTGATGAAAGACAGACATATGGACATGCAATCAAGCAATGAACAATAGATAAGATAGAAAGACACCTGCAATATGGACAAAGGTTCTATACTTTTCGCTCCAATTCCTCAAATTACTCTGCCAAATACATTCGGTAATATTAAAAGGAAGAAATATAATCTCATTACATGGAAAGACAATGTAAGACTACATAAAAATATACAAGCAAAGGAATATCTAAATCATCAATATGCATGGAACAATTTCTAAAGCTGGAGTTCAAATATGGATCAGATTTCAGAGGGTGGAGGAGTATGGATGATAATCAGACAATGTTGCACTGCCACATCCATTTTGAGAACAACTAATTAATGTGATTAGATGATAATCAGATAATGTCGCGCCTCCACAATCATTCTGAACAAACTAATTAATGTGATATACACACAAACATAATATCCTCCTTTTTTCTTTTTCTTTTTTTAATAGTTTAAAATAGTTAACCTTTTATCACTTACAAACTTCTAAGTTTATACTGAAAAGAAAACAAACGAGAGGATCAGCCTCAACCTCTCTAAGATGAAATGTTAAATTTGAGAGGTGAAACTAAATTGTCATGGAAAGACAATAAGCATTTGTTTTGCAATCAAAGAGGGAGTTTTAAAAACAAAGGGGGCTTCCTTAGTAGAAAAAAATTAAAAAAATATAAGATAATTACATGTTTTACCCAATTATATAATAGATTTGAAAATCTCAACATTGATCTCAACTGTACAATTATTAAAACCGAAGGTAACAATACCTCTTTAACCAAGGAATGTTGAAGCAAAACCAATATCAATTAAAATCATGAACCTCATTAACTAAGTCAGGTTGAAGTGAAACCAAGATCAACTAAAATAAGCCATGAATCTAAGAGAATAAACAAAAAATTACCCAATACAAACAAAAGCTACAGATTCGAAGAACCCTATAGATCTTTAGATGGATTTTTGTCCAAACAGAAATGCTCACTTTTTGAAACAATTTTCCAGAGCAACCATAGATCGGAATAACAAATGAAGATTATTTGAAAAGAAACAGAAGCAAGAAACGATTACCGTAAAATTTAATGAGTATCGTTTCCATTTAATCGGACAACCCCACATCCACGCACACGACTTCTCTCGGACGATGGCTCAGACACAGGAACTCTCGTCACATTGTGATTAATAATCGCCTCCAACTAAACACATACCGCAGTGCGACGTGAGATGTAAGGAGATGGAAAAGTATAGCTGAAGAGAGAGCGAACAAAATGATTCCCTGTATCTACAAGAGATCGAGGACGCATGGAAGTGAAAACCCTAGACAAAGAAGATGACGGAGATGGAAAGCTGAAAGAGGAAGGGAATGAGAGAGAGGAAATGAAAGAGGGACGAAGATTCTGGAACAAGAGAGACGAAAACTCGCTATTATCTGGAAGAGAAAGAAGAACCGTGTTTTCATTTCAACTAAAAGTGCTATTTTTGGTCCTATGAATAGTAATTTTGGAACTTGATTTTATATATATATATATATAGCTTGTAACCTAATATCAAGTGGATTTAATTTGTAATTAGGAGTCCTAAGCCGTGTATCATTGAAATATTTGGTAAAGATTGACTTCAAAATAACAGAATTTGGGATATATATTAAAGAAAGCACGCAATTTGGGTGCAAAAAATCAGGTTAGTTAAATTGGATTACACAAAATTCAAATAGAAATCAAATAAAATAGTTTTGAAATGGATTAATGTAATTAGTCAGATTGATTTACCCAATAATTTATAAATTTTTGTATTGACATAATTACGATGGTTGATTTTAAAGATGATGTGGTGGGTAAAGTGATGAATGTCTATCAAGTGTATTATAGATAAGTTAATCGGTAAATCAATTTGACAGCGTAACGTGGTTTTTTTGAAATAGCCTTTATCCTAAACCCAAAAATCGAAAGTTCACGTGGGTCCCAAAAACTTGTTAAATGCTTAATTAATTTTATTTAAAATGGCTTCTTGAACTCCAATATCTTGGACATAGCTTATCCTATGCCACTCTATCCTATTGATTTATTGATTGAGTTACTTATAGTACATTTGTCACACATCAATCACTTTACCCATTATATCATCACTAAAATTAATTATAATTTGCCAACACACATCGGGAACCCATTAGATAAAACAATTGTAAAGTATATTAATTCTATTTTTTTATTTTTTATGCAGAAACATTGTACTGTATCATTTGTTCGAAATATGAAAATACACCATTTATAATATTTTATCTGCTTTCAGTCTTTCTCTTCTTTCGTTCTTTGATAACAATCCCAGACAGTAAATGAAGCTAAAATAAAATTACAAAACACTTTATTGAATTGAATTTCTCAAGCTATTCTTCAAGCTAAGACGTTAACTTTTTTATTTCCTCATCTTGTTCGAAATAAGGCATGTCTTCCTCATGCAAACGCACCCAAGCTTCAATTCCATCATTCTCTTTGGTATTCAACAATATGATAGTATTTCTGAACGGTAAATCTCCAATTGTTGACCAAATAGGTTTTCCCAAGCCAAAATCAACTTCATAAAATCCGAACTTAGACGCGTCAGTGAACTTTATGGAGTTTATGCTACTATCAAGAGCAGGGGCGGAACTATTCATGGGCTGCAGTTGGCTGCAGCCCACTAAGAAATTTTGAAAGTTTTGAAGATCATTTGAGTACCCAATCACTTTATCATACTTAGCCCACTAGATTTTTCATCCAAATTGAGCCCACTACTACAAATTCACAACCCAATCCATATCACATTTTCAGAACAGCCCCCCAGTGCGTGCGCAGCTGACCTGACTTGCTGTTGCTGCTTCCGACTGCTGCTGCTGCTTCCGACTGCGGCCTGCTGCTGCTGCTGCTTCCGCCTTCCGGTCTGCTCTCAGTCGTCGGCGAGTTCCGCCCCTGGACTGGCGACTGCAATTGCAGCCTTATACCTTTGAGATTTGCTAAAGATTTCTTCACTTTCTTGGCGCAGCCATAAGAATACAGAGGCACCATCATTTCCACAAATTGTGCTTCCACATTCTTCCCAGCCGGAACAATTTGCAGGTCCGCCATGTTTTCAAACAATTTACGACCCTTTAGATCCAGATTTCCCCGCCTTTAATTCTTCTTCCGCGATGAAACAATTTCAGTTTTCCATGCCAATATATATTAAATATAGAGGGAGGAGTATTAATAAAGTAGTGTTTATCTAATCTAACTCTCAGTGGCGACTGCAATTGCAAGGTAATTAGGTAACTAGGTCCAGGTAATCAAGTAATTAGAAAAAATCTGAAGTTAAATTTGTTGTTTGTCTTGTGTGACTTGTTGTTAATTTAATTATTGATTGTTAATTATTTTGAGTATTGAATTTATTGATTAATTAATTTTAGTTATTTAGGGTTTATTTAGAATTAGGGATTTTTGTGATAATTAATTTATTTATTATAGAAAGGATTTATCTTCTTGTGGTATATTGAAATACCAGTAGTTAATTTTTTTTATTAATAAAAGGGCTTACTTAGTTTTTTTTATTTGTTTTGGTGAATTGTGATATTTTATAGTTACTTTATTGATTTATTTATTTTATCAAGATATTTTGTATTTGCACATTTATGGTGCTTTTTTTAGCAGTTACATATTGACATTTAAACAAATTTATTTTGTTATATTTACGAATTCGAACTCTAAATTATTCTAATTTTTAGCTTCAAAAAAAAATTTTTCGGGGGCTCCGCCCCCAAACCCCCGGGAGGGGGGTCACCTCCCATTTTTTTCTCTAGCCTACTATGTTTGAATATCCTAGTTCCGCCCCTAATCAAGAGCTATTCCAGATACATGGGCATGATATTCCATCAGGCTATTTAACCCATCCTTACCAGCAGACAGTATCTTCGCACAATCTGAAACAGCTCTCTTGACACTGTTACCCAGTAAAGGAACGAAGCTTTCAAAGTCCATATTCTTGGTTTCATCTGCACTGCATTCCACACCTGCTCCTGTAAATAAGTTTCCACAAGTATATTTTGACAGAGGTGGAACTGTTCTTTCTCGAATATTAACCGTTTGCACTACGAAGCAACCCCTTGGTTTCCCATGTTTCGCACGATCAGAGCGCAGAAGAACCTCCGTTAAAAAGGAAGTTATCAGCAGCACCCTTGAGGCTGCACGTTGGCTGTTCTAATACAAGTGGCTCACTCTGTCTCTTAGGGTTCTAATCGCCTGGCTATCGAACAAAATCCTCTTGTTTACAATGCTTCGTTTCCTAGTCCTCGTGAATCCAAAGTCTGGGTGTTACAACCCGCTTCTAATTTAACAAGTCAAATAATTATTTAGTCTAGGCAACATTTATTTGATCAATTTTGTCCAAGTTGGACCTAATTTAAATTAGTATAATCTTGAGGATCATTTACATTTTATTATAAGTTGGGGAGTTAACTTATTATTATTTATAGTTGTGGATTTATGAGATAAATAAGTGAGGACCCAACATGCAAATTTATGTCAAAATAAATTGTCTTGATTTGGGTAGACATAACATAAACAAAACCCATTTCCCCCACCCCCTTTCTGGCCAGCCGTAACCAGAGAAGAAAGAGAGAGGAAAAAAAAAAAGGGGGGGGGGAAGGAAGGGAAGAAATTGTGGGTCTTTTACCAAGATTGAGTTCCATTCTTCTAGTTCCCAAGAGGTAAGGAAGGAATTTCTTATTTGAGAATTTATTTTAAATGAGGGTTTTTGCTTATTGATTAGATATGAAATTTATGATGGGTGAAGTGTTGTTTTTAGTATATAGAGTTTGTTAATGGAGTTTGATGATGAAATGATTGGTGAGAAGTCTAGGGTTTGCATAAATAGTGGATTAATTCAAGATTGGAGTATGATTTAGTCTTTAGAGCCAATGTTAACTTATTTCATGTTTAAATACTTAGTTTGGTGATGTTTATTTGGAGTGTTTATTTCCCATGCAATTGAGTTCAAGTTTTAGTCTATTACTAGTTTCATTGGAAAGGGGTTTTGGTGTTATTGTACATTTATTTGAAGAATTGGTTAATTGAAGGATAGATTAACGATAATAAGATTATATTTCACGAAAGAGATGTTGATTAATTATAATGTTGGAAGTATATGAGATTTGTGAAATGTTATAGGACGTTATTTTAATTGGACATGAACACTATAATTGTGATGAGTTAAGTTAATGCAAACTCTTATCTATATTTCAGGAGGTGATATTGAAATAGGAAAAGCTTACCAACCGAACTAGCTACAATTTCTAACTCTGTGAGTGGATCACTTTATTTTTTTAAAATAAGCACTTGATTAATTTATCTTCATTCTAAAACATTTATGGAATGCTTATTTATTATAGTGCTTATATTGAATGATATAAATTGCAGAACTTGGTTATTTTTAACTATTCAGTTTACAATAAGATTTTAAGAATAAAGTGAGGTTTATTATAAGCAGTTCTTTTAAAGCTAGAATTAGTTCAGTTAAAGGATTTCATTGACATTCTATCAGCATTAGATATTCCAGTATATTTAATTATTTTAAAAACCACCAGAAAGTACCCAAGTGATTTGACCCGCTCTGCACTGATGTGAATTCGTTTCCATGGCGTATGACCAGATACAATGATTTTACCCGCTCTGCACTGATGTGAATTCGTTTCCACAGTGTATGACCAGATATGGTGATTTTACCCGCTCTGCACTGTCGTGAATCCGTTTCCACACTGTATGACCAGATATGTTATTTTACTCGCTCTGCACTATTGTGAATGCGTTTACATAGTGTATGACCAGTTTATAGCCTTTCAGGCAGCTCTGCGCGCGTATGACCAGATTATCAGATCATCAGACTCAGTTTATTAGTTATCAGGTTTGAATGACTTTGTCTTGTACATGAGATTACTCTGTACAAGAACGAGACTGTTCATTGGGTACATTTTGGTGTGATTTTCACTATTACTTCAGTTTATTTGATTTCAAATAACAGAATTCAGTTTATCCAGTTTACAGAATGAAGAATTCAGCTTATAGTATGGTGAAATGACAGTTGTTATGATTTTTATTGATGTCAAATTACTTATTATCCTTATGTTTAAGTTACATCATTTAGAATCCAGAATGAATGATTTTATGATACTAGTACGTTCAATAATGAAGGTCAATATCAAAATTTAAAATTCTGTCAAGTTATAACCGAGTAAATAAGATTTTCAGGAAATATTTATAAATGAGAAAATATACATATTTTCGAACTATCCACTCACTGAGTTTGTAAACTCATATCTTATTATTTTTCTATTTTAGGACGCATTGTGTTTTGAGCAGCCTTTTTGGAAGAATCTGCAAGGAAGAGAACCAGAGCCACGTGACCTAATAGTTGTATGATTCCATTCGTTTAACATGTCCTTGTTATTCATGGGTCACATGTCGAGTATTTTGTGTATGTATTTTGCATCACATGTGACATTTCATTGTTGATGGGCTTGTCGCCCTTTTTGGAGGGGTTTACACATTCTGCTTATTTTTGTAAATGATACCAAACAAGTCGATGCATTTTATTTTGTTATGCATATTTTGGAACAAATAGCTTCCAATTGATGTTATATATACGTTTTGTTTGGGAGTTTTGTTGCTTTTCAGGTTGGAATAGTCAAAGTTATAAGGGAAACTCTGTCAAAATTTATTTTATTTTATTTTATTTTGGTAAAAAACAGGTCTTTTTGCCTTGGTGGTGGATCTGGTGTCCAACTAGCTTCCATCATTGGCACACGTCACGTCTCGGGTCCACTAGGACGATTCGGGACGGGTCGTGACAATTGGTATCAGAGCATGGTCATAGGTCTATAGGCTTGGTCAAGTAGAGTTCCTCAAACTCATAATGCTCCTGATAGAGACACTAGTAGAGTTGAGGAGCCAGGTCATCAAGCTGCTCAGGATCCAGGACCTAGAAATGAAGTTGAGAATGATCCTTATGCTGAGAGATTTGTTGCTACTCTCGATACCTTATTGCAAAGGCGGCAAGACATGGATAAATATAGTATTGAGCGAGTAACGAAATTGGGAGCAAAAGTTTTTAATGGTAAGGGTGACCCCGCAGATGCAGATAACTGGATGACCAAATTGGAAAGAGTTTTCAATGTCATGGAGTGTCCTGATGAAAAGAAATTGCACTTGGCTACCTTCCTGTTAGAAGAAGGGGCATATGATTGGTGGTTGACAATTCAGAGCAGATATACAGGTCCTAGTGTTATTACATAGGAAGATTTCAAGAGTGCCTTCAATAAATCCTACTACCCTCAAGCTTACAAGAATAGCAAACAAGAAGAATTTTTACGTTTAGTACAGGGGTATATGACAGTTGCTGACTATCAGAAAAAGTTCATAGAGCTATCTAAAAATGCTACAGTTTTGATAGCTAATGAAGAGGACAGGTGCAGAAGGTTTGAGGTTGGTTTGAGGAGAGAGATTAAAACATCAGTGACATCTTCTGATCATAGGGATTTTGGCAAACTAGTGGAAGCTGCATTGAGGGTTGAGCAATATATTTCAGAATCAGGGGGTCACAGGGATCAGACTACAGTCAGAGACACGAGTGGACAGCTAGGGACAGGGACTTCTAGAGGCACATCACCTTAGAAAAATAGACGTGGATTGTGGCCTGGTGTGGCCAATGCATCTAGTTTCAAGAGTAAAACTAAAGGGAGTCAGGGTTCTGGGTTCAGCCAGAGTTCAGTTCAGCAACCAACACGCCATCGCCCTCATACTCAAAGTTCTTCGCAGAGACCAGTTATTTCTACCCCAAGTGGGAGTTCCAGTCATACTAGATTTCCACAATGTCAGTTATGTGGAAGATTCCATCCAGGAGAGTGCCTTAGAGGAGCTGGTGTGTGTTACTAGTGCGGCCAAGTTGGGCATATGAAGAGGGACTGTCCGAATCAATCTCAGGGGAGTGTTGCACAACAATCAAATGTTATTGCTACTAGACAGATTTAGAATCAGGGTCCTTTAACAAGTAAGGCGGCTGTATCTAGTGGAGCATAGACGAATGCTTCCAACAGTGGGCTTCTATGAACTCAGCACCTTGGTCGCTGCAGTCGACCAACTGATCCTCTTTGATGTATCTTCCAGCAAAAGGGTAAAATTTTGGCAAGATTTGTGACAGGGATTTTTCTAAATTGTTTACACGTCTAATATTTTCATTATATGGATAGTAAAGAATGCAAGCCGAATTCATTGTCGGAATAAACTCATCCAAGAATGATAACTTGTGTGTCCGGAGATTGTGTGGAGTTGGTGTGTCACGACCCGTCCCGAATCATCCTAGTGGACCCGAGACGCGAAGTGTGCTGATGATGGAAGCTAGCTAGACACCAATTCCACCACCAAGGCAATTTGACCTGTTTCTGACCGAGAAAAAAAAAACAAAAAAATTTTAAAAAAATTGACAGAGTTTCCCTTATAACTTTGACTATACCAACCTGAAAAGTAACAAAACTCCCAAACAAAATGTATATATATATATAACATCAATTGGAAGCTATTTGTCCCAAAATATGCGTAACAAAATAAAATGCAGCGACTTGTTTGGTATCATTTACAAATTAACCAGAATATGTGTAAACCCCTCAAAAAGGGCGACAAGCCCATCAACAATGAAATGTCACATGTGATGCAAAATACAAACACAAAATACTCGACATGTGACCCATGAATAACAAGGACTTGTTAAACGAATGGAATCATACAACTATTAGGTCACGTGGCTCTAGTGCTCAATTCACTGCAGATTCTTCCAAAAAGGCTGCTCAAAACACAATGCATCCTAAAATAGAAAAATAATAAGATATGAGTTTACAAACTCGGTGAGTGGATAGTTCGAAAATATATATATTTTTCTCATTTATACATATTTCCTGAAAATCTTATTTACTCGGTTATAACTTGACAGAATTTTAAATTTTGATATTTACCTTCATTACTGAACGTACTAGTATCATAAAACCATTCATTCTGGATTCTAAATAATGTAACTTAAGCATAAGGATAATAAGTAATTTGACATCAATAAAAATCATAACAGCTGTCATTTCACCATACTATAAGCTGAATTCTTCATTCTGTAAACTGAATAAAGTGAATTCTGTTATTTGAAATCAAATAAACTGAAGTAATACTGAAAATCACACCAAAATGTACCCAATGAATAGTCTCGTTCTTGTACAGAGTAATCTCATGTACAAGACAAAGTCATTCAAACCTGATAACTAATAAACTGAGTCTGATAATCTGGTCATACGAGCACAGAGCTTCCCGAAGGCTATAAACTGATCATACACTATGGAAGCGCATTCACAATAGTGCAGAGAAGGTAAAATAACATATCTGGTCATACACTGTGGAAACAGATTCACGACAGTGCAGAGCGGGTAAAATCACCATATCTGGTCATACACTGTGGAAACGAATTCACATCAGTGCAGAGCGGGTAAAATCACTGTATCTGGTCATACACCGTGGAAACGAATTCACATCAGTGCAGAGCGGGTAAAATAATTTAAAATAATTTAAATATACTGGAATATCTAATGCTGATAGAATGTCAATGAAATCCTTTAACAGAACTAATTCTAGCTTTAAAAGAACTGCTTATAATAAACCTCACTTTATTCTTAAAATCTTACTGTAAACTGAATAGTTAAAAATAACCAAGTTCTGCAATTTATATCATTCAATATAAGCACTATAATAAATAAACATTCCATAAATGTTTTAGAATTAAGATAAATTAAACAAGTGCTTATTTAAAAAAAATAAAGTGATCCACTCACAGAGTTAGAAATTGTAGCTAGTTCGGCTGGTAAGCTTTTCCTATTTCAATATCACCTCCTGAAATATAGATAAGGGTTTGCATTAACTTAACTCATCACAATTATAGTGTTCATGTCCAATTAAAATAACGTCCTATAACATTTCACAAATCTCATATACTTCCAACATTATAATTAACCAACATCTCTTTCGTGAAATATAATCTCATTATCGTTAATCTATCCTTCAATTAACCAGTTCTTCAATTAAATGTACAATAACACCAAAACCCCTTTCCAATGAAACTAGTAATAGACTAAAACTTGAACTCAATTGCATGGGAAATATACACTCCAAATAAACATCACCAAACTAAGTATTTAAACATGAAATAAGTTAACATTGGCTCTAAAGACTAAATCATACTCCAATCTAGAATTAATCCACTATTTATGCAAACCCTAGACTTCTCACCAATCATTTCATCATCAAACTCCATTAACTAACTCTATATACTAAAAACAACAATTCATCGATCATAAATTTCATATCTAATCAATAAGCAAAAACCCTCATTTTAAATAAATTCTCAATTAAGAAATTTCTTCCTTACCTCTTGGGAACTAGAAGAATGGAACTCAATCTTGGCAAAAGACCCACAATTTCTTCCCTTCCTTCCCTTTTTCTTCTTCTTTTTCCCCTTCTTTTTTTTCTCTCTCTTTCCTCTCTGGTTACGGCTGGACAGAAAAGGGGTGGGGGAAATGGGTTTGATTTGTGTGTGTGAGTTGTTTTTTGTTTGTCCAAAAGCCAAGACAATTAAATATAATTCCAATTGCAACTTGGTCCTCACTTATTTATCCCATAAATCCACAACTATAAATAATAATAAGTTAACTCCCCAACTTATAATAAAATGTAAATGATCCTCAAGATTTATACTAATTTAAATTAGGCTCAACTTGGACAAAATTGGTCAAATAAATGTTGACTTGATAGAAAAATTGTTTGATTTGTAAAATCACAAGTGGGTTGTAACAATCTTACCTCCTTAAAGAATTTCGTCCTCGAAATTCAATCAACTACCATCTTAGAGGGTCAGGATACTTGGCTCGAATTTGATCTTCGTTTTCCCATGTAGCTTCATCCACTGAATGATTCTTCCAAAGAACCTTGACAAATGGAATAATCTTGTTGTGTTGAATTTCTTCTTTCCGTTCAAGTATCCCTTATGTCTCCTCCTCGTAAGATAGATTCTCCTTAAGTTCAATTGGTTGTGGCTCGGGAATATGAGATGGATCTGGAACGTACATGCGAAGCATCGAAACGTGGAATACATCATGAATCCTAGATAACTCAGCTGGAAAGGCTAAACGATAAGCCACTGGACCAATTCGTTCAACAATCTCATAAGGTCCAATATATCTTGGACTCAATTTTCCTCGCTTGCCAAATCTCAGCACACCTTTCCAAGGAGACAATTTAAGGAAAACTCTATCTCCAACAGTAAATTCAAGATTCATCCTGCGTCTGTCTGCATAACTTCTTTGCCTGTCTTGTGCTACTTTTAATTTCTCTTTAATAACCTTTACTTGTTCTGTTGCAATCTGGACAATTTCAGGGCCTACTAATTTTCTCTCACCAACCTCACCCCAACAAACTGGTGTTCTACATCTTCTACCGTAAAGGGCTTCAAATGGAGCCCTCTCTATGCTCGACTGATAACTGTTATTATAGGCAAACTCCATTAAACGTATATGAGCATCCCAACTTCCTTTGAATTCCAGAACACAAGCTCGCAACATATCCTCTAAAGTTTGTATAGTTCTCTCTGATAGACCATCTGTCTGTGGGTGAAAAGCTGTACTGAAATGAAGCTTAGTACCCAGAGCACTCTGTAGGCTAGGCCAAAATCTAGAAGTAAATCTAGGATCCCTGTCTAACACAATGGATACTGGAGTCCCGTACATACTGACTATCTCATCCACATATAACTTTGCCAATTTATTTAAGGAAAATGTTGATTTGATTGGCAAAAACCTTGCAGTCTTTGTCAAGCGGTCAACAATCACCCAAACACCATCATGACTACTCTGAGTGCGAGGAAGACCAAATACAAAGTCCATAGTAATATGTTCCCATTTCCACTCTGGAATAGGTAACGGTTGTAGAAGCCCCGTTGTCTTCTGACGAACTGGCTTTACCCGTTGACAGGTAAGACACTTAGATACAAAATCTGCTATCTCTCTTTTCATACCAGACCACCAATAATGCTCTTTCAAGGTATGATACATCTAGGTACTTCCCGGGTGCATAGCATAAGCTGAACTGTGTGCCTCTTCTAAAATCTCTTGCTTCAATTTTGGTATATCAGGGACACACAATCTACTCCCCATAATTAATACACCATCTCGGATTTCATAGTCTGATCGTAAACCAACATCCACTTCTGCCTTCAAAATCCTCAATGTCAAATCTTGAGATTGAGCTTCTTTAATTTTGTCAATCAAGGTAGGCCGTACCTGAAAATGAGCTAGAAGTGCTCCCGCAGTAGTCGCTGACAACTGAGCATGCAAGTTCTTGAACTCGTAAATCAAAGAAGCACATACTGCATTTAGTTGAGACGAAAAATTACTATTCTTTCGGCTGAGAGCGTTTGCAACGACATTTGCCTTCCCTGGATGATAATCAATTTTGCAGTCATAATCTTTAATCAACTCTAGCCATCTCCTTTGCCTCAGATTCAATTCTTTCTGATCAAAAATATACTTTAAGCTTTTGTGATCTGTAAATATCTGACATTTTTCACCATACAAATAATGCCAAAACCACTGCAGCCAACTCTAAGTCATGGGTTGGGTAGTTTAATTCATGCTTCTTTAATTGTCTTGAAGCATATGCTATAACTTTCCCATTCTGCATCAGAACACAACCCAGACCCTGACGTGAAGCATCACTGTAAATCACGAACTCTTCACCTGGAGATGGAAGAGTAAGTATTGGGGCAGAAACTAATCTATTCTTCAACTCTTGGAAACTCTTCTCACATTCTTCAGTCCACATGAATTTAGAGTTTTTTCGAGTCAAACTGGTCAAAGGAAGAGCAATTTTTGAGAAACCCTCTACAAACCGACGGTAGTAACCTGCTAATCCCAGAAAACTCCTTACTTCTGTCACATTTGTAGGCTGGTCCCAATTCATCACTGCTTCGGTCTTGACTGGATCTACATAAATACCCTCGGTCGAGATAACATGACCCAAAAATACCACCTTGTCTAGCCAAAATTCACATTTGCTAAACTTAGCATACAACTACTTATCTCGTAAAATTTGCAAAATGATCTTCACATGTTCAACATGCTCTTCATGACTATGAGAATAAATTAATATACCATCAATAAAAACAATAACGAATCTGTCCAAATATGGTTGAAATACTCTATTCATCAAATTCATAAACGCTGCTGGGGCATTAGTTAACCCAAATGGCATCACAAGAAACTCATAATGGCCATATCGAGACCTGAAATCAGTCTTCGGCACATCAGAATCCCTGATCTTGAGCTGGTGATACCCCGAACGCAAGTCAATCTTAGAGAACACGGTGGCACCTCGAAGTTGATCAAACAAATCATCAATACGGGGCAAAGGATACTTGTTACAGATTGTCACTTTGTTCAACTGTATGTAGTCGATACATAATCTCATTGTGCCATCCTTCTTTTTCACAAATAAGACCGGTGCTCCCAATGGAGATGTACTGGGCCTAATTAAACCCTTATCGACTAATTCTTACAACTGCACTTTCAACTCCACTGGAGCCATTCTGTAAGGTGCCCGCGAGATAGGATTCATTCTGTAAATGATCATCAAGATTTATACTAATTTAAATTAGGCCCAACTTGGACAAAAACGGTCAAATAAATGTTGACTTGATAGAAAAATTGTTTGACTTGTAAAATCACAAGTGGGTTGTAACATGGTGTGCATGGTTTTATCAACTTTCTGCTAATCACATTCACCAAGGACTTCATCAACTTCATGGTGCTTCGAACTTGCTGTTCCAACCTACTGCAAAACGAAAACAATAAAAATGAACACTCACTGGTAAGCAATGTTAAGAATTTGTTTCATTTACTTTTTTTTAGTTGCAATACTCTGCCTATTTATCATAATTCTATAAAACTCGCTTATGCTTACGCTTAGGTACGCTTATACTTGAAGTTTGGAATTCACGCTTCGCACTTTACCCGCGCTTCGCTCGCGCATTGCGAAGCTTTTCCACACTTAAGCTTGAAGCTTCGTCACACTTTACGCTTTTCAGAACACTGTTATTTATAGACATTTGCTTTTATTAATATAATAAGATAAAAATATATTTTTCTTATGTATTCCCTCTTTATTTTGTATCAAGCAAGGAAACAATTCATAGAATTAGAATGGAATATTAGTTTGAATTTCTAAAGCCAGTGGATTCAACAAGTAATTGATTCTAGAAATCATTATATCGAAAATGCTATGTTGCCCAAGGTTGGCAATATTATGTTGCCCATCTCCAAATGAAAATGCGCCAAAGTATTCGAATAATTTTTAAATGTGACACGACACTTTATTATTGGAGGTGGGCAACATATTTTTTAAATTGCCCACATTGAGCATCAGAGCAAGTCTGATCATTATAATATATGTATGTAGGATTAACTCGAAAACAACTATAAGATTGATCAACTTGATTAGCAACTGTCTCCGTTCTTATATTTTATTGCTTGCTTGGTAATTTTCTAATTATCGGTTGCGTGAGAACTATTTATTTTTTGTTTGTATATGTTAGTTTATAGGAATGGGCAATTTATTGACTTTAAACGTTTTTAGCAGTACAATACAGCAAATGCTGAACTACAATCAATTTTTCACGGATCATGGGCAGTTTATTTTCGGTCGGCAGAAAAGCCATGCCTCTGATTCTTAGAGTTACAGCTTGCTATGTTTGGTAACACCGAACTATTGTAAATTAGTTTATTTATGTTTTTTAGATAAAATATGTGGTTAAAAAGTTAAGCAAAAGTATGTGTGTGATTAAAAAATGATTTGAGAAATTGTGTGATTAACATATGCTTAATGTGAGAGACCAAGTGGGTTGGTTAAAGGGTCACCCACTTACCTGGGTGGTCCAGGGTTCGAATTTCCTCATTCACCTCCCCTACAATTAAAAAAAAAAAAATATATATATATATATATATATGCTTAATGTGATGAGTGAGAGAAATGATAAGTGTATTTTATACAGTTATTTATCTATTAAAATTAAGATATTATATTTTTTTCGTGAAGAAACTCTACTTAATTGTATTTATTTTCATTATATATATACTTAATGTGATGCGTGAGAGAAATGATAAGTGTATTTTATACATTTATTTATCAAAATTAAGATATTATATTTTTTTCGTGAATAAACTCTACTTAATCGTATTTATTTTCATTATTTCAGGTTTTATCCAAAAAAATCAAGAGAATGGAAGAATTGAAGCGAATCAATGACAATTGGATGAAAAGTAGAGCTAAATCACACACATGGAGGTTAATATATATATAATTGAGGTGCAAAAGTGGAAGAAGGAAGAATTTTGAGGGCCTAATTTAAGAAACCAAGTGAAAAAATGAGTCAATTGAAGAAAATCACAACCTGAGGGGACCAATTGGACAACTTTTGAAAGTTGAAGGACTTGAGTTGCAATTAAAAAAGGACCCAGTTGAAATAAAAGTGAAATGTTAAGGAATAAATTGAATAAGTCAGAAACTTGGAGGATTGGTTCTGGTTGTGCAATAAATCAGGGAGAAACCAGCAAAAAACGGAGAAGACAATTGCGGTTGAGCCGCGGAGTGCAAACTGCGGTTCGAAGGTGTCCTTGTAAACCGCGGTCTGACCGCGATTTTCCGACCACGGTCAACTGTAGCATCATATTTTCGGTTGGTGGAACATAGAGGTAGTAGGCTGGGTATAAATCATGCTACATGGACATAAAGTTTTACACAGGGTAAACAGAACAAATAGTCCCCAATCTTTAGGTTTCTTGCAGAACTGGTCCTCAACGTTTAGATTTTTGTATTTATACCCCCTGAATCACTAAACGTTGCGAAAATGGTCCATACCGTTAAATTTCGTTAGTTTCTACTGTTAAAAACGTGTAAATAGCACAAATGGTCCCGAACCTTTGAATTTTTTACGATAATAGTCTCTAACATATTAAGGTTACGTTTGACATTTTTAATTTGTAACCTCCAACGTTTAGCGTATTTAGTCCATAACATATTAAGCTCCTATACGTTTGGCATATTTAGTCCATAACATATTAAGCCCCCATTTGAGACCAATTATTTCAAATAATATCGTTTGTAATCGTAATTTTTTGAAGAATTTGTTGTTGAAAAAAAAATTGAATTTATTTGTAAATTGTTTTATTGATAGAATGTGTGCTTAAAAACGATTTTTAAAAAATAAAATTTATTCTGAATTTCTAAAATGAACAATAAAATACTTAACAAAAATTCATCGCTTTAATCTATTGGAAAAAAAATAATGAATCCATGGAACATAAACAAACGAATACATTAAAATTCTATTATAGATTTTTAAAGTGTACAGTAAAATATTTAACAAAACTTCACCGTATTAACATTTCAACATATTGATAAAAAAATAATAAATTAATAGAATATGAATAAATAAATACATTGGACACCATTTTAGGAATTGAATAACAAATATGTTTTTGTCAGTTCTACTTTCGATTTCGATTTTGAGAATTGATTGATTTGAATAGTAAGTTTGGAAAATTTTGGTTAAAACGTAAGATTTTTTTTTTAAAATTTATGCATAAATTAAAGAAAAAAAAAAAATATATATATATATATATATATATATATATATATATATATATATATATATATATAGAACATGTGGAAGAAAATGAGTTTTGAAAAAAAATGAAATTTCGAAAATCAATATTGATCAGTTCTCAAAATCGAAAATAGAATTGATAAAAACATATTTTTATTCAATTCTTCAAATAATGTCCAATGTATTTGTTTGTTTATATTCCATGTCTTCATTATTTTTTTCCAATGGGTTGAAGCGGTAAATTTTTGTTAAATATTTTATTGTGCATTTTAGGAATCCAGAATAAATTTTATTTTTTAAAACTAATTTTTAACCACACATTCCATCAATAAAATAATTTATAAATAAATTCAATTTTTTTAACAACAAACTCTTCAAGAAATTACGATTACAAACCATATTGTTTGAAATAATTGGTCTCAAATAGTGGCTTAATGTGTTAGGGACTAAATATGCCAAACGTATAGGGGCTTAATATGTTAGGGACTAATTACGCTAAACGCTTGAAGGTTACAAACATAAAATGTCAAACGTGACATTAATATGTTAGGGACTATCATCGTAAAAAACTCAAAGGTTAGGGACCATTTGTACTATTTACACGTTTTTAACGGTAAAAACTAACGGAATTTAACTGTAGGGATCATTTTCGTAATATTTGGTGATTCTGAGGGTATAAATGCAAAAATCTAAACGTTGTGAACCATTTTCGCAGGAAACCTAAAGGTTGAGGACTATTTGTACTGTTTACCCTTTACACACACATGACAGAAATTTACTTATTTATCCATCACATCAATTTCAAAATCAATAGTCCACAAATTTTCAGTCATTCAAAGCGGCTTTTAAGGATGACAAAGTAGCATTGTTGATAAAAAAAAAAAGTAAAGTGGTTGGTTGGCAAATTTATTCTTGGGAAGAAGGGAGTTGGCTGAACAAAAAAGGAAAAAAAAAAAGGGGTATAAATAAATTCAATTTTTTTAACAACAAACTCTTCAAGAAATTACGATTACAAACCATATTGTTTGAAATAATTGGTCTCAAATAGTGGCTTAATGTGTTAGGGACTAAATATGCCAAACGTATAGGGGCTTAATATGTTAGGGACTAATTACGCTAAACGCTTGAAGGTTACAAACATAAAATGTCAAACGTGACATTAATATGTTAGGGACTATCATCGTAAAAAACTCAAAGGTTAGGGACCATTTGTACTATTTACACGTTTTTAACGGTAAAAACTAACGGAATTTAACTGTAGGGATCATTTTCGTAATATTTGGTGATTCTGAGGGTATAAATGCAAAAATCTAAACGTTGTGAACCATTTTCGCAGGAAACCTAAAGGTTGAGGACTATTTGTACTGTTTACCCTTTACACACACATGACAGAAATTTACTTATTTATCCATCACATCAATTTCAAAATCAATAGTCCACAAATTTTCAGTCATTCAAAGCGGCTTTTAAGGATGACAAAGTAGCATTGTTGATAAAAAAAAAAAAGTAAAGTGGTTGGTTGGCAAATTTATTCTTGGGAAGAAGGGAGTTGGCTGAACAAAAAAGGAAAAAAAAAAAGGGGTAGTCAGCTTGGAATAAGGTAGGGTTGGCTGTGAGGTTAATTGGGGGATAAAAACTTGCACTTGAGGAATTAATTGGGAAGGCAGTGGTCGGTAGATCGAAATCAAAAGAGAGGTCGGTTGGTCGAATATATAGGCTGTCGACTGGGAATTAATTGGAGTGAAAACGGCAGCTCTTGTTTGGAATTGGCAGTGGAAGGCTGGGGTGATTCTTGGAATGAGGCGATACTAATTCCTCGACTCTTCAGACTTCAAGTTTTGTATACACTTAATATTTTCACCCTTGTGATGCACGAAAATATGTTTGTGATAATAATTTCAATCAAAATTTATGACAATGTATTAATTATATATATAATTATATTATATCAAATAAAAATACAGTACAATAACGATTTAATACAAAATTTTATCGAATTCAAAACTTTAAAAAAGATAAAATTAATCAAAATAGAAAATGCAATATGTATAAAACTAATCAAAATTAGAAAATCCTGGTCTTTATAGGATTTTTCTTTTTCTTTTTAAAATGTTTTCTGGTTTAAAAAAATATTTTTATTTATTGTTTATTTGTTCGTTGAACTTTTTTCTAAACAAGTTATTTTTATCTTTTTTTTTATATGTTAAAACATTTTGAAATATTTATATTTAATCAATAAAATTAAATTTTATTTACAAAATTAAGTAGTTAAAATAATAATTAAAAAAATCATCAATTATCATGATACGACAATTGAACGACACGGGAGAGCAAAAAATTATATTGAAAATCTTATACCATATAATCATTACACTCAGTAATAAAATCAATCAATATATAGAACCTTTCATGTGGCTAACGGATTGAAATTTATATAGGTGGGTCAACGTGAATTTCTATCAATTAGGCATATGAATTTTGATCACATGTATTGGTGGATGCGAATTTCAATTAATCAATTAACCATGTGAGTTTCGATCATATGGGTTGGCCAATGTCAGTTTCAATCAATTAGTCATATGGATTTCAATCATATGGGTGGCCCTTACCTTAGTGGTCGACTAATTCCTTCAATGTGTAGTTGAACATCCAAACGAACTATTCGAGAGCAATAAATAAACAAATGTGTTATCTTTCACTTTCGAATTAAGACACAATTATATCAAGTATGAAAATGAATCTGTTCAATTCCAAGCAATCAATATGGAGAACTTTTCACGTGGCTAACTTGATTGAAATTCACGTCTCACTAACTTGGCCATGTGGATTTGAATTAGTTAGCCCTTACCTTTATGGTCAATTAATTCCTTCAGTGTGTTGTTTCAGGGTATGTTTGATTCAAAATATGAAAAAGAAAACATTTTCCACATAAGTGAGAATTTTTTCTTAGCAAAATGATGAGAAATTTTTTTTTCCAAGCAAATGGCCAAACTTGTGCTTCAAGTGATTTTACCAACACAGTACAATAACGTTTTAATACAAAATATTATTGAATTCAAAACTTAAAAAAAGGTAAACTAATCAAAATAGAAAACGCAACATGTACAAAACTAATAAAAATTAGGAGATCCTAATTTTGATAGGATTTTTTTTTCTGTTTAAAATGTTTTTTTTTAAGTATTTTTATTTATTTGTTCGTTGAACTTTTTTTTAAATAAGTTATTTTTATCTTTTTTTATATGTTAAAACATTTTGAAATATTTATATTTAACCAATAAAATTAAATTTTATTTACAAAACTAAGTAGTTAAAATAATAATTACAAAAATCGCCAATTATCATGATACTACAATTGGACAACATGGGAGATTGTACACTTATTAAAATTAAGAATGAATAAAAATATTAGCACCAATTCGGTAATTTTGTCTATAAATTTATTTACAAATAACATATTTTTTATCCACTTTTTAACTTTATACATTTTTCGAAGGCACTTTTCAACAACACGTCTCAAAAATAAAAGAACAATATTTTTGTTTATAAAAAAGAAAAAACATAGCTTTATAACATATGTTTAAGTATTTTTTATAAATTTATTTACAAACAAAATATTTTTCATTCATGTTTATCTACACGGCGTAAATACGACATAAATATACAAATATTTTTATTATATTATATTATATTTTATTTTAGTTTTTATTTCCAAAAATGAGAAGTGCATTTTGGAGGGAAAATAGCATTTAATGTTTCTCTCTCATCACTTCTATTTTGATATATGTATAGATTATTTATTGCTTTTTATTTCAAGAACATTTGTAGCTAATTCAATAATCGAGATTGACGATATAAATTTAATATTTTTATTTTTATTTAAATTCTCAAGTTAGTATTTTGATGTTCATGTATTGATTTTATTATTGCTTTTAATGCTTGAGTTTCTTGATCACCAATTCATGATTTAATGATTTTTGCATAATCCAAGATGTAAGTTAACAATTAGACCACAAAATAAAATTCGGTAATTTCAACGAAAACATAGAGATGTAAATTTTTGGTTACTTGTGGTCTCTTATAAATTTCAAAATAATTTAATGCATTTAGTTAAGAAGAACTTTGACCCTCTATAGAGATATACGATTGACTTAGTTAAATAGATCAAATTTGAACTCGAGAGAAGTAAATTAGATACATGCGTGAATTTGATCAAATACTATTTTAGAAAATAACTTAACATGAGAAATTAAGCTAGAATACTATTTCGAAATTGTTAGTCTTGATATTCATTTAATTGTTAGAAAATTCACCACTTTATTTCTTGCTTTTGTTAGTTAACTTAAGTTTTAAATTTTTATTTTTATTAATTTAAATTGTTTATTTCATTAATTTTCAGTTATTTGTCATTTTTGGATTATTTGACAATTTATTTTCTTAGTTCGTTTTGGTTTTAGTATAGGAATTATTTAGAATCAAATTGAATCGATAGCAAATAAATTGTTTTCGTGGGATCGACAATCTGAACTCAAAAGTTCATTTTACTACTTATTAACAATATCGTGTTTTTGTGATATTCACAATAAGAAGAAACTCTCATATTCAATACCCCTAGGTAGAGGTGTCAATCTGAGAGGTCTGGGCTGGGTCACCTTGTCAACATGTGAGCCCGGTAATGGCCCGCATGGAAAACAATCCGCTCGTTGCTTGTTTACAGGCTGGTTCGAGTTGCCCACAAATTTTTAACTACAACCCAGCCCGCCTACTGATCCATCCGAGTTGAGCCAATGCAGGTCGCGGCTCGGGGTTCATTCACTACAACAAAGTTAGCCTTTTACAGCGTGCATCTATGCATGCCGTAAATTCACGGCGTTCAGTGATGCACGCCGTGAATTTACAGCATGCGGCGTGAATTTTACGGCGTGCGGCGTGACTTTTACGGCGTGCGGATGCACGCCCTGTGTAATGTAGTTAACGGTGCGCGCCGTAAATTCACAGCGCATAGTGACAAACGCCGTGAACTACATTACACGGCGCACAGTTTTGCACGCCGTAAATTAGGATTTTATTTTTTTTAAAAAATTTTTTGTAAATTATAATTCCAAAAACCTATAATAATAAAACAAATACTCATTAATGCATATATAATCAATAAACGTGATTTCGATAAACAAACAATATCTTAGTAAGATTCAATGCTATATAAAAAATTTTTGATCTCACATAGCCTACTAAAAAATTTAGATATGAATTAATGTCAAAAGTGTATAGACATCTACTTCAAAATAAATTTCAAATGTCGTAAAAAATAAAAGTATCCATATCGAAGCTTCTTCTTTGACCAATAGTACCATGCCAAAAATAATCAACTTCCTACACATCACATAAATAATAAATTTATAATTAATAAATAATAAATTTATAATTATCATATCAAAAGTATATCATAAAGTGAAGCATACCTTTGTTGTGATTTCAACTAATCAACTTCAATGTATCTAATTGGTCATGCAATTGTACTTCCTAATGCATCTTCAAGAAGAAAAAGCTCACGTGTAGGACGATATAAACTGACATTATCAATTACTTCAATAACCCAGACTTTCCAACATTCATTGCCAAGGGGCACATGATGCACTAAATCATTTGGATTTGTTGATGCGATTTCACATTTTGCAAGAACATCACATTTCCCAAACCAAGATAACAATTTGCATTTCTTAGTTTGAAGACTATCTAAACCATTCAAACTTTTGTCTCTAGACTGTAAAATTAACATCAAATTGTACGATTGGTTATTTTGAATATAGAAAAGTGTATGTAATATACACATATAAGATAACATTCACTAATTATAGTTTTCCACTTACATTATTTTCTTGTACTGCACTTTTGTCCTTCATTTGAAACAAAATTTTTAATTCTTTAATTTCGTCTCTCAAATCTTGGAGTTGAGATTGCACATTATGATTATGCACCAAAGCATTCAACTTTGAAGGAGTCGCACCAAAACCAAGACCTCTTACACGACCTCTACGTTCTGGACCAAGTACTTTTGCAACGCCATCATCTTTTTAGAGAGTGTTTGCTTGAAGAGTTCACCGTTTCTGAACATGCTTTTATTTTTTGCTGATATTATGAAACAAATTAATTCATTAAACTTAAATAAATATAAACTTTGAATATATCTTAAAAAAATAACATAGTCAAAATTTACCAGTGTTTCTCCAACTAATTCATTAATTGGTTCACCATTTCTCCGTGTGTGTCCTCGAATGTACACATCATCTCTTGTAATGGAATCAGGGTCTTCACTTTCAACACGCTGCAGTTTTTTACACATTTTATATATGCGATATTTGTAGACATAATTTTTCAAACAAATTTAGCATTTCTTTCACCAATTCAGCTTCTAAGCGAGCAAAGCCCTTTCTACTCGTTGTATGTATTATGGTTTGACTAGCCCTAATCTTTTTGAATATTTCACTATTTCCTGAAAAATCAATAAAGGCTCACGTCAATAACAAGTTATGACCATTCACAAAGAACATTTTAACTTAAATGCATGCATTAAAAAAAGAAGTGTAGACACATTAAGTACACTTCTCTAATTTCTTATGGTAAACAGACCTACTGAATATTAAAATTGTTATTTTTCTATTATAAATTTTACAAAAATTTCGGCAGAATCTGTAGTGACCAAGAATTTTTACGCATTTAATAATTATTTTAAAATCATGAAAACGAAGTCGCTGCGATCTCATCCATTTTTTTTAGTTAACGTCACGACGCGTTCGTCTAGCCAAGTCGAGAAATATCGAGTTCGTTCGATTTTAAAATTAAATTCCGAGTTTCCAAAATTTTATTACTTTATTTATTTATTTAAATTATTATTCTCAAAAATCATTTTAAATTCCAAAATTTCATCAACCTCATTTTATCAGTTTCATTATTCCAACCCAGTTGATTTCGCGCACAAATTCTTCTCGAACTACGTGCAATGCTTGTCTATGTTTTTTACACAACCAACTCCCATCCATCAATCACATCCATCCCCTCACATTACCCAACCCACTCCATTATACATTATCAAACCCCACATTTCTGTCCAACAACCAGCTTCAATTCCATTCCTCATCTCACAGCTTTCAAGCAGCCAAGTCTCAACCAGCTGCACCCACTATTCCTACAACCACCTGCAGCAGCAGCACCACCTATACCGCCATCAACACCCACACCACCACCATCATCACCACGGCCAAACCCCCCACTACCCAGCCACATCCTCATCTTCATCAGACCTCCCCCCCTGCAGTTGAGTTTCAGCAATTCCAGCAGCCACACGCAGGCACCACCACCATTTCCACAACCCAGCCGGTCGGCCAACCTCCAACTCACCTCCATCCCCATTGCACAACACCAACCTAGCCACCACCAATACACCACACCCACGAAACCATCACCATCACCCCTTGGCCACAACCTCCCCAAAACCGTCTATCATCATCACCACCAAGAATCACCACCCAACCGCCTGCAACACCACCTCAAATCATCATCACAACTGTAAACCAGTCAACGCCCTACTACAGTTTTACCTCCATTGATGAACAACCACTGTCACCACCCCTACGCCGCCCAAACCCAAATCAAAACCCAGAATAAGCCAAGCCAAATACTTACCTAGACAGTTGAATTCCTCGCCGAAAACCGCAATCTTCAACCTCGGTTTAACCATTTATTTTGCACATCAAATCACCCAAAACATTTCTATTTTCCTCACACTCGCACCATACTCCGACCGCCGCCGCTCACCGCCACCTTGCTCCGGTGTTACGCCGGCGGATTCGGCCGTCGAAGGACGGATTTACACCTCTCTGTCTCCGCCGCTGCGTCGTCTACGTTGAGTGAGAGAGAGAATGGTGAGAGAGAGAAAAGATCTGAGTATATATTTTAACTTTCAGAAATTGCAATTTTAGTCCCCATGTTCCAAATTGTTTCAATTTAGTCCCTTTTGGTTTCAAATCGTCAATTTCAGCCTTTAAGTTTTAAATGAGTTTAATCGGCCCTTCATTTTTAAAATCTATTATTTTCAGCCCTATAAGTTAATATTTCGTTTTGAGTTTCAACTAAATTTTTGAAAAAAGTATTCATTTTAGTCCCGTAACTTTCAAAATATTCATTTTGGTCCCCCAACTTTCAAATCATCAATTTCGGTCCCCAAATTGTAAATTTATCATTTTAACTATAAATTTCAAAAGACTAATTCGACTTAATCTTCTAATTGGCTAGACGAAGCGTACGGAGAATTAAAGAATTGAAGTCGTTTCCCGCTCAACTTTGCACTCGTCAAGTTTAAGGTAGACTCGCCCCTATTAATTGATTTAAATTATGATTGCATGTGAATGTGTATGTTATGTGACTTGTGAAAGTCATTTTTATGAAAATGAGCCTGTATTCCTTCGTCGAGAATAATGATGATATGAGTATGCGGGCAAGATTGAGAAAAGGCCCCTTGAGGGAGCCCAATCCGCTACAAGATAAATGATGATGTTATGCATAACATACGTGCCTTATGTGCACGAGACGAGAAGAGCAACCCACACCCCATGATTTCTAAAGAGCCTATGATTTTCAAAAAGAAGCCAAGTGCTTTAATGCACAAGAAGAGCAACCCACACCCTATGATTTCTAAAGAGCCTGCATTTATGTGTTCAATTATATTGTAGATTAATTAATTGGCGATGAGTCTACTGAGTATTTTTATGAAATGCTCATGTCTATTTTAACAACATTTGCAGATCTCGGAGAGGGTGGCAAGTGATGGATGATTGTGGCAATAGATGTTAACGGTTGAAAATCTTATTTTAATAATCTCCGTATTTCCAAACATTGGATAATTTTGAGAATTTCAGTTATTGGAGAAATTATGATATTGTCAATTTCTTTAAAATATTAATGGCTCGATTTATTATTTCGAAATGTTTCATAAATATTTTCAATTTTATCGACCATTACCGTTTATTTAATGTTGCCAAAAATGAATTTCATTATTTCTTCCGCAAAAATATTATTTGAAAATTTTGATCAGACGATGACGTGGCGAACCGGGCATTTAGAACTCGGGGCGTTACAGCTTGGTATCGGAGCCAGTCCGCGTTTCTGTAGACTGGAAAATTTTCAAAAAGAAATTTCAAGAAACAATTTTCATCATTTAATTATTAATGATGAAGATTGCCACTGCCATCATTCGTTCCACCAACTCCGAGGTAAAGAAGTTTATGATGTTTAATGTTATTTCAATATTTCGGATACTTATTTTAATGAAATGATGTTGTTATGCTTGTCATAACTTATATGCTTTAATGCATGAGAAAGAAGGAAAGACTATGAGTACGACTCGGAGAAGACTCCAGCGAGGGAGCCGGGTCGTTACAAAAGAGAAAGAGATTGTATCCGAATAAGAAAGAAAGAAAGAAATGAGTTTCGGAGTATAACGAGAAATTTTATCCGAATCAGAAAGAAAGAGAACGAGTGTTGAGCATAATGGGAATAATATGATTTAAGAATGATTTTATAATAATTTTTGTCCTCGAACTTAGAAATGATGAACCCTAGCTGGACTTTGCATAATTGATTTTAGACATGGCACCATTTACGAAGAGGCAATAGAAAGGATTAGACAATATTTTAGGAATATATGTCGTTTTGACCAACACCTAATGTTTAGATATATGACCACACTATCGATTACCGTGCCGCGCGTTATGAGGCCATGCCTAGTGATTTTAGAGCAATTGTTGCGAGATTTATTAGTCACTTGTTGTCAATATTTTCAGTAAATCAACGAGAAATAGCAAGCCAGTTTTATGAAGTTGTGATGAGATGTTGAGAGTATAAGTAATATGATTTTATTGAGACTTTTATGAAAAGAATTATGAAATTTGAGATTTGAAGCTTTGATTCTTAATTATTGGGAATTAAGGACTTGACATTGTGTTTGAGTAAGTGGATTATTCCTCTATTTTGAGAGAAATTTATAATGTTGCTTGGTCTTGTAACTAAGAAATTTTGGAATTATGATTTGTGACATATATGTTATAAGTATGATGAATGAGTGGTCATTTGAGCCAATTAATGTATTGATGGAAGTTTGTGCATTTGTATATAAATATTAAAAACTTAGTCATTTAGAAAAAAAAAAAAAAAATCAATCAAATCTCAACAAGAGAATATGTAATTTTCCTTTATCTTTACTTTTATTGTCAAACTCTTAGCGTAATTTGTGTGCTTGTGCCCCTTGGACGTGTTTTGTCTTCACCGTAATCTTCATCAATATAGCACCCCTCGTTGGAACTTTGTTTCGAGAGGTTTGTTCCTTACACATTCGTCTGAATCCCCTTTGGTAAGCGTTTCCGCGCGAAACAATTTTTGGTACGCCCGGTGGGACAATTTGGTGTGTTTTTGAAGATACGAAGTGAACCATCATGCCTCACAAGAATTCCTATAAGGAAGCAGCAAGCCATCATCTCCCATCTATAATTGAAAGATATGAGGAGGAACAAAGTCCTCCAAGAACAGAGGGAGAGAGTCATAGCCGTTATGAACCCATGACGGATTTGAATCCTCGAACCATGCGTGCACTGTTCGGCGAACTCGCTTAAGAAGTAGTCGAGCAGGTAAATCTACAATATGTCCATAATATGGAAAATTTTATTCAAAGAGATAAAGAACAATTTGATAATATGTCCAAACAACTAAAAATATTGCATGATAATATAAATAAGTTGACAGGCCAAGTTGTTCAATCAACCTTTCCAAATATAGGACATCATTTTCAGTCCAGGAGGATTGCAGGACATAGTTCCCCAACCTCAAGTCCAAATCAAGGGACGGAATGGCCTTTTGGACAATCCACTTCAAACTTGGGGGGGGGGGATCCAGTGCCAAACCTGGGGGGTAACCCAACTTCGAACTTGGGGGGTAACCCAATGCCAAAATTGGGGGTGACCCAGTTCCAAACTTAGATTCAGAATAATGTCCAAAACAATGGACAAAATGTTCCACATCTTAACGATAGAGGGAACAATAACCACGTTGGGCCGAATAATGGCAACTTCACCAATGGTAATTGCGCGCCAACTCCTTTACCAAATCCTGTGCCAAATGTTAGGCCACAAGTACCACCGGGAGGAAATCAACCTATAGGACTCCCTTATGATCCCAACGCCTTGTTAAGGGATCAAGTCGCTGAGATGGTACGAGATCAAATGGCAGTGGGGATGCGTCCTTATGTTAGACCGACTTACCCTAAGCCTTACCCAGATTGGGTGGACCAAGCTTACCCATGGCATAGGGGTTACAATGTGCCAGAATTCTCTCTATTCACTGGTTTGGGAGAGGTCTCCACGCTAGAGCACATAGGGCGATTCACATTGCAGTGTGGAGAGGTGACCAATTATCATAAGATGAGACTTTTCTCAAGTTCCTTAACAGGGATGGCTTTCTCTTGGTTCATTAACTTGCCAGCGAATTCTGTACAAACGTGGCAACAATTAGAACAACTGTTCCACGCCCAGTTCTATAAAACAGAATCCGAGGTTACTCTAGCTGATTTGGCCAATCTAAGGCAAATGCCCATCTAGTGGGCCGAAAGCTTTCTCCAACGATTTAAAACGGCTAGGAGTAAATGCTTTGTACCCCTGCCGGAAAAAGAATTCGTTAGAATCGCTCAGAGTTGCTTGAGCTTTGACCTCAAGAAGAAGTTCAAGGATAGGGAGTTCTCTGACCTATTTCAGTTGAGTGCTAACGTAATACGATATGAGCGTTTGCTAAGAGAAGAAGAGCAAATGAAAAATTATAGTAAAGGGACTTTTTATAGAGACCCAAATTTCGGCATGCACACGGTAGATGACGGATATGTCGACCAGGCCGAAGTATACTTGGCCGAACTAGTAAAAGGGGACCCATATGCTTGTCCCTTGACTGCAAAATCTAGTGCAATGATAAAAAACGAACTTGTAGAAGAGAAAAATAAGAAGGCTAAGATATTTTCGTTCGAAGTTAGTAAGGCTGACCTTATATTTGACAAGTTATATAAGGATAAGCAAATCAAGTTGAGCGATAAACATAAGTTTCCAAACCCTGAACAAACTAAGGGTAAAAAATACTGTAAATGGCATAATGCATGGTCCCATACGACTAACAATTGTCTGGTTTTTCGGTATGTGTTGCAGCGAGCCATCGAGTCAGGAAGGATCACGCTTAAGCCTAAGAAAAAGATGGGGTAGACGAGAACCCCTTCCCACAACCACTTGGAGTGAACATGATGGCAACTGACTTCGCCCAGAAATTACCGAAGTTTAAATTAGTGATTGATGATGAAGTAGAAGGTGGGCAGCAACGTCCCAAAGTGTTTAAACGACTTAAGGGAAAAGAATACCAAGGAGACGGAAGCATCTTATGTGATAGGGTCAAAGGAGAAGTGGGTAAGTCCGTCGAAGGAACCAAAGTGCAGGGGTTTCACAATCATCCCAGAGTCATGTCGAATTACCATCCTGATAGAGGACGAGGCCCAGATACACGTGGAACACCATCTCAAGGAAGACAGTTATGGTCAACAAATCACAATAAAACATTTAGGCCACGACCACGCCTATCAAATCTCTGGCATTCATTTCAGTACAATGATAGGCAAGTTGTGCCCTTCAATGAAATGACCAAGACTCAGCAAAGGCGTTTTCAGAGGAACTATGGTAAAATGATGAGGCGACGACAGGGAACTCTGCCTTTAGATGCGCCAAGGCTAACTCGGGATGCTGACCAAAGTAAATTTGATAGTGACAAAGGAAATAGTACAGAGGAATCGGTGAAGAAAGCGTCTGGAAGTTCCACCGGGAAATCGAAGTTCAAGCGCAGTAAAGAAGAAAGAGATGAAGAAGAACCCGAGCGAGCCACCACCATTCAGTTCGGGACATTACCCCCAGTTATGGCTAACAACTATATACTGGCCAATGAGTTTAGGAACGAAGAGGATATAGGAGATGAGGGTGGAGAAAATGAAGAAACAGTTTGCGAATTGATATGGGAAGAAGGCCAAACGTCCCAAGAGGTAGGTTATGAAGAAGAGGATGATGGCATGACAGACATTGAAGAAGAAATCGATTTGGAAGTAGAAGGTAAGAAAAGAGGGGTATTGCGCAACGTGTTGCTAAGGCAGTTGTATCAAGAAGGCGTGCACAAAGTAGATTTTTTTGGCGAACCCTCTGGGCGAGCGTTCAATTTTTACGTACTATACGGGACGCCCAAGAGGAAAACGAGAGTGCTACGAGCTGAAAAGTATGGGTTCACAAATGGAGAGTTGGGAAACCAGTGTGGAGGGCAAGAAGTGTTGCAAGCCAGAGTAGAGAAGAGAGTTAAAATAAAGGAGGACGGCCAGTAATTAGAGATCGATACAGCGGAAAATGTTATCATTAGGAAGCCCTCCACTAAACTAACCAGGCATCTGAGGCCATTATATGTAAAGGCCCAGATTAATGGAATTCCAGTGTCAAATGTTCTTATCGAAAACGGGGCCGCTATAAACACCATCCCGTCCAGAATGATGAGAAGATTTGCGAAAAAGGAGGATGATATGATCCCTACAGAAGTTATCCTCACAAGCTTTAACGGGGGGGTGACGTCGGCCAAAGGGGTAATGCCATTGGACGTCACTGTGGGGACTACTACAAGGACCACAGTTTTCTTCGTGATAGATGGTCCCACCAGCTATAACGTACTATTAGGGAGAGACTGGATCCATGGGAGCCGGTGCATACCTTCGTCACTCCCCCAGTGTTTAGTATTCTGGAATGATAAAGGAGAAGCAGAAGTGATATAGGCAGATCATAGACCATTCAAAGCGGAGGCGAACTCTACAGAAAGATTCATCTATGAAGGGAATTATGGGCCTGTTAGAGTAGTACAAGAAGGGAAAGAAACTTAAGTCGTCGCGCTAAGCGAAGAACCATTTTCAGTTGACGCCCTAACGGAGATGTTCAATCAGATGAGGCCAAATATAGTGGCCCTTGATAAGCCAGTCATTGGCATGAAAGTGATTGAAGAGTCATAACAAGCAGTCAGCAAGAAGGGAAGGTGTCCAATATGCGGGCCTCAAAAGCCAGACTAATGGCTTTCAATAACAAGTTCGAAGAGAATACAAAAAAGACGAAAGAAGCAGAAGCATTGGCAACACTCAAATGCAAGTTGGCCATTTTTTAATTGGAGCAGGATGCTGATCGAAAGATCTACAAGGTGGACTGTTTGGAGGAAGAATTGCTCGCAGAAAGTTCGGGCGATGAAGCAAGAGGGATATCCAAATAGGGGCACGCTCAGGCACAAGACCCTCTCCTAAAAGTGAACATTGGCGACAAAGAGGAAGAACGCCCAACATTCATCAGACAAACGCTCAATAGAGAGGTAAGTGATGAATTGGTTGCTTTATTAAAAGAATACAGAGATTGTTTTGCTTGGGAATATGAACGCACGCCCGGTTTAGATAGGAATTTGGTGGAACACAGACTGCCAACTAAGCACAATTTTAAGCCACATAAGCAGTCATCTAGACGCTTTGCCCCTAATGTATTACCTGAAGTAAAAAAGGAAATAGAACGTCTTTTAAAGGCAGGTTTTATTAGGACGGCCAGGTATGTAGAATGGTTGTCTAACATTGTGCCCGTGTCTAAAAAGAACGGTAGCATTAGGGTGTGCATAGATTTCAGGAATCTAAATTTAGCTACACCTAAAGATGAGTATCCCATGCCAACGGTGGATTCTCTGGTCGATTCAACTACGGGGCATGTCATGTATTCTTTCATGGATGGGTATTCTGGATACAACCAAATTTATATAGCTAACGATGACGTGCATAAAATGGCTTTTAGATGCCCAGGGGCCTTGAGATGTTTCGAGTGGGTAGTCATGCCCTTCGGCCTAAAAAATGTTGGGGCCACTTATCAAAGGGCAATGAATTTAATCTTTCATGACATGATTGGAGAATGTATTAAAGTATATGTGGATGATATCGTTGTAAAGTCAATGAAGGAAAAAGACCATTTTCAACAACTAAGACGTTCATTCGAACGAATGAGGCAGTACAAGCTGAAGTTAAACCCTTTGAAATGTGCATTTGGTGTTAATTCAGGAAACTTCCTTGGTTTTCTGATACACAAAAGGGGGGTCGAACTTGACAAAAATAAAGCAAGGGCCATTCTATAAGCAAAATCTCCTGCCAATAAAAAGGAATTGCAAAAATTCTCAGGTCAAGTGAATTTCCTAAGGCGTTTTATTTCTAATTGTGCAGGGCGAACGAAAGTTTTTTCGCCTCTTTTAAAGTTGAAAAATCAAGACGAATTTGTCTGGCGGAAGGAGCACCAAAAGGCTTTCGACAGCCTAAAGGTATACTTGTCAAATCCGCCCGTGCTGGTATCACCAATACATGGGAAGCCAATGAAAGTCTATATATCGGCGGAGCAAGGATCTATAGCCGGAATGGTCGCACAAGAAAACCAAATGGGTTAGGAGAGAGCGATTTATTACTTAAGCAGACAGTTGACGAAGTGTGAAAGTAATTATTCAGCTATAGAAAAACTTTGTCTTGCTCTATATTTTACATGTACTAAACTAAGGGCTTATTTACGGCCTGTAACCGTATATTTGATATCCAAAGTAAATATAGTTAAATACTTGTTTTGTCGCCCTGTTTTACATCAGAGAATCGGCCTTTGGACACTAGCCCTTTCTGAATTTGAAATACGACACATACCTCAAAAGGCAATTAAAAATCAAGCTTTAGCCAACTTCTTGGATGATCATCCATGTTTAGACATGCCTAAAGAGGTTAATTTAGAAGTGGATTTGCTCGAAACAAAGCCTTGGGTTCTATATTTTGATGGATCGAAAATTTACCAGGGCACGGGGGTTGGTATAGTTTTAATAAATCCACTGGGAGTCTGTTACAAGTATGCTCTCTCCCTGGAAGGGACATTTACCAACAATCAAGCCGAGTATGAAGCATTGATCACGGGGCTAGAATTGTTAGTAGAGCTAAAAGTGAAAAATGTAATTATCCGAGGAGATTCTCAGTTGGTAATATACCTATTAACGGGAAATTTCAAATGCCAGAGTGATTCCGTGGTAAAGCAACACGAGCTCGCCCAAGAGCTTTTGGAAGAATTTGATCAAGTAGAGCTTCAGTACATAAGCAAAATTTACAACGATGTAGCTAACGAATTAGCCCAAGTCGCCTCGAGTTATTCAAAGGTGGCAAACGCAACAACAACTTGTGAGTACGGAATAATCCTACCCGCTGTACAAAAGAGGATAAGGGGAAGCAGTGTTCATTGGAGAGAAGGATTAAAGAAATTTTTGGAAGAACCTGGTGGAAGAAACGACAGAAAAATGAAACTGCATGCATTAAATTACATGCTCATAGACGGACAAGTATACAAGAAACGCTCAGATGGGGTGTTACTAAAATGCATAGATTTGAGCGAAGCCAAGTCTATTACGGCAGAAGTCCATGAAGGGATATGCGGGGACCATCAAGCTAGCCAAAAAATGAGGTGGCTGATCATTAGGAGTGGATATTTTTGGCCCAAAATAGGAGAATCGTGCATATAATACGCAAAAAGTTGCTTAGCATGTCAGAGGCACGGGCCAATCCAAAGAGTGCCAGCCAGGGAAATGGCACCAATTATTAAACCTTGGCCATTTAGAGATTGAGCTATTGATTTAATAGGGAAGATTTACCCCCCATCATCCAAACAACACACGTTTATCATTGTGACAACGGACTTCTTTACCAAGTGGGTAGAGGCTGTCCCTTTAAAAGAGATTTCCTAGAAAAATGTCATAGAATTCATTCGCGATCACATTATTTATAGGTTCGGGGTGCCACAAACCATAATGGTAGATCATGGAACCTCGTTGAATGGGAATCTAGTAAAGGAATTCTTGGATGAATTTGGCATCAAGCTAGTTAACTCTACGCCTTATTATGCTCAGTCCAATGGGCAAGCAGAGTCGTCCAACAAAACCTTGAAGAGCATTGTACGAAAAATGTTGGGCGGAAATGCCAGGAATTGGCACGAATGCTTGAAGAATGCCTTGTGGGCTTACATGACGTCTCCACGAACGAGTACAGGGGTAACTCCATTTCAGTTAATTTATGGACAAGAAGCAGTACTACCTATGGAGATCAACGTGCAATCAATTCGAACAAGTCTACAGAACCATCTGTGCGAAAGCGACTATGTAGAACTAATGGTTCAGAATCTTTTAGAACTGGACGAATTAAAGTTGTACGTCCTAGATAGATTGCAAGTTCAGAAGCAAAAAGTGGCTAAATATTACAACAACAGAGTGATAGCCAAGTTATTTAGTGTGGGCGATTTGGTCTGGAAAACCATACTCTCGTTAGAAAGTAAAAATCCCAAGTATGAAAAATGGTCGCCTAATTGGGAAGGGCTGTTTAGGGTAAGCAGTGTGTTGCCCAACGGAACTTATCATCTGGAAGACCTAGATAACACAAAACACATACGATCCATCAACGGAAAGTACTTGAAGAAATATGTTCCTTCCATATGGGAGGACGAACAAATATAGATGCATTGTATTTCACTGGGAAAGGCGCGCTATTATCGCACAAACAAGAAATAGAAAGTATGAAAAATCAGATGCGCCTATGACAAAAACGTTTCTTTTATTCAAGAAGTATATACATTTTACAATACAAGAGGAGCCAGAGGGACCTCAATCAGCAACAATAGGGAAACGAATACAGCCTACCAACTACTACAAAATGAAGACTGCCTATTGACCATTACAGAGGACATCCCCATTACAGATCGATCTTCGTCACCCCAACAGTGGTGACATGCTTGTGAACAAGGATGATCCCCCTGGTAGATCCTCCCCCTTCCTCCATCTCAACCTTTGTGAAGCTTCCATCCTCGTCTTCTCGGATGCATCTGCTGGAAGCAATCACAACAGGTGAGCGGCTTGAGAAGCACCCTCAGCAAGCCATTGACCGATCTGGAGTAAGAGGTGGCCAGTGAACACTCCCTACGGGCAATTCCTCTACATTTGATGACCCTGTAAAGGGATCACAAGCGAGAGAGATGCCGAAAGGAGCTTCCGCGGCCAAGAAACAGTTTCCTATATCTCCCATACCAAAGGTATGTTTAGAGCAGATCTTGAGAGAGGGAAGTTAGATGGTCCGTATCTGGGAGAAATAGGAACAAAAGACTTATCAAATATGAGGGAGTATACATGACAGCAATGGCGTAGAAGATCGGAAGAAAGGGATGAAAGACGTATTTGCAACCAAATTCTCTTTTTATAGGGTAAGAATCCATCTCTTTATGTGAGAAAAGGAATGTAGAAAGGCAGAATCTGAACGTTCTGTGTTGGAAAAGACGGAAGAAGATTGGAATACTGAGAATTTCTAGAAAGATGGACACATTGAAATGATTAATATGACTTGAAATTAATGGATAAACATTAATTCCGCCATATTGGAGGGGGGGGGGGTAATTGTTGACGCCCAAAAAATACAAGAGGCCTAAACATTGGCCCAAACTGAAAGAGGCCCAACGTTAAAGACTCATTACAGGCAATAAGTTGGACGGCTGAGCGATTGTGTGGCAACTAGGATATTTGGGCGACAGGGCGAGCGATGAAGCCGTTGGGCGATTGAGTGAGCGAAAACAAGTTCTGACACTTGTCTTATGATCACATGGCCAGATTAACGAAGATGACAGTTGAGGTGATGAATTGTGGAAGTTACTTAAACTAACGTGGCAAGTAGACGTTACAAGGACATGGGCAACATGTATGCAACGTGGAGAAAACAAGTTAATCCATGCGATTGTTACAAAACAAGGCGGCAAACCAATGATTCAAATATTGGCAGCAGTTGAAGAAAGTTTATGCATTTGTATATATATTAAAAACTTAGTCATTTAGAAAAAAAAAATCAATCAAATCTCAATAAGAGATTATGTAATTTTCCTTTATCTTTACTTTTATTGTCAAACTCTTAGCGTAATTTGTGTGCTTGCGCCCCTTGGAGTTGTTTTGTCTTCACCGTAATCTTCATCAATATTGCACCCCTCGTTGGGACTTTGTCTCGAGAGGTTTGTTCCTTACACATTCGTCTGAATCCCCTTTGGTAAGCGTTTCCACGCGAAACAGTTTGTTATGCAGAAACATTGTAATGTGTCATTTGTTCATAATACGAAGACACACCCAATAACCCTTATGGAGTGGTCGAGTTAGCGGAGTAGGTGAGCATGGAGAGGTATTTGGTCACGAGCTCGATTCCCACCACCAACACTTTCACGGTCGAGCATGTGCTGCATGTAGCACGGGACTTGTCTAGTGCGATTTACCTGATTGGCGTGGTTTACAGGCTATTGAGACGGTGGATGCAGGTTCCCTCGTAGAAAAAAATAAAATTAAAAAATTAAAAAATCCATCTAATCAATACTTTCTCTGGTTTTATTCTTTCTCTTCTCTGATTCTTTGATAACAGGCTTAGACGGTAAATGAAGCTAAAAAAATTATTTGAATCTCTCAAACCCATTCTTCAAGCTAAGTAGTGAACTTTTTTATTTCCTCATCTTGTTCGAAATAAGGCATGTCCTCCTCATGCAAACGCACCCAAGCTTCAATTCCATCATTATCTTTGGTATTCAACAATATGATAATGTTTGTGAACGGAAAATCTCCAACTGTTGTCCAAGTAGGTTTTCCCAAACCAAAATCAACTTCATAAAATCCGAACTTAGACGCGTCAGTGAACTTTATCGAGTTCATGCTACTATCACCAGCTATTACAGATACACGGGCATGATATTCCATCAGGCTATTTAATCCATCCTCACCAGTAGAAAGTATCTTCGAACAATCTGAAACAGCTTTCTTGACACAGTTACCCAGTAAAGGAACGAAGCTTTCAAAGTCCTTATTCTTGGTTTCATCTGCACTGCATTCCACACCTGCTAGTGTAAATAAGTTTCCACAAGTATATTTTGACAGAGGTGGAACTGTTCTTTCTCGAATATTAACCGTTTGCACTACGAAGCAACCCCTTGGTTTCCCATGTTTCGCACGATCAGAGCGCAGAAGAGCCTCCGTTAAAAAGGAAGTTACCAGCAGGACTCTTGAGGCCGGACGTTGGCTGTTTTCATACAAGTGGCTCACTCTGTCTCTTAGGGTTGTAATCGCCTTGCTATCGAACAAAATCCTCTTGTTCACAATGGTTCGATTCCTAGTCCTCATGAATCCGAAGTCAGGGATACCAAGATTTTGACCTGGAAAGGATAACGAGGAATCGAAACTTGGGATAACAGGTTCAGCACTGTCTCCCCGGCTGGCCTTCGCCCATGCAGATAAGAAGGTGGCTAACGTAGCTGCATCGGCAATCTTATGTGAAACGGAAGTAGCAATGGGTACACCACCGCATTTAAATTTGTTTATTTGAATAGACGTGATAGGGTCAGTGACGTCGTCAGCAGCGGGAACTTCCACTGGAAGGAGATCATTCAGATCCTCCAAACCAATAATTTCACTAAGCTTGGAATCCACTTGGGCTTCTAAGAACTCAGCGCCTTGATCGCTGCAGTCGACCAACTGATCCTCTTTGATGTATCTTCCAGCAAAAGGGTAAAATCTTGGCAAGATTTGTGACAGGGATTTTTCCAAATTGTTTACGCGTCTGACATTTTCATTATATGGATAGTAGAGAATGCAAGCCGAATTCAGCGTCGGAATAATCTCATCCAAGAATGATAACTTGTGTGTCCGGAGATTGTGTGGAGTCGGTGTGCATGGTTTTATCAACTTTCTGCTCACCACATTCACCAAGGATTTCATCAACTTCATAGTTCTTCGAACTTGCTCTTCTCTTCCAACCAACTGCAAAAAAGAAGAGCACTCACTGGTAAGCAAGCCAATAATTCTAATGGAATATTACTTTGAATTTCTAAAGCCAGTGTATTCAAGAAGTAATGCATAGAGACGCGAGATTCAATACATATTGATATGTATTGATCTCGAAAACGACTATAATTGATCAACTTGAATCGCAACTGTTATATATTTTATTGCCAATTTTCAAATTATCGGTTTATGTGTGAACTGTTTATTTACGTTAGTTTATACGGCACAATACAGCTAATATCATTTTTTTTTTTTTTTTTGAAGAGGCTAATATCTAGTTAAATAAATAGCATATAAAAATTTTTTTGTTTGAAACAGTGAATTTGAATCAACTTCGTACAGCATTTAGTATTAAAAAATAAAGGGCCCCACAAATTTTTATGTTGATGGTGGGCCACAACAATACAAACAAGCATTTGAAAGGAATAAAAAATTAGTTCGGACCACAAGTTATTTCCAATTCACATGTGCCTATCATTGTTGAAGTCAATATTATTGAACTAAAAAATCTGGCAAAACCGGGGAAAAATAATTCAAATTTTTATTCATTAAAAATTCATCCATAATGTAATATATTTAACTATCGGCAATTTTTCACGGACCATGGGCAGTTTATTCTCCGTGGGCAGGAAGGCCTCGTACGCTCTTGGTTCTTAATGTTACAACTTCTAATTAGCCCTTAGCTCTTTGATACTGCTAATTAGTCAAAGTTAATAATTAGTTTTAATCATAAGTTTCGTAGGATTGATCATGATTTTTTTAATCACACATTTTATCGACTTCTATCAAACTTTACTAAAAATTTGATTTTAATATTCACTTAACTTGGGGTTTAATGTGATGGTTCTTATGAGAGAGAGTCATAATCAATACCCTACAGCATCTATTATTATTATTATTATTATTATTATTATTATTATTATTATTATTATTATTATTGTTGCCGTCGTCGTCGTAGTATCTAAATAAAATTGTGGGGCTAGGGATTGACATGCTGCGCACTTGCTTATGAAAAGTCTTTGTTTGGTCGTATAATTTTTTTTTTATATATAAAATAATGTGCTATTTTTGAGGTAAAATACGTAGTTTAAAAAGTGATTTTGAAAAATATGTACGATTAAAACGTGGTTTGAGAAAATATATTGTTTATAAACTTATTTATAAAAAAAGATACCAACATATAGTAAATAGAAAATGTATCTAAAAGAAATCGTATGTTGTCAGTCATTTTATTATTGTAATGAGAGATTCTATATTGAGGGGTTGACAAGTTTTATTCAACATTATCTATTTTGAGATGCCAAAAAGAAATGATCAAACACAGGATAAACTTGGGTAGAATCCTTTATATAAAATGCAAATTGTGCGTAGAAGCACATTGTCATTAATTGCAAACAATACACTTAATTTTAGTAATCAGAAATTTGCAAAATTACCCCCTTATTTTAACAACAAGACAAGAAATCTTCTCTAGAAGAGATAGGAGAAAATACTTCTCACAATACTCAACAATTCATGTAGTGATGACAACGAGACGGATCAAGGTGGATCAGAGTCGATTCACATCTACCCCACAAAAATTGGTCTGATCCATATCCGCCCTGCTATCCTCCGGCCAATTTTCGGGATGGATCGAGGTGAATCAAATATCTGATCCGCCTAATGATCCGTCAATTTTTTTTTAATTGTTGATTATGAGACTATATTAGCTCTCAAGGGAAAAACTGCAATGCTACTTTGATTTCACATGGTCCATTGCTGATTTGCATAATAACAAAATTTCTTAAGTGGCCCATTTAGTAGTTCCTTATTTTCACTGAATAATAACTTCACTAAATGAGACCAACCCGATTCATCATTTCAAAGACAAGCTGATTTAATAAAATAATTTGCATACAAGTCTTAGTTCATACAAAACAAGTAATTAGATTTTTAAACAAATTACGCTACAGAAGTTTTTCATGACATGACAGTTAAATTCTAAATTAAAACTACAAAATAAGAATGTCATGTAATACAAATCTAGAGAATTAGATATTTTGTATCAAAATCAACAAAATATTAAATATTTTAGATTTAGCAATTAGACTTTTATACAAAACTACAAAATTTTTGGATCAGATTGGATCACATAACTTTCGATTCATTAATCCATGAATCAGGATTTATTCAAATTAGATTTGACTTTTTTGTTATCACTAAGTTCGTGCAGGACACAAAAATTAATTAGCAAATTCAGAAAGCATGCATCGAACAAAAATCTTTAAAACTAATTGTGAAATTTGACCAAGTTCTTATAAATATACCATAAGTTGCACTCCAAGCAATACGGAGATCAATCCAACAGAGTAAGTGAAATCTAATTGCCCAAAATTACATCAAAAGGCCAGATGCAATAAAGGAAAAAGTGCGAACCGCGTATCAAGAACAAGTACAAACAATAGTCGAAACGTACAAAATATGCAGTTTACAAACAGATTCAGACATAAAAAAGCAAAGGCCATAATTCCAATCAGACTTATAGAGGTGTCAAGACGGACGGACGGGCCGACCAGACCCGTGAAAATCGATCCAGATTGACCCGGGACCGCGGGCCGACCCATGATCCGTGCGGGCGGTTCACGGGTCAAGAAGTTGTGAACTGCGGGTTTTGCGGGTCAAACCTTCGCGGGCCGCTGTTAACCTGCTGGCCCGTAAAAAAAAAACTGTTTTTATTAAATATGATAACATTGAAAATCTCTCTTCTTCTAGAAATTCTAATACAACTTTTAAAGTAAAATCTTTTTTTTTTCTCTCTAATAGCTAAAAAAATAATGTTTTTGACAATAGTAATTAGAAATATATTTATCATTTAATTGTTATTTATTTATATTTTATTTAAATTTGCAAATTTAGAAGTAATTCATATAATATAAACTATAAGGCTGCGTTTGATATCGATGGTGGAATTTGGATGAAAAAAAAATGAATTTCAGGGAATTGAATTCTAGGGAATTAAATTCCTGGGAATTGAAAGTTTAATGTGTTTGATTGGTTTAATTTTGTAGGTAGAAAAAGTGGAGAATTTTTCAACTTTTGTTGTTTGATTGACATTATTTTACATGGAAAATAAAGTAAAATTTAGCTATTATAATATTTTTTATTTTTTTTCATTTTTTAACAAGTTTGTACTTAGTAATAATAATATTAATTTTTGGGAAAAAAATAAATCAATTAACAACAACAAAAATGATCAAACGTAACAAAAATGGTATAAGATTTTTCATGGAAAATAAAACCTCCTCCCCCCTTGGAAAACGAATTCATTCAAAACAAGGAAAATACCGGATTTCGAGGCAAGTGAAAAAATGAATTCCATGGAAAATATAGGCAACCAAACAGCGCAAAGTTGGAAAATCACGTGGAAAATCATATTTCTCATGGAAAATAAAACGAATCAAACGCAGCCTAATTTTAAATTCTATGTAAATATTTTATTGTATAAACATGAATTTATCATTACATTTTGTATTTAGAAACTTGACAAAAAATTTGCTATAAATATGAAAAAATCTATGTTTTTATTCATACGGGTCAAATCAGAACAAACCGCGACCCGCATGGGCCAGCGGGCGAGCCTAAGTTATAGTTCAAAGCTTGCGGGCTGACCAGTAACCGGCCCGTAACTCGCAGCGGGCGGGCTTTTTTTTTCCAAGCGGACCGTTACCGGACTTTTTATTGACGGGTCGACCCGGCCCGAATCACCTGAATTGACACCTCTACGGACTTACATGCCTCTGACTATATTATCATTAAGACTTAGTGTTGGTGTAAACGGGTCGTCCATGTGGGCTGACCCCACCCGAATTGCATAGGAGTAATTTGGAAAGAGAATTTGAGGGAGTTGAGTGTTTGAATTTAAAACTATTGCCTCCCACCACTTCTAACTTCCATATCTCTCCCACTCCACCAAAAACCATGCAAGGATGATGAAATTCGAGTATAATCAAAAGAGAGTAAATGAAATCGATAAGCTTGTGCCCTAATTTTGGAAAATCTACACCTCTAAGAGCTTGTTTGGTGCATCAAAAATTTTTACCAAAACTTTTCAAATTCAATCTCAATCATCCATCTTTGATCAAATTCACAATTTTTTACTTTTCAAATCAATCTAAACCACACATCCATTAACCCAAAAATAAAAAATAAAAAATAAAAAATAAAAAATAAAAACCCTCCACAAAAATCAAAAATTTCTCATGGACCAAATGGGCTCTAAGTTGGCATTTGGATTGTAACCATCAAACCTTTTTCTTTTGATCAAGCTTTTGACCAAGGAGTGAGTACATGAGCCGTGCGAAAAGCACTAAGGGTGTGTTTGATAGACACAAATTTTTCAAGGAAAATGGAAAAAATTTCCGACTTTTCTATTTTACTCCGTTAGATTGCGAAAATTTTCTGTGGAAAATATTTTCCTCACCCCCCCCCCTCCCCTACGCGCGCTTATTTTCATGATTTTTGTGGAAAAAAATTTCTTTGGGTTTTAGTGAATTTTTATTTTTCATGGAAGATGGAAAATTATTTTCGACATGATTAATCAATTTTATTATTGTTAATTGACTTATTTTCTTTCTAAAAAATAACATTATCATCATCAAGTGCAAATATATTAAAAAAGTAAAATTTTTTTTGATTAAAATAGCAAAAATTTACTTTATTTTCCACGAAAAAATAATGTCAATCAAATAACGAAACAAGAAAAATTCTATACTTTTTCTACCTAGAAAATTTAACCAATCAAACACTTTTAATTGATTTTCCACGAAAATATTTTTCAAACAAAATCAATTTCATAGAAAATATTTTATTTCCATCCATTTTTCACATTTCAATCAAACACACCCTAAGTCGAAGGCAAGTGAATCAATATTTTATTATTATTTTTTTCCCAAGTTGCTAGACTTATAAATTCCTTTTCGAGCATGCTATTATAATTTACACTTGGAAGATCTAGCTTCACAAGCAAGCCATATATATTGACATTTTTAAGAAAGTGCACATTAATATTCTTTTCGAGAACAATTAAATTGATGTCATTATACTTGAAGTTTATGAAGAAGTACTTTTCGAAAAAGGAGAAAGCTTGATTTGTATGGGTTAAAATTAATGTACAAGTCCAATTAGTTAGTCCAAACTTTACAATTAAATTGATTAATTAAGGGGTATTTACACAAATACCCTTATTTTATGGATGAATTTGAAAAATACTCCAAAACATTGATTAAGCAACCATAATACACATATTAATTAAGACATAGCATATTTTCAAGTACTAAACCTAAAGGAAGAGGAAAACACAATTCTGTGCACCTGCTTATCCATTCCACAGTTTTCTTCCAACTGAAGTTCAACATTGAAGGAATTCTTGCACAAATCGATCCCAGAGACAACTTCCAATCCAGATTTCTTCAATTATTTCTGCCTAAATCTGCAAAGAAATCACTGCTTGTTCAAGTTTAGGTTCATACATTCTTCTTGTACAGATTCATGTCCTCTTTATTTGTTCCAATTTTCTTTTTCATAATAGATTTTTACATTCTTGAAATGCTACTAAATTGTTTTTACCTCATTGAGGATCATACCGATGGTGTGTGATTTTTGCCCTAAAAATGAATCTCCCCTGTCTTTCTACCTAAGCAAAGAACTAGACCAAGCGAAATGATTAATCAACACCGTCTGGTCGAAAACTCTAAAAATTAGACATGGAGAATAGTGACTTACAGGGGCAACCCATATTAAACAGAGGCTAAATATGTTTTTTTTCATGGTAATATGTGCCGTTTCTCAATAGATAATGACCATTGATACTCCATTGTAGATAGATGAAGCCACATCCAAGCTCACAATACATATTTCTCGTAGGTGTGTTTTGAGATTGATTTTCCAAGTTTATGATATCGAGGCAAATTGCTGGTAATGAAGAGTTTGGATATTGGGAAAAATTCTGAGCATGATAGAATCCAATTTTGTGCTGTCACAGGCACCTTTTGGATCATTTGTTGAATCACTTTTTCACGTGAAGTTGGAGAATGCAAGGGATTTGTGAAATTTCGTATGTGAAAAAGTGAAACAATGTCACTTTTTTTTAGAAAAAAGTCACATTCCGCTATTTTTTCATGTGAAGTTGGGGAATGCACGAGGCTTGTGAAAATTTTGTATGTGAAAAAGTGACGAAATGTCACTTATTTACAAAAAAAAGGTTGCATTCTACCAATTTTTTATGTGAAGTTGGTGAATGCATGGAGCTTGTGAAAATTACGTATGTGAAAAAGTGACGCAATGTTACTATTCTTTTAAAAAAAAAAAGTCAAACCCGCCACTTTTTCATGTAAAGCTAGGGAATGCATGGGGCTTCTTGTGAAAAAATGACGGAATTTCACTTTTTTACACAAAAATCGCATTCCGCCACTTTTTCATGTGAAGTTGGGGAATGCAAGGGGCTTGTAAAATCTCGTATGTGAAAAAGTGACGAAATGTCACTTTAAAAAAAAAAAAAAAGTCGCATCCCGCCTATTTTTTCATGTGAAGTTGGGGAATGCAAAGGGTTTGTGAAATCTTGTATGTGAAAAAGTGATGGAATGTCACTTTTTTTAAAAACAAAAGTCGCATCCGATCACTTTTTCATGTGAAGTTGGCGAATGCAAGGGGATTATGAAATTTCGTATGTGAAAAAGTGAAGGAATGTCACTTTTTTTAAAAACATTAAAAAGTCGTATCCCCACTTTTTGATGTGAAATTGGAGATGCAAGGGGCTTGTAAAAATCTCATATGTGAAAAAGTGAAGGAATGTCACTTTTCTTTTTAAAAAAAGTAGCATACCGTCACTTTTTCATGTGAAGTTGGGAATGCAATGTGGTGGTGAAATTTCGTATGTGAAAAAGTGATGGAATGTCACTTTTTTTTAAAAAAAAATCGCATTCTGCCACTTTTTCATGTGAAGTTGGCTAGTGCAAGGGGCTTGTGAAAATTTCCTATGTGAAAAAGTGACGGACATCCCGCCACTTTTTCATGTGAAATTGGGGAATGCAATGTGTGTGTGAAATTTCATATATGAAAAAGTGATGGATTGTCACTTTTTTTTAAAAAAAGTAGCATCTCACCATTTTTTCATGTGAAGTTGGGGAATGCAAGGGGTTTGTGAAATTTCGTATGTGAAAAAGTGACGGAATGTCACTTTTTTCTTTAAAAATAAGTCGCATCCCGCCACTTTTTCATGTAAAGTTGGTGAATGCAATATGGTTGTAAAATTTTGTATGTGAAAAAGTGACATGTTGTCATTTTTTTTAAAAAAAAGTTGCATCCCGCCACTTTTTCATATGAAGTTGGAAAATGCAAGGGGTTTGTAAAGTTTCGTATGTGAAAAGGTGGCAGAATGTCATTTTTTTTACAAAAAAAAGTCGCATCTCGCCATTTTTTCATGTAAAGTTGGAGAATGCAAGGAGCTTGTGAAAATTTCCTGTGTGAATAAGTGACGGAATGTCACTTTTTTAAAAAAAAAAAATCACAACCCACCATTTTTTCATGTGAAGTCGGGGAATGTAAGGGGTTTGTGAAAATTTCGTATGTGAAAATGTGACAGAATGTCACTTTTTTTTTACAAAAAATAAAAAAATCGCATCTTGGCACTTTTTCATGTGAAATTGTTAAAATGTGTGGTTTATGTGTATAAAATATTTTATTTTTAAAATATATTTTTTTTCAATTTTTGCAATACTCATCGTTTATTAACAAATTACACAAATCTACAAACAATAGTAGATACATTACACATTCTCCGTTCTCCATACACAAACACAATGTTACTTTTTAGTGGAAAAAAAATAGTGTTTTAACAAGCGTAAAGTGTGACGAAGCAACGAGACCAAGCATCACGCTAAAACATGTCTAGGTGCGAAAAAACGCAGCAATGCACGAGCAAAGCGCAGGTGAAGCGTGACGAAGCGGTCTACCAAGCTTCAAGCCTAAGCGTGCCAAAGCATAATCTTAAACGAGCTTTTTAAAACACTCAAACAAAGTAACACTTTGTCACTTTTTTTTTACTTGAATGTTACTTTTTCAATTTATGCAATATCCATGAATTATTAACAAATTACAAAAGTCACAAACACTAATATATACATTACACAATATCACGATCTCTTTTTTTTAGGGAAAAAAAGTGACAAAATGTCACTTTTTATCACATTTTTTTAACGCACATTCCCTTTTAATTAAAAAAGTGACACGGTGTGAAAAGTGACAAAATGCCACTAATCACTTTTTTTTAACTCACATTCCCTTTTAATTAAAAAGTGACACAGTATCAAAAGTCACGTTTTGCTGCTTGAATGTCACTTTTTAAATTTTTACAATATTCATCGTTGACTAAATGTATCGAAACTTAACAAATTACACAATACACAAGTCAAAAACACTAATATATACATTACACAATATCACTTTAAAAAAAAGAAAAAAAGAAAAAAAGAAAAAAAAAGTGACAAAATGTCACTTATCACTTTTTTGTTTTTTTAACTCACATTCCCTTTTAATTAAAAAAGTAACAAAATGTCACTTATCACTTTTTTTAACTCACATTCCCTTTTAAATACAAAATGACACGGTGTCAAAAGTGACGTTCTGTCACGTTTTGCTACTTGAATGTCACTTTTTCAATTTTTACAATATTCATCATTGACTAAATGCGTCGAAACTTAACAAATTACACAAGTTCACAAATGCTTACACATTCCTTAAACTAGAAAAATCAAAGTTAACATAATCCTAGCAAACTATTAAAATATAATATGACACTTCACAATCCCTGCATCAATAATCTTTAAGGCCTCCACTATTCTCTCTCACATCTTAATTCCAAAGCTGATGCAAAGCTAATGATAGCATTCAGATCATTCAAAGTAATTGAGGAGCTTGGAGTATTAAGTAGATCAACTTCTTTGAAGGTAACTTGCAATCTGCACCTCACTCTTGGCACTAATGGATTAGACAAAAAGACAAGGGAGCTCTTTTTCCACTCCAGTCTCTAAACCTCTTTTCATCTGCAAATGTTAATTACCAAAACACATTTATTTCAACCAACTGAAAACGCCATTACGCACTGACACCAACAGAGGCGGAGAATTCAAAGGAATTGATGTGCAATTCTATTACCAAAAAAATTCATAGCCAAGGCTAGATTCGATCCCCACAACATCCAAGATAAAATCAATCAATTCAGCTTCCTCAACAGTCGAACACAGATCAAAATACAGAAATTGCTAATTTTAAACATGCAAAAAAATTATTTAGTAACAGAACAAAACCCACATCGCCTAAATAATGCAAAAAGTCAGCATAGGCAGTATACATGAAGACTTCCAAGAGAAAGTGACAGAATCTTCAAAAGAAACATTCATTCCCCAAAAAGTCACAAATACTCAAAAAAGAAAGAATCAGTAGTTCTAACTAGGTTGAAAGAACTTCCCATTTTGATAATACAACATCCAATAGTTCTAATTACAAAAGAGCAGATTATTCATCTAAATGTAAACCTCGGTACAGAAAAGAAACAAAAGAGAGAGAATATACAAAACACTTTAAAGGTGCATGGAAAGTTCAACAAAAGCTAAAGGTGCATGGAAAAATCAAAACACTTTAGTCATAATATGATATTGTATACTCAATTAATGGTCGGTGCTATTTAATGAGAGGGCACATGTTTATTTATAGCTGCCATGTTAGGAGCTATTTTTGAATGAATAGAGGGGTGTGTGTGTGTGTGTGTGTACATCTTTAGCTTTCCAATTAGTTTGCTCTGGCCAAATTATACTCAAATTCTTATTAGTTAACAATTTGAATCGTCCAATACTAGCAATAACAGCATTCACATCCTTGGGATCAGGCAAAAAAGCTATGTATTTCCACATTTTATCAACATATTCGAGGGCTCAAATACAATATTAGTGATCTCGAGGGGCATATGGTCAGAGCATGAAATGAATACGAGGGTGTGGTACAAGATTGCTCTGTAACTCAGTATTATCCACATTAATGGTTCCATCAAACGATGAATGTAGTTGGACATAGGGGCTGTATGATAGTCTTGTTTGAAAGCAAGCACCATTGAAAATCAGTAATTACATGAAGGTACGGTACATTGAAAACCAGTTCTCAATTCCTTTATCCCTTCTACAAACTATACACACTGCCAAAATCAGGGATTCACACCAGATTCAAACCAAATTTCGAAAATCAAACCCGCTACTCTTGTACACAATTAAGAGCAAATTTATAGAATAATGGCAAAAATCCAGAGAATGAAAATCAAAACGAAGAAGCATAAAATCACATTACTCATTAAAAATATAAATTGCCAAAAAAATAAAGCACTTAATAAATGGAATATTAAAACTAAAATCAAATGTAAATCGAACCTTAGTTTTTAAGATTTTGAATAGCTTTTTTTATTCTTGTTTGAACTTCATGATTCAAGAAACCTAGCTTTCCTCTTTGATTAGTACGTTTTTCGTACTTATCTTGACTTTAAATTTAGACAATTACAAGTGTTTTAGAATATGATTTTGCTAATAATGTATTTATTTTGTTTGTTTTAGGAAAAACTCGAATTTGGACGCGTTTGGAGGCAAAACGAAGAAAATGGATCAAAACCGTACAAAAAATGACAAAGTGAGACTTAAGCGAACGAATCAAAAGTTGAAGGACTTGAAGTAGCATAAATGAAGAGATGGGCTGCACATTTGAAGACTTAAGGATCAACTCAACAGTATTTGAAAAAATAGAGGACTTGATATAAACTTTCCACTAATTAGAATTGGGCTTAAAACCTTAATTGATATTTGGATTTTGATGACCTAGATTTAAGGGTTAAGTACATAAATACACAAATTTGAATGACCTATTTTTAAATATCATACATTTTAAAACATATTTCAACAATACAAAACATATTATCAAAATCAGGTAAAATTCAAAAAAGAAAATTTTACCCTGTGAAAACGAATTGCTTTTTATAGTTTGCACCGATCTTCTTCTTCTTATCCCAGAATCTAGGTTTGCACTAATCATCTTCTTCTCATAGGATCTCTAATTACAAATCTTCTGAGAGTGGGAGATAGGGGTTGTCTTCATCATCTTCTAGGTATGATCGATTAGTAAGAGTCAGAAAATGCTAAGATTATGACATGGATGGTTATGATAGCAGGAAGAGCTATGATCGGCAAAGAGAGAGGAATGAGAGATGGATTCTGAGTTTTTCGCCTCGAGTTGGGTATGGCACATGGATCATATTCATCAATTTGAAATTTTTTAGGACCTAGAATGGAGTTTCCAAAAGGGTTTACGTCAAATAGAGGCTTGAACAACGTCAAAGTTGAAACTTAATCACATACATTTTCTAATTAATTACAAGTTTATAATTATTTACATTTATAATTTAATTTCAAATTTTCAATTAATTATAATAAATAACTTAGGTTCTATTTGTTAAAAGTTTTGTGTATAAAAATATTTTTTTAAATTGTTTTCAAAGTAAAATATATGGTTAAAAAATGGAGAGAGAAAATGAGTATGGTTAACAATGTGATGAGAATCCAGGGAGTCAATCGAGTCAAAGTCAAACAGGTCAACTCTCTTTCAGAATACCGGTGGGGCCCATGACAATATCCAAGGCTAAAGAGGTCCAAGAGTCGATGGCGGGACTCATTTTCAAGCTCCGAAATCAAGTCCACATGGAAGAGAGCAAGATCGAGGTCAATTGCCTAATTTTGGAAGAACAGGAACTTTCGGTCGACCGAAAGTTCCCTTCGGTCGACCGAAACTCTGCAGAATTTTGAGACCCAGCTGCAGGCAGTTTCGGCTGACCAACGTACGACCGAAACTGCCCTTTCAGTCGACCAGGTGGTCGACCGAAATAAGTTCGGTCGACCGAAATTAACTTTCGGTCGACCGAAAGTCCTCCGAATGAAATAACGGGGTTTTTTGTGCAATTTCTCAAACTTCTTATTTTTCACTTTTTGTATATATTTGGGAAGCCTTCCAAACCCTAGTTTTTTTTTTTTTTGGTTGAACATTGAAGACTCCATTGAGAGCATTTGAGAGAGGTAAATCCTTTCTTTTCTTGTAACTTTTATTGGAATTTATTTCAACTTATATATTGGGAGTTTGTCTTGTGTATGTGTTGATATTTATTCCACAAGTCTTGGTATTTGTCTTAATCTCTCCATTGGGCTAGGGTTTGTCAATCCTTGAATTTTGGTTGGGTTAAACTTGGGTCAAGATTTCTTATTTATTACCTATTTTAGCTTTCTTGGGTTGATCCATTATTGTTGTGGGAATTTTTGGTTTAATCACCAAAGGAGTTCGCATCATTTGGTATCAGAGCTTGGCTCTAAAATTGGTAATCCTATCTTTACATTTATTGTTGTTGTTCTTGATAGTTAAAAAAAAAAAAAAAAAAAAAACCGAAAATTACCAAAAAAATTGGGGAAAATTAGTTGCCCATGAAAATTTCATGATTCCTACATATATGGGCATTGTTGTTATCATCAATTTGAAAGTTATTGGGGATGCAATTGAACAAACACTTGAAAATTTCAAACTATTCAAAGCTTGCATCCTAAGTGTTTGATAAAATGTTTCAAAGAGTGTTTTCATATTGAAACTTGACATTCAACTACCAAACACATTCCTAATTGAATTCCTTGTGTCTTACATCAAGTTATTGTGACTATACCCTTGAAAATCTTATTGGTCTAGTTCAATTCCTTACTTCCTTGTATAATAGCAAGCAACTAAATTCTACTTGCTATTGTGTCAATCCTTCATTTGCTTCCTTTGTTGTTTGTGGAATTTGTGCTACACAAGAATTAAATTCTCAATTTAGTTGAATTACGTTCCTTGAAAAGTTTGAGTAAGAAAGTGAAGAGTGATAAAAGCCAAGAGTGGTGAGCTCATTAGAGGGAAAAAGCCTAATTGAGTGAAACACGAGCGAACATAATTTGTGAGTACATTTGCACACTTACACTCCATGGCTCATGCACATACTTCGAGTGGACAAGATTCTAATGCTCAAACTCAAGAGTTGAGGGATATGATACAAGCTCTCACAGTTACTATGGCGGATATGGGGGGAAGGTTAGAAGGTAGATTAGCAAGGTTGGAGACTAGGAGGGAAGTTCCACCTCCAAGGGATGATAATGTTAGGAGGGGTGATAGGAGAAGGCCTAGAGATGAGTATGAATATGATGATGTTGATGATGATGAATTGGAGAGTGAAGGGGGTAGTGATCAAAATTGGAACATGGGTAGGAATAGACGAGGAAGGAATGTGAGGGGAGTAGGACGAGGTCATGGGAGGAACCCTAGGGGTAGGGATGGAATGGATGGTAACCTTGGAAGTATCAAGATGAAAATCCCTTCTTTCCATGGGAAGAGTGATCCGGATGCCTATTTAGAATGGGAAAGGAAAATGGAATTGATTTTTGAATGTCATAGGTACTCCGAGGATAAAAAGGTTAAGTTAGCGGTAGTGGAGTTTACCGACTATGCCTTAGCTTGGTGGGATAATTTATTACTCACTAGGAGAAGGAATTTCGAGGGTAGTGTGGATACTTGGGATGAGTTGAAGAGCCTTATGAGAAAAATATTTGTGCCAAGTCACTACTATAGGGGGCTCTATCAAAGACTACAAACTCTTACTCAAGGAACAAAGGGTGTTGAAGATTATTATAAGGAGTTGGAAAAAGCTTTGATGAGGGCCGACATAGAGGAGGATAGAGAAGCCACTATGGCTCGATTTATGAGTGGGTTGAATAGGGAGATAGCCAATGTGGTTGAATTACACCATTATGTTGAGATGGAGGAGTTGGTACACATGGCTATTAAAGTGGAGGCTCAATTGAAGAAGAAGGAGCAATTTAAAAGAAAGGGGCAAGAAAAATTCTTGGGAGGTCCTAGTTCCAATTGGAAGACTAAGTGGGGGAGTGAAAAGGTTGATAGGGCACCACTTAAGGACAAAATTGAAACCTCCAAGGGAAAGGAAGTTGGCTTCGTCAAGGATAACCCAAAGGTTGTTCCTACTACTTCTAGGAGTCGGGATATAGAATGCTTCAAGTGTAGAGGACGGGGGCATTATGCTCGAGAGTGCCCTAACAATAGGGTGATGATTATAAAAAATGGGGAGTGGTACTCGGAAGATGAAGAGGACGAAGAGGGGAAGTCGTGTAGGGGAGATAGTGATGACAAGGAGGAAGAGGTGGAGGGAATTGTTAGTCCACCCAAGTCTTTAGTCACCATTAGGTCTCTCAACACCCAAGTCAAGGTGGATGATGCGGCTAAGCAAAGGGAGAATATCTTCCATACTAGGTGTCTTGTGAAGGACCAAGCGTGTAGTCTCATCATTGATGGGGGGAGTTGCACCAATGTAGTTAGCACTAGTATGGTTGAAAGGTTGGGATTACCTTTAATGCCACATCCTAATCCTTATAAGTTACAATGGTTGAGTGATTATGGTGAGTTGAAAGTAAGTAAGCAAGTATTCCTTATTTTCAACATAGGGACCTATGAGGATCAAGTACTTTGTGATGTGGTGCCCATGCAAGCTACACATATTTTATTGGGGAGACCATGGCAATATGATAGGAGGGTATTGCATGATGGTAGGAAGAATCGGTATAGTTTCCAAATGAATGGAAAACCCGTGACACTCCTACCTTTGAGTCCGGAAGAAGTTTACAAGGACCAATTGAAACTCAAGAAGGAGGAGGAGGAGGAAAAAGAAAGAAGAAAAAAAAAGATGGAGTTGAGTGAGGGGCAAAACGAAAGTGAGAAAAAAAGAGGGGAAAAAAGTAGTGAAAAAAGAAAAGAGGGGATGCAAGAAAAAAGAAAGAGAGCAAAGGATATTGAGAAAAAAATGAATTTTTATGCGAGTAGAGGTGATGTAGAAAGAGCTTTGAAGGAAAATCATTCAATTCTTTTGTTGGTCTATAAGGAGTCCCTCCTTACACTTGATGACCCTCACACTTCCCTCCCCACTTTAGCTACTTCTTTGTTGCAGGAATTCAAGGATGTCTTTCCGGAGGAGATGCCTAGTGGGCTTCCACCCATTAGAGGCATCGAGCATCAAATTGATTTCATCCCCGGAGCCGTCATTCCAAATAGACCGGCATACCGAAGCAATCCGGAGGAGACCAAGGAACTCCAAAAACAAGTTGAGGAGTTGATGAGTAAAGGATATGTTCGTGAGAGCATGAGTCCTTGTGCCGTTCCCGTGCTACTAGTGCCCAAGAAGGATGGGACCTTTAGAATGTGCGTCGATTGCCGAGCCATTAACAACATAACGGTAAAGTATCGACACCCCATTCCTAGGTTAGATGATATGCTAGATGAGTTGCATGGTTCGTGCATTTTTAGTAAAATCGACTTGAGAAGTGGATACCATCAAATTAGGATGAGGGAAGGAGATGAATGGAAAACCGCTTTTAAAACTAAATATGGTTTATATGAGTGGTTGGTTATGCCCTTCGGTCTCACTAATGCACCGAGCACTTTTATGAGATTAATGAACCATATCTTGCGTGCATTCATTGGGAAATTTGTGGTAGTTTACTTCGATGATATTTTGATTTATAGCAAAAATTTGAATGAGCATATTGAACACTTGAGGAGTGTACTTGTGGTTTTGAAAGGAGAGCAATTGTATGCTAACCTCAACAAGTGTAATTTTTGCATGGAGAGTGTGATCTTCCTTGGATTTGTAGTTAGTACTAAGGGAATAGAGGTCGATGAGGAGAAGATCAAAGCCATTAAGGAATGACCCACTCCCACAAGTGTCACCGAGGTAAGAAGTTTCCACGGGTTAGCTAGTTTTTACCGTCGTTTTGTCAAGGACTTAAGCACCCTAGCTTCACCACTTACCGAGGTTGTCAAAAATCATGTTGGGTTTAAATGGGGGGAGGCGCAAGAAAAGGCCTTTAATGAAATAAAGAACAAATTGTGCACCGCCCCGGTTTTATCCTTGCCTAATTTTGATAAAACTTTTGAGATTGAATGTGATGCTTCAGGCACAGGTATTGGAGCAGTTTTGATGCAGGAGAAAAGGCCGATTGCCTACTTTAGCGAGAAGCTCAGTGGGGCCGCCCTGAACTACCCCACCTATGACAAGGAGCTCTATACGTTGGTAAGATCGTTAGAAACATGGCACCACTACTTGTGGCCTAGAGAGTTCGTTATCCACACCGACCATGAGTCATTGAAGCACTTGAAGGGGCAAGGGAAGTTGAGCAAGAGGCATGCCAAATGGGTGGAGTACGTAGAAACTTTTCCCTATGTCATCAAATACAAACAAGGTAAGGAGAATGTGGTAGCCGACGCCCTTTCTCGAAGGTATGCTCTTATTACGACCTTAAGTGCTAAATTGTTGGGTTTTGAGAGCATTAAGGACTTGTATGCGCATGATGCAGATTTTGCTAGTATATTTATATCATGTGAGAAGGTTGGATTTGGGAAGTTTTATAGGCATGAGGGGTTTTTGTTTCGAGAAGGTAAACTTTGTGTGCCAAATTGCTCATTGAGGGAATTGATGGTAAGGGAGGCCCATGGCGGGGGATTAATGGGTCACTTTGGGGTAAGGAGAACCCTTGAAATTTTACAAGAACATTTCTTTTGGCCAAAAATGAGTAGAGACATTGGGCGAATTTGTTCTAGGTGCATAACTTGTAGAAAGACCAAGTCCAAGGTAGAACCACATGGATTATATACACCCCTACCTGTCCCTAGTGAACCTTGGACGGAAATTTCTATGGACTTCATTTTAGGGTTGCCTAGGTCAAAAAAAGGTAGTGATTCCATCTTTGTGGTTGTAGATAGGTTTAGTAAAATGGCGCATTTCCTTGCTTGTCATAAAACTGATGATGCTATTCATATAGCCGACCTATTCTTTAGGGAAATCGTGCGACTCCATTGGGTTCCTAGGAGCATTGTGTCGGATAGGGACGTTAAATTCCTTAGCCACTTTTGGAAGGTCCTGTGGGGGAAATTGGGAACTAAACTTTTGTTTTCAATAACTTGTCATCCTCAAACCGATGGCCAAACTGAGGTGGTTAATAGAACTTTAACACAACTTCTTCGCACCGTCCTTAAGGGCAATCTAAAGAATTGGGAAGAGTGTTTACCTTTTGTTGAATTTGCATATAATCGAAGTGTTCATTCTACTACTTGTTTTTCTCCATTCGAGATTGTTTATGGCTTTAACCCTTTAACTCCTTTGGATTTGATTCCGTTACCTATTGATGAAAGAGGTAGTTTAGATGGGAAGCGAAAGGCGGAGTTGGTAAAATTTCTCCATGAGAAAGTCAAACTCCAAATCGAGAAGAAGAATGAACAATATGCCTCCAGTGCCAACAAAGGTAGGAAACGAATGACATTTGAGGCCGGTGATTGGGTGTGGTTGCATTTGAGGAAGGAGAGGTTTCCGGCTCAAAGAAAATCAAAATTACAATCACGTGGTGATGGCCCCTTCCAAATCCTAGAGAGAATCAATGACAATGCCTACAAGCTTGACCTTCCTGGTGAGTACAATGTATCGGCTTCTTTTAACGTATCTGACTTATCCCCTTTTGATGCAGGTGAAGATTCGAGGTCGAATCCTTTTCAAGAGGGAGGGGATGATGAGAATCCAGGGAGTCAATCGAGTCAAAGTCAAACAGGTCAACCCTCTATCAGAATACCGGTGGGGCCCATGACAAGATCCAAGGCTAAAGAGGTCCAAGAGTCGATGGCGGGACTCATTTTCAAGCTCCGAAATCAAGTCCACATGGAAGAGAGCAAGATCGAGGTCAATTGCCTAATTTTGGAAGAATAGGAACTTTCGGTCGACCGAAAGTTCCCTTCGGTCGACCGAAACTCTGCAGAATTTTGAGACCCAGCTGCAGACAGTTTCGGCTGACCAACGTACGACCGAAACTGCCATTTCGGTCGACCAGGTGGTCGACCGAAATAAGTTCGGTCGATCGAAATTAACTTTCGGTCGACCGAAAGTCCTCCGAATGAAATAACGGGGTTTTTTGTGCAATTTCTCAAACTTCTTATTTTTCACTTTTTGTATATATTTGGGAAGCCTTCCAAACCCTAGTTTTTTTTTTTTGGTTGAACATTGAAGACTCCATTGAGAGCATTTGAGAGAGGTAAATCCTTTCTTTTCTTGTAACTTTTATTGAAATTTATTTCAACTTATATATTGAGAGTTTGTCTTGTGTATGTGTTGATATTTATTCCACAAGTCTTGGTATTTGTCTTAATCTCTTCATTGGGCTAGGGTTTGTCAATCCTTGAATTTTGGTTGGGTTAAACTTGGGTCAAGATTTCTTATTTATTACCTATTTTAGCTTTCTTGGGTTGATCCATTATTGTTGTGGGAATTTTTGGTTTAATCACCAAAGGGGTTCGTATCACAATGGTTTGAAGAATGGTGTTGTTTAAAATATGTTTTTAAACAAATTTGTCAAACCAATAATTAATTACAGTTGTAACTAATTAATTACTATTTTAACTTAATGTATATTACAAGTCAAACAAAATTTTATTTTTTAAATTAATTGAATTAATTATAAGTTATAATTATTGTAACTTAATTATATTCTACAATAAATTACAGTTTACCATTAATTACAATTGTAACTTTCATTCAATTTTGTAATTAATTAAAATTGTTACTTTTTTTTCAATTTTGTAATTAATTACAATTGTAACTAATAAATTCTAAAAACATAATAGTTTTTATTTATTTTTTGGCTACAATTGATTGAATTAGTTACGTTCAACTTAATTACAATTACAATTGCAACTTGATTACATTCTGTAATGAATTACAATTTACAATTTTTTACAAGTGTAACTTTATTTCAATTTTGTAATGAACTAAAATTGTAACTTAATATATATCATAAGTTACTCGAAATTTCATTTTTCTTTCAAAATTAATTGAATTAGTTTTAAATTGTAATTAATTACAATTGCAACTTTATTTTGATTTTGTAATTAATTAAAATTGTAACCAACAAATTTGTAAAACATGACGAATTTTTTTTTTTGGCCAAAATTAATTGAATTGGCCTCTATTCTTTAAAATAATCATTTCAGTTTATAAAAAACACAAATTCTCAAACCACTTTTTAACCACGTACATTCTCTCCACTTTTCAACCATACATTTACCGAAAAAAATATAAATAAATCAATTTATAATTGCTACAGTATTACCGAATAGAACTTTAGTTATATTCACCTTAATTACAACTATAATTCCAACTTAATTACATTTTGTAATTAATTACAATTTACGATTAATTAAAATTGTAACTAATGAATTTGTAAAACATGGCATATTTTTTTACTCAAATTAATTGAATTAGTTAAATTCACCTTAATTACAATTATAATTTTATTTCAATTTTGTAATTGATTACATTTGTAACTAATGAATCGTAAAAATATTAGTGTAATTCATAATTTTGTAATTAATTACAATTGTAATTTTAACTATAATTGTAACAATCACACCACCGACCACATCCACCATCGATCACCAGTTAATTTTTAATCAGCCACCGCCACAATTACCGTCATCGAACCATCGTCGAAAATATAATTATAACTTTATTTCAATTTGTAACTAGTTACAATTATAATTTTAATTACCATCTCAATATCACCACCACCTCCACCTCTATCTCTACCTCTACCTCTACCTCCACCACAACATAGAAAAACAGAGGAAGCCAAGTCACATAGCATGTTAATTCACACATTCTTTCATCATTTCCTTCCTTTCTGATCATAATAATTTTGTGTAATACTGGCTCCGACACTATCTCCACCCAAATAGACTCTTCCAAACTCAGAATAATTATTAACCATATATACTTCATTCCAATTACCTTTAAAGTGAGAAGCAATCCAATTCAATGCAAGTCATGAATCTTCATAAGCAATTGGGAGTGGGTATTCAGGAGCAATCTTTATTCAACTGAAATTGCAATAACATTAGCTTTCATAACGAGTGAATTCAAATGCTTGTGGTATGTCCGTGAGGAAACGAATTCCGTGAAAAACCCGCTGTCGTGGAAATAAACCAGTAGAGGGAGCTTGTTGCTTGTACATTGAATTTGGGCGAGATATAAATATCTTTGGATTTGAAACCGGTTGTTTTGGATTAAATGATGGTGGAACTCTTTGGGTTCCGATGAATCTATGAACTGTGCCGTTTTTATACACACGTATGAAAGGATAAATATCTTAAAGTATGCCTGTGGGGTTCGTTGCAGATCCGATTGCGCAAGGAAGTGCTTGCTGGGGAAATTTGGGCCTTATGATCCAGAATGAAGGAAATGAGGAGCAAGAGGCAAGGGCGTAAGGCTGACAGAATATCTGATTTAACAAAATTGTTTATAAATATCCGATTTTAAAAATTTCAAATCTAAATATATGATTTTGTGTAATTTTCCCTAGATTTAATTGGAGTTGCTCGGCTGAATATATATATACACACGGCATAAGAGACAGCCGAAAACGAGAAGAAAAAAAGATAAGAAGGGAAAGGGCTGGTAATAAAAATTGGAGAAAGGGGAGAGTAGTGCACGGCTGGGAGTAGTTTTAAGGGAAATATATATACCTATATATACACGGTTGTGGATTGAAAAAGGGAGGAGCCAAGAGTTTTAATTGAGGAGGTCAGATTTCACACGGCAAAGGAGGAGGAAGGTGCTTTGATTAATTAATTGAGGGAGAGCAGCCAACTAAGGAAAGAAAGGGCAGATTCTTGGAAGAAAAGTCAGCTGGTGATATACATAAATTAGGCACCGACTTGGGGTCTTTTTGGGGGCTAAACTTGTGATATACATATACATATACATAGGGCCGATAGACAAAAAGAGGGGGCTCGGCAGATTACTGATTGGGGAATAGAAGAGAATTGCAATAGGGGGAATTAAGGGGTCGGCTGGTGGAGACTTACATTGGAGACCATCGGCTGGTGGTGAGTAGGGGTGGGCATTAACCCACCCAATCCGTCAAAACCGTCCAACCCAATCCGACCCGATCGGTTTGAGTTGAGTTTTGATGAAAATTGGGTTGAGTTCTAAAAAAAAATTTTTTTGTTTGGGTTGGGTCGGGTCGTGGGTTGGGGTGACAAATCCAACCCGACCCAACCCAATCAAAATTTTAAAAATATAAGACCATTTAAATTTCAAAAATCTTAAACTCATTTTTAATTTGGATGAAACTCAAATATGATTTGAACATATTTTAGTTTTATTAACAAGTATTCAATTTATTATATTTGAGCTTATTGTATTGTACATAATTTATTTGAGTTAATAGTTGATTTATGGGCATAATTTTTTAATTTTCTAAGAATTTTATTTAATTGGATCAAAGCCCAAACCACCGAACCCGACCGAAACTTGATTGGATTAGGTTGGGTTGGGTTTGAATTTATGTTTGGGTTGTGTTGAGTTGATTTTTTATCAACTCGATCATAGTGGGTTGGGTTCGGGTTGGACAAAAAACCGACCCGACCCACGCCCACCCTAGTGGTGAGCAAATAAGAGACAATTTTAGAGGTTGGCTGGCCATTATTGAAAACGGAGGCTGAATTAAGGAGAATTAGAGAGGGTGGAATCGGTTATGTTTATCAACTCTTCTATCAATTCTCTTATCGATTATTCATCAATTAAGATGCTAGGCTAATTCCGTTTATGTATTGGATGAGATGAACCCTAGTTATTATTTGTTTTAATTCGAGATTGATAATTTAGTAAATTCTTGTGTTTCTTGATTTATTCTTGTATTCCTATTGAATTATTTGATTGCTTGATCATCAATTAAATAATTAGTTACTTGTTGTAGTCTTGGAAAAGTCACAATAGGTTTAGAACGCGGCAAGATAAACACACGAACACTACATGTTAGGAATAATAATATGACTTGTGCAGTCTATTTGATAAATTGTTGATTAAAGCATCATGAACATTCGCATTCGGACTAGGAATAGATTCGGGTCGTGTTTATTGTAGGTTTAGTTTGTCTTAGAAAAGAAAATTAAATATATTAGCTTTATCGATTGGCAAGAACGCATGAATGAGGTAAATTAGAAAATCGAGAATTGAAATAGATAACACTAGGTGGGTTCAGATTCCAATACATTCCCTCCATATATTTAAAATCCTCGTTTTTCATGTTTGCAATTTTAGTTTTATTCAAACAAAACAAAACCGCTTCTTTTGTATTTCTTAATTATTTTTCCGTTCGATTAGGGTCAGTAATCTAAAATATAATTTATCTCAATCCTCGTGGGAACGATACACGGACTCATCATCCACTTTATTACTCGTGCGACCCGTGCGCTTGCGGGATTCACTCGAACACTCTTCAGCCCCTTTGAGCTTTCTCTGTCATTTGTTATGAGCTGCTGATTTCGATGGAGGATATGACAGAGAGATGAGATCGATCGAAGGAGATGTGGACTAGATGTTGTGGTTTCGATTGAAGGAAGGTGGAATCGATTGAAGGACACAGAGGAACGATTGATCTGGTTGAGCTTCTCTACGTGGGTAGGACTTTTCAGTGAAGTTTTCTTCTGTTGTGTGGTCTTGAGATTCAACACCGTATTTTTACCTCTTTTAAAAAATTAAAAATAGTTATAAGCGTATTTTTTAAAACAGGTCAAAAAATAGGGTAAAACATGTAATTTCCCCAATAATTAATCTAGACTTTTTGATGGCCCTATTGTCAATAGGGTTAGGGTTTTTAGGTGCACATATTAGTAAGTGCAATATTATAGAAAAATCAAGAGAGTCGTATTTATTTTAGCTCATGATTTTTCTCTTGCTAGCACAAAGAGAAAAACTAATTCTCTCAAATTCATTCCCACTGTTAGAGATAGATGAAGTTTTAGATTCAACTTGCTGTATGAATTTTGTTAGGCTGGACAATTGGATAGTTGGTGGTGACAAAATTGTACCTCATGTTTTAGATTTTAGATTTATTTCGTTCATCAAAGGAATCGAATTTCATCAGATTCATCCATTAATCCTCTGCTACAACTACTGCTTTTGCCCACGCTACTGTTACTTTCGGCGGGATCAAAGTTCATCGAGTGGAGTTGAGCGTGGGTGGAGTGGGTTGGGTGATTGGGTGCCATCGCCGAAGTAGTTTTCCGTTGTCAGAGGAGTTAGTTGTGGTGTGGAGAGAGAGAGAGAGAGAGAGAGAGAGAGAGAGAGAGAGAGAGAGTGTTTGTGCGTGAACTGAGTTTGGTGTAGGGTGTCGGTGGATGGGCTTTAGATTATTATAATTTTTAAAATTTTAATTAGGACTGATTGATTTATAAAAATCTATAAACTTGACTTTTGAACTGTGATATTTAAATGTGGGCCTTCCAATAATTTCCTCTAGAACAAAAGGGATCCAGTCCACTATGAATCTAACAGGATTCCATGAGATTAATGTTGAAGGTTATTAATTCTAGTAAAATAGTGGGAGTAATCGATTTAATCATGAATAAAAAGAGAATATAATTAAATTGCAATGAAAGGGAAAATTGAGTGAAGTTATTCTTTTACTATCAATTGAGTTTTACAAATAAGATTAATATGAAATTCTTGAAATCGATAAGATGAAAAAATATTAGTGAGAAAATTACTCAATTTATTCTACCACGTTTTGTCGAGCATGTTGTGTGCATATTCAATACACACCACATCAACAACATCCATCCAAGTAAAATAATTCGAAAACTTAAAATAATTTGTAAAAACTTATCAATAACAAGAATTCATTCATAATAAATTAAAACACACCCATTGAAGCTAAGAATAACTCCCCTCAAATATAATTTAGCCGGACATAATTAAATTAAACGAAACAATGTTCAAACAAACAATAACCATTCTAGAAAACGAAATTCAAATTTGAAAATGAAAATTCAATAACTAAAAATATATCTAAAAATCAACTAACATCAATAATCTAAAATTATTTAAATTAACAATTAAAACAACTAAAAATCCAACCGAACAAATTATAAACTTGAACAAATCACTTAAACCCAAGAGGCTCTGCGTGAGGTAGCTGCTGGAGTGCGTGAAGCTGCTGGAGTGTTGGTGGGCTAAAGGTGTTGCAGCTGAATGGAAGAATTTGTTGCGGCTGGTAAGATGAGGCTGAGGGAAGAGGTGTTGCTGTTGTGGGAGTTAAGACGAAGACAGAGGAGAGCTGCGTTCTGAAGACTGCTACCTGTTTGGTGAAGTCTGCGGTTGTGTTGTAGAGATGGGCTGCTGGTGAGTGTTCACTACAACAAAGTTAGCCTTTTACGGCGTGCATTGCATGCCGTAAAATCATTTTTACGGCATGCAGCCGCACGCCGTAAAAAGTCACGCCGTAAAAATTTACGGCGTACAAATCCACACGCCGTAAATTAAATTTACACGGCGTGCATTTTGAACGCCGTTAAATATTTTACGGCGTGCATTTTTGCACGCCGTGAACATTTACGACGTGCATTTTTGCACGCCGTAACAGTTCACGGCGTGCATATGCACGCCGTAAATGGTCACGGCGTGCAAAAATGCACGCCGTAAATAAGGATTTTATTTTTTTTAATTAAAAATTCTATAAATTATAATTCCAAAAATCCTATAATAATAAAACAAAAACACATTAATGTATATATAATCAATAAACGTGATTTCGATAAACAAACAATATCATAGTAAGATTCAACACAATATACAAAAAATTTGATATCACATAACCTACTCAAAAATCTAGATAGGAATTAATGTTAAAAGTCTATAGACAACTACTTCAAAATAAACTTAAAATGTCGTAAAAAATAAAAGTATCCATATCGAAGCTTTAACATGGAATTCCATTGACTCTGCTTCCTTTGACACATCCTGGCCATAACTTGTATCGGGAGACTTTACCTGCACAGAACAATAGCAAGCTAAACTTAGCAATCAAAATAGAACATTAGTTTCAACCACACATTTATAACTACAACCCATTATTATCCTCGCATTTCACATGACCCACTACTCCTTATATTACTAATAAGTCATTTAAACCCCCACGAGCATGTTTTATTATTTTTTAAGAACCACAAATTATCCGGTGAGTTATCCCCACTTATGCTGTTTACAACAGGAGTTCACTACCCATCTACGCATTTTTATCTTCTTTTTCCCAGTTCATCTCTGTAGCAGTACCTGAGCTCATTACACACATTATCTGAGCTTTGTCCATAAACATACTAGACTAGGTGAACTTGACATTCAGTATTTCGGCACATAAAACACAATAGCATACCTTCCTCTGACCTGACCCAAAATTTTTTGTGCTTTTGCTCCATAGCCAGTGTCGGCTCCATCCTGTGAGGAAACTACGTATAATAATAATAATAATAATAATAATAATAATAATACCATTGATGGGGTCAAAATATTAAATTCGCGTAAACATATACATATCTACATTCTACCAATATTAAATTTTAATAAAGAACATCTTCCCTTCAAAAAAAAAAATTCTCAATTCAAAGACCCCTATAAAAATTAGGAAAAGAAGGAAACAAAATAAAGGAAAGAGGAGATACTACAAGTAAATTTGAGAAATTAGAAGAGATACCATCAAGCATTCAAGCAAGTCCCTATATGAGACTGAAGTATCTTTAGATAAAAGGACAATTGATAAATTTACACCAACCACAACAAGCCCCGACCACTAGTCATGTTTGTAGTCACAGACAAGCACAAAGACTGACTGCATGATGGGTGGCACAATCAGAGCAGAAGTGCTCTCATAGTCATCATAGGAATGTCAATAGGACCCAAGTGGACAAGACAAGCCCTGGTGCTATTTTAAGGAGAAAAATAGAGTTTCACATAGCAAAAATAATGAAAAAAAATTCGTTGCAGAACTAGGAGGAAAAGTTCATGTTCCGGTTATTTCTTTCAGTTACAGAAACTCAACTCCTCCCAATGGACAAAACCCACAAGAAAACTTGCCAAATGGAAAACTCGGCCTGATTCTCCCAATTACTCTGGAACTATTGGCTCCTATGTCTTTCACATGGAAAACTTGCCAAATGGACAAAAAATTGGTCATAACTAGGCCATACGACGTCCGTTTTGGGCCCATAAGTACTTTTCGGAAAGGTCTCGACGAGCCAGACAAGACTCACCGTGACGTATGATGGATTTTAGCCTTTCGAGATCGTTTAGACAGTCAAAACGGACATTCTTTAAATTGTTTTTATGTTTTTTTGGAGCATTTTAGTCATTTTTCATTTTTCAGAAAGTAACCCACAAATGTGTAGAGAGAAATCCACCTGAATGGGCAAAGATAAGATTGGAGCAGTCTATCAGCAAAGAAGTGTACAAGGGTAATGCTTCAGGGCCCTAATCTATCAAACTTACATTTAAAAAATGCACTACTTAAAAGACATAATTGTTCTTGTCTTTGCAAAAACCAGTTCTTACCATATAATGTACGTAATAAGGATAAGCTTTACCATATACTGATGCAAGAGACCTTGATGATTCCGTGTGTGAGTGTGTTCTTCCATGAATAGACCAAATAAACAAACAAAGTTGAAACAGAGGAATAAGATATATAACAAAATCATTTTCCCACTGAATTTAAAAAAAAAAAAATTCAATAACTAAATTAAATGTAGATATGTATAGGTAAACAAGCTAACTTTTTAAGAAACTGTAACAGAAGTGACATGAATTCTATCATTCATCAAGTTCAACTAATGATTGGAGGTCTGAATGACTGACCTTCAGTGCCACTAAAATTTGGAGACACAAGTCATGAGATGTAGAATTTTAATGAACCTAGTGATACAAAAGCAATTTCATTAATTAGACAGTGAGATGGCGGAGTCCACGAGTAATGCTATTTAAGCATAGTTCTAGAATTCAATGCCACTGCCACTATTGCTAGTGATGTATAAAATTGTTCAAACGAAAAATGTTTGTATTACCAAATAACAATGCTCTTTATCACTAGTTTAGATGGCATCAGCCCCCTAATTCATTGGCTAATAAATCAAAATGTATAACAGCTTCATTAAACAACCACTTATTCCTAGATCATTTATACTAGGTGACTTACCAAAATTTTGACACCTCGGAAAATTGCATCGAAGTCAATTTTTGCAGTAAAACATCCAAGGGTACAGTCAAGTCAGGACAATAAATCTCAACTCTTTGTGGGTTGCTATATGCAACATGCAGCAAAGTTCAAATGCATGAAATTTACCCTTCCAATTGATTTGAGTTCCCTTCCAACTGGTTCCATAAACTTTGTGTCGATCTCAATGGGCCATACCTGCATATATGAGTACAAGGAGAATGAATTTATTTTGGAAAATATGAACTAGAGGGCTAGGAGGATGAGCAGGCCACTTGCCACAAAAGAAGAGAGAATTCCTTTTACCTATGAGCTAGATAACAAATAAATAATATTGTCGCCGGAGCCTCGCCGAAAAACCTGCCGCCGCCGCCGGAACCACAACTGCCGCTGCCGGGGAAAATTTGCCCGATACACTAGAAGATTCTCCTCTCCGTCACGAGTCCAATGGCGCAAACCGTTCGTTGATTGGAGCTCCCTACCGGCGGGAATTTAGGTTTAAAGTTCCGGTTGTCACTCCCTTTTCCGGTTGATTTCGCCGCCTCCGACCGCCGTTTTCAGCCCAAATTCCGGTCGAGTGTTCTCCTCGACGCCGCGGTTCTTCCGGTGGTCTTGGATCGCTGATTGATCGGCCGGAAGTTGGACTTTAGAAAAATGGCAGAGAACTTCTTGCTTCAGTCGGTTTCGGTTTTGCTGTGCTTCAGTTTCTTCTCGGTTTCAGCCTTCAACTGTGCGGTTCTTGGCTCCACTGATTTTTGACTTGTTCTCACCGCTTCACCCCACCGAGTTCTTTCTTGGCGGCTTTGGCTTGGGAGCGTTTTTAGGTTTTAGGTTTTCAAGTTTTGGCTTGTGTGAAGAAGAAAAGAAGAAAGCGGGAAGGGAAAAAAAATAGCGCCCTATTTTTTCATTTTTAGGCATTTTTCACGGCGTGCGTAAATGCACGCCGTCTTTTGTTTAACATAATAATTTTTACGGCGTGCGAATATGTACGCCGTAAAATTTTTTTTTTTTTTAAAAAATTTTTACGGCGTGCGAATATGTACGCCGTAAAATTTTTTACGGCGTGCGAATATGTACGCCGTAAATTTTTTTTTTTTTTTTTTTAAATTTTTACGGCGTGCGAATATGTACGCTGTAAAAAAATTTTTTTTTTTTAAAATTTTTACGGCGTGCGAATATGTACGCCGTAAAAAAATTTTTTTTTTTTTAAATTTTTACGGCGTGCGAATATGTACGCCGTTAAAGGTGATAATAAATGAAATTTTACGGCGTGCTAATTATGCACGCCGTAAAAGATATTCCTTTACGACATTCATTTTATGCACGCCGTAAATAATTAAGATTTACGGCGTGCCCTATATGCACGCCGTAAATTCATGTCGTAAAAGGTCACTTTTGTTGTAGTGGTTTCTTTGAGGGTGAGTGAAAGATGATAGTTGAGAGAGGTTGGCGGCTTGTAAGAGAGGAGAAGAGGCTGCGGCTGGTTTTCTGTAGAGACAGACAGAGAATGGTGATGTGGCTGGCGGTTTAAGGAAAGATTGGGTTGCGGCTGTGTTAGTGTGGCTGAGGTCGAAGGAGAGAAGTGGCTGGTGAGGGTTGAAGGCTGAGAGACCAGCTTGTAGGTTGAAGGGAAGAGGTCTGCGGCTGTGTATTGGAAGGATCCGTGCAGCTCCTCAGCCAAAAGGAAGAAAAAAAAAGGTTGCGTGAGTGATCGGGCCATGGGCTGTCCAATGTGTTGTGTGTAAATAGGAGAGGTTGAGAGTTGGGCTGTTGAATGCAAATGGGCTGGAGCGGCTTTTGAGTGTGGATTTATTCATTTTGGGCATTTTCAGATCAATCAAGCTCGGGGTTTTTGAGTTAAAATTGTCCAAAATGTACCTTCAATTAAATAAATGAAATTATTAGCAAATAAAATCAATTTAGAGTTTAAGAATTAAAATGAAATCTTTTATGATTTTCGCTCTAAATAATATAATTCATATTCTAAAATCGCAATTTTTTTATTCATTTATCTATCTAAAATATGTAAAATTGGACAATAATCAACTTATTATATTGATTTTTTGCATGATAATACATTATTCTATTTTAATTATTATTATTGTTGTATGATTTTAAATTTGAGTTATTACTTGAACTTATACAGTGTAATTGATACTGAGCAAGTTCATTAGACTAAAATTCTTGAATTGGTATTGTCCTTTGAGAACTGATCTCAAACACGATATGATGGAGAATGCTCTTCTCGAACATACCAATAATAGGACATTAAATTAATAATTGCAAGATATTCTTAACCGAATTGAAGAGTGAGAAGTTTTGTGAATCTTCTACTTTAGTTTTCTATTCAATAGGGGTTAAATAATATGCTTAGCCAATCAAGTATTATACCGATAATATACAATAGTTAAAAGTAAAATAATTTCGAAGAGGGTGATATACCTATTTGCAGGTAATAAATCAAATGTTTCTTGAACAGCTTAATAAGCTATCATCTATCTTTGCCTTCTAATTCAGTTTGAAATTAGACCAATTGTTAACTGCAGTTCTTATGAAGAACAACACTTCCATTTCATGATGAAGTGATTCTTCTTTAAATGAGAATAATAGTTATTCGTTAATTTAGATGGGATACTAAGAAAGTCAGGTAAATAACAAATAATCTACATTCTGAATGTTGATAAGGCATAGAAGAAGTCAAACTTAAATTTGAGACTTGAATAATTCAATTTATATATATATCACCTTGGAGGTGAATTGATAAGTAATTTTTTCTTGGAAAGGGGAAAAATGGGATGGTTGATCAACTAAGCCTATTACATTTGGATGTAAGTGGGCATATATAAGAGTGGTCTTTAATCATTAGATAACCTTAATAGTCATTTTTATTTATAATGAAATTAAAATCTATAAGTTTGAAAAGTTAAAATAATACAGAAATAAATTAAAAGGCCAAAATGAGAAAAATATTCTAAGTACTTCAAGATTATGTTATAAAAACATAACTTTTGCATAGATAACACTTCCGCATACGCCTCGGCACAATGGGGAATCTAAAAGGGCAAAGATTGCAATTGATACAATCATTGATGAAGTTACACAAAATCTCCAAAATAGTTTTTGGAGTATTGCACAGAACACTTTATGTTACACATTTTTTCATGTTCCATGATAATCGGTTGATGAATGTCTATATAAGATATGGATTACAAAGGTCTAATCTTCCTTGCTTTAAGATTTAAGACTTCAATACTTATTAAAAGTAAACCAAATTGGGATAAGCAATTGCCTTAGTCCAATATATATTTGTAGGATATCCAAAAGATGGTTGGGTATTATTTCTAAGTTCCTATCGAGAAAGAAAGTCTACCTCAGATTTTGTCAATAACTTGGAGAAATAGTTCATCTAATAGAAGACAGTGAGAATAAAAGTTGAACATGAAAGAGTTGATAATTACACATATATACTTAATCGATTAAATAAGCTAGAATATGTGCTTGCATTGGATGAGGCATAGATTGATGCTTGGGACGCAATCGCTACTCAGGACGTGGTGACGACTGAGATGCACTAGCTCCATGTAAAAATATTACATATTAGGATCATGTGTACTTCATTGAGTTACACATCCTTGATTGCTAGTATTGTATTAGCCATCAAGGACAATGAGCCTATATTTACATAGAAGCTAAGTTAAATATTGACTAAATGAGATGGTAGAAAGCCATGGATTCCGATATAAAACAAGTTTCGGAACTTGTTTTGTAATGCCTAGGCCATGAAAGCTTAAAAGATTTGATAGGTGCTACTCATACCAGCAAGGTGCACTTTCTTTTCCAGAAGTCTATCATTAGAAACTCCACAGTTAAGCGTACTTGGCTTGGAGTAATTTTATGATGGGGATCCCCTTGAAAGTTTTCTCAGGCTGCATGCGAGTGAGGACAAAGCATGCTAAAAAGATCCATGTTGATACAGTGGGAACAGTACTCTGTCAATCTAATGGACTAGACAGCCCGTTAAGTGGGACTCGATTTGTTACAAATGGTATCAGAGTTAATCACCAGCCAAAAATCGGGAACGAAGTGCTATGCTAGACAAAGTGCTACGCCATAAGACGGGAGCCACCTCTTGAACCTATAGGAGCCACCTCTAGAATCCCAATGCCTAGTAGCGGATCCTCAGATGGTTTAACCGCTATGAGGATGTCGCGAGTCTAACAGGGGTGATTGTAATACCCAGGCTAGGAAAACTTAAAAGATTTGATAGGTACTACTCATACCAACAAGGTGTCTCTTCTTTTTCGGAAGTCCATCGTTAGAAGCTCTACAATTAACTGTGCTTGGCTTGAATTAATTATATGATGGGTGACCCTCTAGGAAGTTTTCTCAAGGAGCGTACGAGTGAGAATAAAGCATGTTGAGAAGATCCACGTGGTACAGTGGAGATAGTATGCGTTGATCTAACTGTTGGGACAACTTGTTAAGTGTGACCCATAGGATGTAAATGCATTTACTTTGAATTAATTCGAATTCTACTTGTGGTAGCAACAAACTGTGATTATGGAATTTTAAAAAAATGAATGTCAAAACCATATTCCTTGACGGGAGTCTTGATAAGGGATTTGTATACACACAATTCGAATTTTTTAAATCCTTAAATATCCAGACATAGTATACTAGATATAAATATTTAATTATAGATTAAAGCAAGTCTCATGGAGCTAAAATTTTAATTTTGATGAGATAATCAAAATGTTTGATTTTATAAAAAATTTAAGATGAATCATGTGTGTAGATAAAGGTTAGTGCAAGTTTCAATATTTTTTATATTATGTGTAGATAACATATTATTGATCAGAAGTTGAATCTCTAACCTTGAAAGTGAAAGTGCAAATATTTAAAATTTCTCCATGATGGATATGAGAAATAAGACCCTCACTTTGGGACCAGAATCTATAGAGATAAATCTAGAAGGTTTTTTTAATTTCTCAATCCATGTACATAGATAAAATGCTAATGGGGTTAGCATGAATAAATCCAATATAGGATTCTATCCCAAAGTTTTGGGGTTAATCTTCTCAAAATGGTGTTTAGAACACATATTGAGAAAGAATGATAGGGAGAAGATACTTGATTGTTTGACAATATGATCTTCTTAAACGTGATACTATGTATGCACCTTTTGCATTATTGAGTACTTAAAAGAACTGAGAATACAATAGACATGAGGAGAAATGTAAACTTATAATCTTTGGGTATAGAGATACTATCCTTCAGTCCAGGAAATATTTAGTCTAATTGTTAATTAACTCATAGTAGTTGTTTGGTCAGTTTGAAATGGTTCAAACAAGGGAGACCGCTAACTATACAATTGAGACTAAATACAAAGGTGCTTGGGAATCAATCTTGATTGTTATGTTCATTAGTGAACTGTAAGTGTTCCTTGCATTGTAGCTCCAGTAATGAGTATTGTGATAACAATGGAGTCATCGCACAAGCGAGGGAACTAGGTCTAATGGATGATCTAAGTATGTATTTAAGGGGCTACTATCTCATTTAAAGATTGTAGAAAAATAGAATCCATGCCCACTAACCTTAAGAAGGTTGAATGTGTAAAAAGTCACATATCAAAAATCCACCTGTAAAACCAATATCCCAATGAGAGTATGATTGTCATATAAATTCTATATATATATGATACATGAGTTATTGGATCTAGTGGGAGAATGTCAATGTTATTCTCTAAATCCAATCGTTGAAATAGCTTAACATATATTATCATTGCCTTAATAAAGACAGATTTATTATTACATTGAGTTTAACTCATCATTTAAATAATAGAGTCCGTAAAGTAAGTTTAATTAACTTGTAAGTCACGAGGTGTTGTGACTGTGAGATACAAGTCATTAATAACTTATTCTAAAATTGTCCCTAGTTGAAGTAACAACAAGATACGAATATTGTTGTTGCATTTAGACTAGCATGTGTTGCATTTCTTTCTTATGAGGAAAGCAGCTTATCTTACAAGCTAGAATGAAGAGGGACATTCGAATGAACACGTGGATACATTGTTAGATGAACAAAGCATTGGATGACCCTCCTAGAGATTCTACATGGATAACTATAGTAGCGTCAGTGATGAATCTCTAATACTCGATTGTGGATTTGATCTTTTGACTTGAGGACTTCATAGAATCTTATATGAGGATTTCTATGCTTGACGAGCGTTGATGTGGGCTTTTGAGAGGGAGTCATCAGGATGACGTCGTACGAGTATTGTGAGTGTTATATGAAGGTTGTGTAAGTCCAACATGGTGATTTGTCACTCCTGGGTAGTAGGAGATTATAACCTATATTTCGCCCACTTAAGTTGATGTAAATTTCTCGACTGGGGTGAAGTTATGAGTTAAAAAACTGTTTTCAGTCATGACAAGATCAACTAAGAGAAGATGTGAATAACATAATTGGTTGAAATGAGATTGACGCGGTCCATATCTCCTAACCAATGGGTCATATTGATGAAGGGATTATATTTTCATGGTAACCGCACATAAATAGATCTTGTCATTCATGCCACATGACTTTTCCTTTCATATGATTTCCTTGACACATTGCTAGATGTCAATCTTGGACGACGACGTGAATTAATCGATCTTGGTAAGTCAAGGATGAACTAGAAATAGAAATCTCAATTAATCTTATTCCAATCAGATTGAAATAATAATAACACGACATTTGCCATTGTGAATGGAACCTAATAGGTCACACATAAAAGGCAAGAATTGAGTATATGGAATTGGATCTTTTCCAAGTGAGAGATTGTTAGAATTAATGTACAAGCCCAATTAATTGGGCCGGACTTTATAATTAGATTAATTAAGTGGAAATTACAGGAAAAATGGTTTTAAAGGATTGAAATTCAAATATAAGAACAAAGTTAAATATATTCACCTTTCAGGTTATAAATAGATATTTAAAATAATTTAAATTAATACAATATTATAATTTAAAATGTATAGCGCCAATTTTGTAACTGACTCCCCCTAAATATCCGAAATTGAAATATACACGTTCATCAAATCAAAATTATCCAATCTAATACTCAAATACCGAACATTTAGGCTCAATCACAAGCAACATCCAAAAACCCTAAACCCAAACCCAATCACAAGCAACATTGTTGCAACCCGGAACTCCTAAATCCGAATTTCTAGCAACCCTCACTCGTCGCAACCTCATATTCCCGACCATCATTGAAGAAAAATAGCGGGTTGATAATGGTGAAAGGCATGAATGCTGACCAGAATGAGTCCGATAGCAAAAAAAGGAAAAGAGAATCCGGCAAGGGGAAGAGCAAGGTGAATATCACGACGACTCCTGGAACTCGTCAATCATATGATTCGAATCAGGTATTTCGAAATCTTCGGTGGCTGTAACTTATATTTTTGGAGGAATAAGGTAATGTAGATGATAATTTATTCATTGTGACCTAGCTATCACTTGTGACCTAAGGTATTCTATGTGATTTTGGGTATTTAAATATGGGTATTGATTTATTCGTTGTGACCTAGGCATCAAATGTGACCTAGGGTATTGATTGTGAATTTGGGTATTTCACCAGATTAGAGATGTGACCTGAAACAAAGTTTGGGTATTGTTTCATTGTTTGGGTACTGATTTAGTCGTTGTGACCTAGGTTTCATTTGTGACCTAGAGTATTGAATGTGAACTTGGAGCTATCATGTGTGACCTAATGTATGTCCCCATAGTTTCAAGACCTGTAATACCCAAGGCTATGTAAAGAGACTGAAAAAAACCACAGCCAGTGAATACTTTATCTAGAGATAACAAGACTTAAATTAGCCTCAAATCCACTCTGGCTCAGTGATGCATCATTAACTGTTTCAAATTTCAGGAAAAGGAAGTTCTTGAAAACCTATTAAGATAGGTCACGTCTTTTTTTCATTAAAGAAAATAAGACTTTGAAACCAACATCCCAGGCCTATTAAATTTTATCAAAATTTAGGTCAAATTGCAGATATACAAAGTCAGAGTTATTAAAAAAGTAGCAGTCTAGGATCAAACAATTTGCACCAAAATAGCTCCAGGAATATTATATATAGTTCTAAGATTTTTCATATATTATGTAAGAGAAAATTTCCATTCAAGTACTATCATATGTGACCTAGGGTATTGATTGTGAATTTGGGTATTTCACCAGTATAGAGATGTTCTGCTGACATTGACCTTGAACCAACTTTGAGTATTGTATGTGATTTCAGTATTCTCATGTATGTGACCTGAAACCAACTTTGGGTATTGTTTCCTTGTTTGAGTATTGATTTATTCTTTGTGACCTAGGTACCATATGTGACGTAGGATATTGCATGTGAACTTGTTTATGTCACTAGTATGGAGATGGTCTGCTGACATTGACCTCGAGACAACTCTGTGTATTGTATGTGATTTCAGTATTCTCATGTATGTGACCTGAAACCAACTTTGGGTATTGATTCATTGTATGTGACCTCTGTATTTCAAAGATGTGACGTGAAAGCTTATTGGTATTTAATGGTGGTGACTTTAATCTAATTTTTATGGCAAAGTTTGATTTTGCATTCTAAAGGCACGCTGCAGAGATTTTTAATATATAAAACTGCATCTTATAAGACATATTGAATCCCGCAGTGTAGAACTTGGGGGCACATATTGTGTAGATTTTGGTTTACATAATTAGTGAGTCCCTCAACTTATAGTTATAAGAAAATTAATTTTTTGTCAAACCTAGTCATTTACTTTCTCGGTCAGTGATTAAACAAATAAGATTAAAAAATATGTTTAGCTTGGCTTTCAAGTATCAAACTGCTCAATAGGCGTGATTCTCTTGGTTTGTGTAATACATTGATGTATGACTTGGAGATTGTTTGTGTAATAAAATTTTCTCTATTGATGTACCTTAATGTGACCCTGTTTCTATTGATTTGGAATGCACATATACTGGTGGACTAATGTTGTGACTTACACTATTCGTCAACAGAAATGGAAGTACACTATTCCCGAGGGAGAATGGTTTCCAGGGAAAATTACGTCCAATGTCTCAAAGAATGCTCTGACCAACTTCAAATCTAAACTAAATGATAGTCAAAAAGAGATACTGGCTAACACATGTTTCTCATATTTTGTCGACTGCCATGAGATAGTGCTCCAGCCACAATTATTACACTTTTTTCTGCTGAGGATGGTTGAACAACTGAACCCGCAGGAGATGTGGTTCCTTATTGCCGGTAGATATGTTAGATTTGCTCTGCCCGAGTTCACGCTCGTTACAGGTTTAAGATATGAAGGCGTTGACAACCGGAGGACTCTTGAGAATTTACCTTCCTGAATAAAAGATACATACTTTGGCCATTTGAACACCGTAACGAATGAAGACATCAGAGATGTGTATTTGGGAGTCACAGATGCACCAGATCATGACGTAGTGAGGCTCGGAATTCTGTATTTGATCACATCATATTTTTTGTCTACATCATACAAGAAGGTGGTTGATGATTACCTGGTTCCCCTCGTCGAAGATTTTGATGTAATGAAGATGTTTCCATGGGGGAGGGAAATATTTGAAATATCAATTACTTCGTTGAAGGATGCCTTGAAGAAGAGGAATTCTCATTACCGACCAGGGGTTTTTTTACTCGACTTTCAAGTATGGATCTATGAGACCGTACCAATATTAAATGGCAAAGTAACCACAAGGATTCGGAGCATGTCACCCCGAATCCTTAATTGGCGTGCCGATAAGATACATGTCTACTCCACCATCGAGGACAAGATATTCTCAGAACCAAATGTAAGTTTTTGAAAGTAATTTTATTTAGCCTCTTAACAGATAGGACAGACTATGACAATCAACTTATGGTCTTTTTTACATGTGGCACATTTCAATGTCCTAATGGTAGTAGAGTTTATCACATTTTGTAGTATCTATGTGTGTAGGAGGTCACATTATATGTCACCCTAGTCACTAACCAAATATTTTCTGAGGTCACATGTATTGTCAATCAGGTCACAATTCATGCTTCAATTAGTGATATAGGAATGTCAAAATGTCATTCAATTAGTTTAACACCCTTAGCACATATTAGTTCAGCAGGTCACAATCTTGATTTTCTGAGGTCACATTTGTTGCAATTCAGTTTACACTTCATGCTTCAATTAGTGATATAGGAATGTCAAAATGTCTTACTATTTTTTATTAACACCCTTAGCACATATACTTCACCAGGTCACAGTCTTAGTTTCCACACGAACTTTACAGCCATGTTTATGTAATTATCTGATCCAACACAATTTTCTTTCCTTTATTCTGGATACAGATTGAATTGTGTGACCTTGACCCTAGTGATCTGGAGATGATGCAACCATACATGATTGGTGTCCAATACCATAAGCCACGTCAACCGTGTGATGATGTAGGTTCAGCTCAAAAACCTATTGCTGGTCAACTGATGATTACATATGATAAATCAGCCCATAAAGATAAAATAAATGATGATGATGATGATGATGACTTTGTCGATCCCCCACCTGCACAGTAAAAGTCATTAGGTGTGTTTGAGTCTCCAACAGATCAACCTGGGGCAGAATTTGATGAGGATGCTTTCATGGACAGTCCGAGCCCCGCCTTTGAAGATATAATCCTTACCAACGACACAAATTTAGAGGAGGGTCCATCTGATAACGTAAGTCATTTACTTTACACTAACAATTTATTTACCTTTGAAACAAAAACTAATACAAATGTAATCTGTGGTATGCAGGTGTTTCAGCGTTGGAAGATAGGATTGAAAGATGAAATGGCTCAGGTGAAGTCACAGAACAAAGATCTGAGTTTGGCTGTGAATGAACTAAATTCAAAAGTTGCGGTCCTACGTTCAGAAAGGAGCCAAGAACTGCAAGAAATTGTTCAGACACAAAATATACTAAAGAATGAGATGATAGAGTTAAAGACAAATATTACATTCATGTCAGATTCTGTTTCCGCAATGATATCAAGTGCACTTGAGGCATTTAAAGATAAATTGAGTGACATGCATAGGGATCATGATAAGCATGATAGCATGGCGTTGGAGGTAACTTCAAATTCATGCTTCTTTTTTGTTTTGGGTCTCAACCTCATTCTCAATGTTTAACATGCATGTATATTTATTATCTGAGGTCACATGACCATGAAATAACTTTGTGTTCTAGACATGCATTCCACTATTTCTGAGGATATGTTTTTGGGCAGGGAAAAAACCCAGAACGACAGTCTGATACCAAAGGGAAGAGAAAGTGTTTCCTTGAAGAACAGATCCCTGAATATTGTCAGACTCCATCCTTTGATTTAGGGATGGGATTCACCCAAACTCCTGCACCATCTAGTAGACCTGACTTTGTGGTTCCAATTGACGAAATACAAGGAAATCTGGATAAAATAGTAGCTGTTGTGGTTCAGGAATCCAAAATTGACAATGAACAGGTATATTTATTACACTGAAGTCACAATGTTATATCTCGTTTCCATTTTTACCAAGTTTACCAACCTGTGTCACCGTTTTCACTGTTGCATCACATTTTCAGATAACACCCACAAGTGCTACAACGTCAGGGCTTCCAGTTAAAGGGGCAACAAGACCAACTAGAGCATTGCAATCTCCATTTGTCGATGGGCAAGGAAAACACAACAAGCAATCTGCAACTGTAATTGTCTTTGAGAAATGTGACCAGAACGCGGATGATGTAGACATCATGGCATTCAAGAATTGGTTCAATAGAGGCTACAAACCAAAGACAAAGTAAGACATAAATTGTAAAGTACTAGTTCCAGTTTTTTAACCATATAAGACAGATCTTGTGGCCATATCTTCACTTCATTGGCTTTGTAGGAAGAAATTCAACGATAAAGATGATGAGATCTCTCCACCTTTTCAGTTTGGACCAATCCGTGTTGGATACAAAATGTGGTGGCATGCACTTATAGATGTGCATTGTTTACTTAGTAAGACACTTATAGATCTCTCCACCTTTTCATTTTCTCGCGTCACAAACCAATCATTGCAAGTGAACATTACTTAGTAAGACACTTTGATTCCATTACAAGATGTGCATTGTTTCTATGCTACAGCACATGGACGCGCGTTTCTATTACATTCACCAGGAAGCACGACATGGTCCGAACGTACAGCGTAGATTCACGACAACTGACTCGACTTTCCAGGCATTGATCAAGGATGTGTACCCACTTTTTCTGAAAGACTCATCCACCCTATTGTCCAAGCCTTACCTAACTGACGTTATGAGAGGTGAAAGATTGGACATGAATGCTCCATGGAAAGACGTTGGCTTTGTGCTCATGCCGATCTTGCCCACCAACCGTGCACACTGGATGCTCGCAAAGCTCAATATAAGGAAGCATTCGGTATTGATACTTAATCCATGCTCTAGAACCTATAGGCCGAACATGGTGTATGAAGCCTTTCCTGAAGCTCATCCCTGAATTGATGAAACACATTGGCATTTGGAGCAGTGCATCCGACCTGCCTCACAAGGATCTTTTGTGGTTGGAAGCATCTATGGCACATGATATCCCTCAGCAGCAAAATGGGTATGGACATGATGTTACATTCCAGATGCTGTAAACTTCTATATAGATCTCTATTGATAACACATGTCTATTTGTTTTTATTTAGGCACGATTGTGGCATATTTGTGATTAAGTATGCACAGTATGTGTTACATAACAAGATCAATTCAATGCCAAAGGATTTTGACGCTACACGTGCACGGGTGGACATAGCCGCAACACTTTACAAGCACAGACAAGTAAAAACTAACACATCACGTCCTATAAGGAGAGGAGACAGCATTGTCATAGCGGACGACTGATTTTCTGTCTAATCAATTGGTGTAACATCGTATATGTAGGCAGCACTTTTTTTTTTCCCTTTTTGAAATTAACAGATGCAATGTGATGTAATTACTCTGGATGCATTTTAGTTATATTTTGTTTATTTCCTTTTTGGGTCATGTACATTTTCGCTATGCTTTCAGTATGATTCATTCTCCTTAATGCGTCGTGTTCAAAATTACATCGTGTTTCATGTCCCATGTTATTCATACCAGGTCACAACGTATTCATACCAGGTCACACAGCAATCATATTACGTCACATGATATTAATACCAGGTTCAGTGTTATTAATACAAAGAACAAGGTTTGTAGAACATGTTACATATGAGTCATATCAGGTCACATGTTATTCACACCAGGTCACATGTTATCAAGACTAGGTCACATGTTATTAAGACTAGGTCACATGTTAAGACTAGGTCACATGTTATTACAGCAGGAAAAATATAACTCATTCGAGGGCACGTGTGCTTCACAACAGGTCACATGTTATTCACACTAGGTCATATGTTATGAAGCCTAGGACACATGTTGATAAGACTAGGTCACATGTTGTTCACACCAGATCACGTAGTACTCAAATCACCTAACGAGTCAATAACAAAATTGGTAATTATTACTCATAACATGTCACCTGATATTCATACAACGCAACATTGTTCTTACAGTAGGTTACATATTACTTATTCGAGGTCACGTGTGCTTCATATCAGGTCACATGTTATTCACACTAGGTTACATGTTATTCACACTAGGTCACATGTTATTAACACTGGGTCACGTGTAATTGACGCCAGGTCACATAGTACTGAAATCACGTAACAAGTTCATTATGTAACTCATTGTAAATCCAATGAAAAAATAATGATCCTGCAATTACATCCACAAGTGGGAATTACAAATTCTAAAACTATGAAGGTATCAAGTAAATGGGAATTACAGATTCTAAAATTATGAAGGTATTAATTCATTTACTGATGGGAGCAAAGCTTGTGCAAGAACGCCTATTGTGACCCGTGCTTCCACAATGCCCACACTTCATTGATTGCCTCTTTTCCAACATTGATCTTTTTCTCTTCTCAGCTGGTCTTCCCGAGCTTCTTTTTTTGGTTTGGAGGTAATACTACAATTTCTTTTAATTCATATGGAACTTTCCATTCATTCAGATTACCAACCAGGAAGACAAATTCCTGATATGCGGCCTTATATGCAACAGTTGTGTAATAGTACGAACAGTATTCGTAAGGATCCTTTTTTGTGAAAGCAATAACAGCTAGTGCATGTGGACACGATAATAGGTCAACTTGAAACATCCTACATGTACATGTCCTTTGTTCTATGTCAACGACAAATGACGAGCTTTCATCTCTAACAGAAAAATAGTGTATGATTTGCTGACGATACCTGCATCAATTTATCATTACTCAGATTTCACATAACATTTGAAATTATCAAAGCCACGCAAATGGTCAAATTTTTATTGCATACCTTTAATCGCCGCACTCCTGCGCTGCATTCCCTCATTAACTTTTTGTACTTGTTCGATAGATTTGTGAAAGTTCCATGTGCAGTGTCCCTAATCTTGCAGAACCAATCCTGTACTGTTTGCCTCAAAGATTCTAATAATGCCACAATAGGATAGTTCTTAGCTAATTTTGTCACTGCATTAACCGACTCTACAATGTTTGACGTCATTGTCGAAAATCTGTTCGCCGGCATGTGGTATCGTGACCACCTTTCATATCCTACGTCCTTCTAAATAAATAACACAAATAAAACAACATCAGTGCAATACTCTTGTGACATGATCATGTTCAAATATTTGTACAATGTTTATGGACTTACCGAATAACCCCTTATGTATCCACTAATTGAGTCTAGGTGGAGCATGTGATACTCAAACTCTGCTAGGGTGTATGCGCGAACTGCCGAATTGAAAGTTTGTGTGATATTGTGACCTGATTTTCCATAATGTTTCTTCAGGTTCTGCAAGAGGTGATAAGAACATATACCATGACATGTTCCAGTGTAGATCTTTTCAATAGCATTCCTGATACTTTCATGCCGATCTGACACAAAACACAACCCTTCCCTACTGCCGTACACCCTCTTAAACTGTTCAAAGAACCATCCCCAAGATTTGTCATTCTCATTATCCCCAATACTAAAGGCAAGCAAAAAAATTCTATTGTTGGCATCCTGAGTACATGTCGTGAATAGAGTACCCCCATAGTGTCCGTTAAGATATGTGCCATCAACAACAACAACTGGCCTACAATTCATCCATCCACGAATTGATGCACCAAATGCCTTAAAGCAGTACTCAAATCGATTTTGACTGTCAATCTTCATCCCCGTGACGGAGCCGGGATTTGTAGTTTCCAATACATGCAAAAAACTCGGCACTTGTTGAAATGATTCCTTTGGGTCCCCCCGTAATATCTTCAATGTCTTCTCTCTAGATCTCCAAGCTTTTACGTAATTTAGTGAAACTCCATATGTATGCAACATGTCGTTGCATATGTCATTTGGAGTGTGTATAGTTCTTGTGGAGTTATACTTGTACTTTATGCAAGTGGACACAACGAAGCTGGACACTTGCCTGTGTGACCCCAAAACTACATTTGATGGACATGTATGTCCATCATGCATGTATCTAATTTGAAATAAGTCTGTCTTCCCCAACCTAGATGACCTACATAACCAGTTACAGATACTATGCGAACACCTAACAACGTACTCCTTTTTGTCCGACTGAACAAGCATGAATTCGAGCGTATGTTGTATCGCATAAAATGCCAAGCTCATTTTTAGAGTATCTTTATTCTTAAAAATCCTTCGCTCTTCAACCTCTCTAGCATCAGCATTCACCACAATTGTGACCAGATTATCATCCACCTCACATGATCCCTCTACCGTTGCATTACATATTTCGTTAGCCATCTCATGTAATGAAAATTGTTCATCATTGAACCTATGGCCCATTGTAATAGGCTCCATATGATGTGATCCAGACAAGGCATCGAAGGGCGAAGTCGAGCCATCGGAAATATAATAGTGATCTACGTGCAAAACGGAGTAAGTTCCGTGTTGGGGTCGAACCGAGAAGAGGGACGGATCGAGCGGAATCAAGTAAAAGAAATTATTTATGCAGAAAATCCATTACGACCGTAAAAGAAGACCTTCACGGCCGTAACCCCTATATTCACGGCCGTAAATCTTACAATCACGGCCGTAATCAATTAACGAGGAAAAATGATGAATTTTGGCAGAACGAGGCTTACGGCCGTAAGCCTGGAAGTTACGGCCGTAACATGCAAACTGAAGGAATTTCACGGCCGTAAGAATTGTGTCACAGCCGTTAAGAATAACATAAATTTAATCAGAATGGCCTTTACGGCCGTAAGAGGTTTTGTCACGGCCGTAAACAAGCTACGCCAGATTTTCTGGAATTTTCAATTTATTTTGTTTCCTTTTATTATTTCAGGTTATTTTCCTATTTTAGAATTTTAGTCTATTTAGAATTCTATTTTGAGTAAATTAGATGCTAGATTATTTTGCTTATTTATACGCTTTTTCAATTCATTGTAAAAACAGTTAAGTTGAGTTTGAGTTTATGAATTAAATTGAGAGAGGATTCTCTTGTTAAAGGTTGAGGAGTCCCTTTTGTGTTCTTCGAGAACAAATCTAACTTATCAAATATTGTGAAATATTTGTGGCGTTTCCAATTAGAATCTTATCAAGGAAATTGACAAGTCCATGTGGTGTTTCGAAAACCTTGGATCTCGATTCTGCATCGTCAATTTCTTGCGTCGTGAATCTTGGGTCAAGGTCCTATCGTCAATTTTATCTTTCCAATATTTTAATTCTTGTTATTTTCGTGTCAGATCTGATTTAGATCTTTCCTAGGGTTTTAGATTTCGTTATTCCGCGTGTTCGACGAGATTCCCCGACTGGGATCCCATCATCTGGTATCAGAGCTTGGATCTATTTCAGATTCTTGCGTTTCTTGATTTTTCTTGATTTTTTTCGTGTTCTTCGCGTTCTTCGTGTCATTCATAAATTTTTCTAGTTTGATCCATAAGAGTCAGTCCCAAAAATTCAAAAGTGTTTTTCTTCTTCGTTTTTCGTCCAAATCCAGTTCCCTTTTTTCTGCCATACTCGTAGTCCAATTCTCTGGCAGATTAAAAAAAAATCCGAAAATTCCCAAATATTCCCCAAATATTCCGAATTTCCTTGTTCGTGTTTTAAAAATGTCTGATAGAGAGGTTTCCACATCTTCATCTTCTGTTGGAGACAGGAAACAGCCCAGGGGTGTGAATAGAAAGGATGAACAGGGTAATGGTGATATTGCAGCAATGAGGGCACAATTTGAGAGGTTTATCGTACAGATGGAGAATCGAGGTGCAGAACGTGAACAACGACCTCGGGATCAATCTCATGATGGTTCTCGGGTTAGGAGAGGTAATAGACGTGAGGTTGGTGTGGATGATGAAAGGCCATTGAAGCAAAAAGAGACGTCAAAACGGGAGAGTAGTGATCATGTTCACAAAAGGAGGGAGGAACCGACAACCAAAGGTAAAAATATTTCTGATTCCAAGCCTCTTAAGGATAAAAATGTTAAGTGCTTTAAATGTTTGGAACGGGGTCACATTGCACTTGATTTTCCACGTAAGAAGGATAGGTTTGATAGTAAAGGGGCTAAAAGTGTTGTGGTGGATGAGTCAATTATTGATAGGCATGCTCTTAGCATTAAGCGTAAGGCGAATGTTTTGGAAAATGTGGATGGGCAAAGGGATAATATTTTTCGCACTAGATGCTTAGTAGATGAAAAAGTTTGTAGCTTGGTGATTGATGGGGGAAGTTGTACTAATGTAGTCAGTACAATGTTGGTGGAAAAATTAGGCTTACCTTTAATGAAACATCCAACGCCTTATAAATTACAATGGTTGACTGAGTCAGGGGAAGTTAAGGTGAAGAGACAGACTTTAGTGACATTTTCTTTCGGTGGGTATTCGGACGAGGTAATTTGTGACGTGGTGCCAAGGCAAATTAGTCATATACTGTTGGGGAGACCTTGGCAACATGAAAGGGCTGTGCTACATGATGGGTATACGAATAGATACAGCCTGGTAAAAGGGGGGAAAAAGTTTACTCTAATGCCACTATCTCCAACTGAAGCCCTGAAAGATCAATTGAAAGTAAAAAGTGAGTTTGAGGGGAAAAATAAGAGAGTTGAGGCCACGACCTCAGAAAAAGGAGAGGGAGTGGAAATTAAAGAAAAGAGAGTTGAGGCCACGATCTCAGAAAAATGAGAGGGAGTGAAAAATAAAGAAAATAGGGTTGAGGTTCAAATTTCAGAAAAAGGAGAGACTGAGTGCAAAAAGCAAAAGAAAAGAGAGTCTACCACAAAAATGAGTATATTTGCACTTATTCACGCTAACACACCCCTCCCCAGTTCTTTAAAATATGTTTTACAAGTACCGAAGTCAAACCATGAGCTTAAACCATGAAAGAAACTTGTTGGCACAAATGAACAGCACAAAAAGCTGAGAAAGTTGAAGGATAAAAATGGGCAGCCTAAAAGGTTGAAAGCAAGCACGAGGTATAAGCATGATCATCGAGCCTAGAAAAGCAGAAGGAGTTTGAAAAGCCGACCAAAATTGGATTCGAGGTCGAATCCTTTTCAAGAGAGGGAGTATGATGTGATCCGGACAAGGCATCGAAGGGCGACGTCGAGCCATCGGCAATATAATAGTGATCTACGTGCAAAACGGAGTAAGTTCCGTGTTGGGGTCGAACCGAGAAGAGGGACGGATCGAGCCGAATCAAGTAAAAGAAATTATTTATGCAGAAAATCCATTACGGCCGTAAAAGAAGACCTTCACGGCCGTAACCCCTATATTCACGGCCGTAAATCTTACAATCACGGTCGTAATCAATTAACGAGGAAAAATGATGAATTTTGGCAGAACGAGGCTTACGTCCGTAAGCCTGGAAGTTACGGCCGTAACATGCAAACTGAAGGAATTTCATGGCCGTAAGAATTGTGTCACGGCCGTAAAGAATAACATAAATTTAATCAGAAAGGCCTTTATGGCCGTAAGAGGAGCTGTGCCAGATTTTCCGGAATTTTCAATTTATTTTGTTTCCTTTTATTATTTCAGGTTATTTTCCTATTTTAGAATTTTAGTCTATTTAGAATTCTATTTTGAGTAAATTAGATGCTAAGTTATTTTGCTTATTTATACGCTTTTTCAATTCATTGTAAAAACAGTTAAGTTGAGTTTGAGTTTATGAATTAAATTGAGAGAGGATTCTCTTGTTAAAGGTTGAGGAGTCCATTTTGTGTTCTTCGAGAACAAATCTAACTTATCAAATATTGTGAAATATTTGTGGCGTTTCCAATTAGAATATTATCAAGGAAATTGACAAGTCCTTGTGGTGTTTCGAAAACCTTGGATCTCGATTCCGCATCGTCAATTTCTTGCGTCGTAAATCTTGGGTCAAGGTCCTATCGTCAATTTTATGTTTCCAGTATTTTAATTCTTTTTATTTTCGTGTCAGATCTGACTTAGATCTTTCCTAGGGTTTTAGATTTCGTTATTCCGCGTGTTCGACGAGATTCCCCGACTGGGATCCCATCATCATAAAAGGGAAAACATCATTGTTCCGCCCATTTTCCACGTTTGTAACTTCGATCATTATGGGGTACTTGGCAAGGTGGTTATCAATGCATTTCAATGACATATAAGAGATAACATTGTTGTCACTCTTAATTCTATCCGGTTGTATATCACTATTCAATGCATAACTCATTGACACTGCCACCTTCTTACGGTCAAATCCAAATTCTGTCATAGCTGCTTCCAACAATCTCGAATAATCACAGTCTTCATTCACGATCACCAACGCAGAATGTGATCCATACAACATGCAAATGTGGATGTATCCCATGTCTGCACATTATGTTGGACACATTAGTCAATCATATACATAACAATCCTAATATTATTAGTTCATTAGGTCACAAAGTTTTACTTCCACATTTTGAATACTTCTTCACATATGTAGCTTGTCAATGGGAGAATTAAAATGACTCAGGTATCATACACTTACTACACGAGCCACTTCAGAAACAACAATTAAACCTCTGGTCACATGGTCACGTGCTAATTACCTTAGGTCACACGACCACAGTTCAACACAAATATCATGACAGAAACGAATTATATTACAACGTCAGGTCTAATTGTACAAGGTCAGATGCAGTTTTATTATGTTGATTCAGGACAATGTGGACCAGATCTGGTCTTTGAAAACAATATCAGGTCAAGAGTTTAGGTGAAAGACATTAACAGGTAACTTAATACTTAATTTGTTAAAAGAATTATCCTTAATTTCAATTTACTCATTTCCAAGAATACATCATATACATTAATGATATATGAGGTCACATATGGTACATCACAAATTATATCATCGTTGTCGAGGAAATTATCGTAAATTACATACTGTCACCATTACATTATCAAATATAAATAAATTACCTCTATAAATTGATCTTCCTTCTTTCTATCAACCTGTCAGAGACCATCCAACGTCCGATAGCTAATACCTGAGGATGATTTTATGTGACCTCCGTAATTTCTTCAGTTGACGACAATGGAAGATTACGGTGACAATTGAAGTGATTGTGACTTTCGTAATTACTTCAGCGACTAGTAAATGAGGAATGAAATCAAAATTGGGAATTGTAAGAGACATGTGTAATATGGTAAGTTTGTGTAACAGATTCCTTGATTTCAGCGTGAATATTTGAATTGTCGTTTCCACAAACACACACACGCACACACACATATATATATATATATATATATGACCTGAAAAATGAAATAATATGAATTGTTTTCTATTTATGATATGTTATACTATAATGGGCTGAGATGTGTATTTTTCCCATTAATTAATCATATTAATTAATCTAAGCCCATTGATGGCACTATTGTGAATATGGTTAGGGTTTTTAGGTGCACATATTAGTAAGTATACTATTGTAGAGAAATTAAGAGAGAGTCACATTTATTCCAGTGCAGGGTTTTTCTCATGCTAGCTCAAGAGAAAAATCAATTCTCTCAAATCCATTCCAACTGTTGGTGATAGATGGAGTTCTAGATTCAACTCCATGTGTGTATTTCTATTACAGGCTGGATAATTGGACAGCTGGTGGTAACAAGATTGTACCTCCTGTTTCAGATTTCAGATTCATGACGTTCACCGAAGGTATTAACTTTATCACAAATTCTATCAAGTGCAAGGTTGATTTGGACTTTGGTTTCAAATCTTTTAATTTTTGCTATGCGTGTATGACTCGAAACCTTACAGCACAAGACATTGGCTTTAACTTAGGAGCATACTGTTATCAACAGAAGCATTTGCTCCAAATCTAGAAGATGCTAGAAATACATTTTGAAATAATCTATGTTGAACTAGTTAGCATGTAGAGTGGGGTGATATTATTTTTCACAAAAATCAATTTTAATTACTAAACAATTAAATCTAGACAAGTAATAATCAATTATAGGCATAGCAGGAAAGCAATCAAATATAAATAAATACGTAATAAGTAAATAATATTGAATATGGTAATGAAGGAAATATCCTTAAAGAACTCTCCAAGAAAAATGACTATCAGGAAAACTTGTCAGTAAAAATCTACTAGAAAAGACTGGACTTACAAAATTGGTTCAGATATAGCTAAACATTTTTAGACTTTGAACCTCCAACCAGTAAATCATCGAAGAACTCTTTGATCATGCTTCTAACACTTTTTAGCAGCTCTAAACTCTTTTCATTCCATGTAGATTCCCAAGAAAAAACATCGTTCTGCACCACTGGAACTCCAGCTACTCTTTTCAAATTTCGCAAATGTAAAGGTTTTATTGATAAGAAATTAGGGTTAGGTATTTTTTTTATTATGAACGTTCTTAAATATTTTTATCAAATAATCAAATAATATTGTGACTGACTTCCTGAAGAATCAACTGATGTATTTCGATGTTAATCCAGTGTTCTCTCAAGATATATGATGATCAATTACACATAAAAACGGAATAGAGACATGATATGTATAGTAGAAGGTTGAAGGTAAAGTTCTAGTCACTTTAAAAGTCTGAAAATTATGAACTAGGGTTCAGCTGGAAGATATCACCACTCAAGTGGCAATCGAACGGGATTCAAGGGGCATAGTTATGTTAAAGTTGTTGGAGCGAGTTTCAACCTAAATATCTAATTCCAATAGTTTGACTTTTACTACAACTCAAAAAATGTGATTTTTATCAATGAAATTACCAATTAACAAGTCAAACCTAACAAATTCCCTATTTGGAATTCATGACAAAATCACACTACGACAAAAATAGCCTACCGCAAAACGCAAAAAAATGTTGCAAAAGACCTTTTGCTTTGCAACATTCGTATGCATGTTGCAAATCTCAATGTTGCCGTAGAGGGATAGGATACGGCAACGTTCATTGTGTGTTGCAAAAAGCTGAATTGCTCGTTGCGGTAGACCTTTGACAAAGTTTTTTGCGCGTTCAATGCGTGTTGCGGTAGACCTTTGACAAAGTTTTTTGCGCGTTGCAATTGATACTTTAGAAACATTCTTCACACGTTGTGATTGATACTTTTAGCAACGTTCTTTGCATGTTGTAGTAGATACTTTTAGCAACATTCTTTATGCGTTGCAGTAGATACTTTTAGCAACATTCTTTGTGCGCTGCGGTTGATCTTTTACATTTTTAAAAAAAAAATTATTTTCTTTATTTTTCATTTTCCCAAATTAATATAAATAATTTCACTAATAATCAACAAATTTATCAAACATACACTTAATATATAAAATATGAAACACGTATTTTATAAATAAATCAATTAATCAAAATAAATTATAAGCATTTTAAAGTAAATTAAATAAAATATATTTTAATACAAAATAAAAATTAAGGTACTTCATTGTTCCAAATTAGTTTACAATGACATCACGAATGTTAATTTAAGCACTTAAAACTATGAAAAAAATCATTCTTCATCGGTTGAAATGACTTCAATGCATCCAAAAACTCTCCAACTGAAAATGTGTCATAAAACCTGTAAATCAAATAAAATAATGATTATGTGAATTAAATGGGGTAATTATTAAGAAAATGAAATTAATTAAGAATCATGAAGCAAATGTACAAATTGAATTCTAAGTTTTCCTGAACACGCCTTACTTTCCTTAACCTCCAATTTTTCTAAAGTGTAAAAAAACCTAGTGATGCATTATTTGTAACCTTCATTTTGGTTTTCTTCATAATGTCCATTCCTTAATGGAAAACCAAGCGAAATTGATACGATCCGGAAAAAGCATCGAAGAGCAAAGTCGAGCCATCGGCAATACAACAGTGATCTTCGTGCAAAACGGAGTAAGTTTCATGTTGGAGTCGAGTCGAGAAGGCGAAAGGATCAAGCCGAGTCGAGCGATCGAAGTTACTTGTGCAGAAAAGTCATTACGGCCATAATGAAGGTCCTTCACGGCCTTAACTCTTATAATCACGGCCGTAACCAATTTTCGGGGAAAAAGGAAGAATTTCAGTAGAACAAGGCTTATGGCCGTAAGTCTGGAAGTTACGGCCGTAACACCCAAGCCGAGGGCATTTCACGGCCGTAATCAATTTCGTCACGGCCATAACTAATGAAGCAATTTTGGACCAGAGAGGGGCTTACGGCCGTAAGCCCGATATTTACGACCGTAACTAAGGAGTGGATCAAATTTCGCAGAATCTTGATTATCTTATTTCCTTTTCCCAATTTTAGTTATTTTAGTTATTTTAGTTTAATTAGGATTCTATTTTGAGTCGATTAGCGGCTAGGTTATTTTTCTTATTTATATTCCTTTTCATGATTGTAAAGAACAATTTTGAGTTATTGGTCATTATTATTTGAGAGAGGATTCTCCAAATTGAAAGGTTGAATTATTCCCTTTTCTTGAACTTATCAAAGATCCGATCTTTGTGGCGTTCACCCAACGAACTTATCAAGGAATTGACAACCCTTGTGGCGTTCACCAATCTTGGTTCTTCAATCCGCATCATTATTAATTGCGTTGTGATTGCCGGGTCAAGGTTTTATCATCGAATCTATCTTTTAATTTTCGTTATTTATTTCATATTTTTGTGTTGAATCTGTCTTAGATCTTTCCTAGGCTTTAATTGTGTTATTTTAGCATTTTCGTCGAGATTCCCCGATTGAGATCGTGTCATCTGGTATCAGAGCTTGAATCTATTTCAGATTCTTGTGTTTCTTGATTTTCTTGAATTTTTTCGTGTTCTTTGCGTTCTTCGTGTCAGTGATAATTTTCTTCAGTTTGATCCATAAGAGTCAGTCCCAAAAATTTAAAAGTGTTTTTCTTCTTCGTTTTTTGTCCAAATCCAGTTCCATGCAATGCAAGTGAGTAAAAGGGATAAGATATTGCAAACGCGATTTAGGGAGGTTCAATCAACCAACGTGATCTACGTCCTCCGTTACCGAGCTCTCCGTCACGAGCAAGGCCAAATCCACTGTATTGATAACTTACAACAAGGAGTATCAAATCCTTAGGTGACTTTACAACAAGGAGCACCTATCCTTTACAATCGAATTTTAACAAGGCTCTCGAAACCACAAAATATAATGAATTGAATTTACAATTGAAATAACTCTCTTAACAAATGATATGATCAATACAAGTATCTTGAGAGTTTTAGGATAACACTTCAATAGATAGAAAATATTTAAAGCTCAAGTGTTTATGAAAACTTTGAAGAAGGATATGAGATAGTTTTTCTTGAATCAAAGTTTTTCAACCAATGATCTCTCTTTCCAAATAATACTTAGTTAAGTATGAAGAGAGATATACACTTCAATAAGTGTTTGGTGATATGAACTCAATCAATGATCAATAATGAAGTAAGAGTATTGATTTTTCTTACAAAATGGAATTCTTGATAAAAATATGAAATAGTTTTGAACAATCAAGAGATTCCTTGCAATAAATGAAATAGAATGTAAAACAATGTAAGCTGAATGATTTTCTCAATAAACTTCTCTCTTAAATGCTCTTGTAAGTTGGTAGAAATGAATGCAAGAGAAGTGGCTATTTATAGATCAAGAAATTTGAGCTGCAGGAAGTTTCGGTCGACCGGTTCACACTTTCGGTCGACCGAAAGCTCAAAAACTATCCGTTATACATTTGAGCCGTTATAATTTCAGTTGAGCAAATATTTCGGTTGATCAAAGTTTCGGTCGATCATGTGCATTTCGGTCGACCGAAAAAGGAAAAATTGGAATTTTTATTTTTATATCAAAAAGTTTATTTTTCCAAAAACTATTTCATGTTATGATTTGAAAAATCATTTTTATGCAATTAATGATTTTTAGAAATATTTTTGAGCTTTATAAACTTGCTAAAAATTGATGATTCGATACATTTACAAATGAGTTGAAATTTTTCAACATGAATCTTCTAAAGCTTTAATATTCGGTCTTCGACGATCTTGTTCACTTCAAATATCTCTTATGATTGCTTTGTACTTCAATGGATGACGATTTTGATCTCGGAGTATTCAAATGACACATATATGATAAAACTCAAGAATTGAAATCATTAGTAATACATGAGATCTTGTTTGTTATAATCAAAACAATATATACGTGAATAGTCATAGGTCAACAATTTCTCCCTTTTTGATTAAGACAAACAATATGATTTGTAATTCGTAAGAAACGATGAAATATATATGTGAGTACATATTCCCCCTTTCTTTTGCAATGTATTCCCCCTTTCTATCATAATATAGCAAGATAAAACAAATCAAATCTTATCAAATATCTCTTCCCCCTTTTGGCATAAGCGAAAAGTGTCAAGTAGCCTTAATACATACGGGAATAGGCATGGAATACCTATAATCAATTTTCTCTTTAATGGAAGTGCAAGTAATGAATAGGAATGCGGAAACATAACTTTATGGAAATACTAACACATAGTTTACATATTCCAAAATTTTTTGACGTGAAATCCCCGTATTTTGTACAAACCGATAAGAGTAGAATCTTATCATATAGAAAGCACCTATCCTTCACAATTAGCACAACTCAAAGCAAGAATCATATCGAAATATAGCATGTGAATCATAATATGTAGAACAAGTAGGCAAAAGAGAACATTAACATAACGAAAATGTCATAGTTTGTAAAACATGACTACATAGTTGAAAACAAAATGTTGTTGAAAAAGTCACTACGAAAGATATAAAAATAAAGATAGGATCTTCAATCGGCCGCCGGTGGTGGAGGTGGATTAGGGGGGTAGATGGAGTAGAAATGAGCGAAGAAGGCCTCTTGAGATGTGTGCATATATTGAAGTTGTTGTTGGATGCCTTCAACCGCCGTGGTGAGAGAATCGATACGCCCATTTAGGATGTTGAATTGATCTTCAGAGATGGATCGATGGGGAGGTGCTGCAGCTTGCGGTGCTCGAGCCCGTGACCTCGGTCAAGGCTGGTCATCCCCACCACCTTGTTCAGCACCTTCACCGGCACCCCCTTGGTCACCCTCACCCGCATCCGCCCCTTCACCAACCTCCAATTCCTCTTCAGCTTCCTCTTCGGTAAATGGCCAAGTCGTAGGCCCCGATGCATCATCGAAACCTTGAGTATTGCACACCCATTGCCCATCACCCTTAACAATTTTCATCCGTTTGAGAGTGTTAATGTTGATAATATCGGTGTGTTTAGGTTTAAGAATAGGCTCATTGTCTAGAGGCACATTGAAGTGATTGAAAATTTTTGTGAATATCATGCCGTAGGGTAGGCCTAGAACCCGAGGAGAGGTATGAACATGGTGAAGATGTTGGATGAAGATGTATGGAAAATCAAGTTTTTGACCGACAAGAAGAGAATCAAGAATGAAAAGGTCTAGATGATTCACTTCATCAAAATGACCACTACGGGGTACAATTGTGTGACCAATTGCACGATGAAGGACCTTGCATGGGATAGTCAAATGGTTGAGGTTCATGGTCATAGTGGTAGTGAGGGGTCGGGCAGTGACACGACTACAAGCTTCTAGTTCATTATATCCCTCGAACCTAACAGGATAATGAGTAACATATGCATAATTGTCACAACGTTGCAATCCTAGGAGGTTTCTAATGAGGGATCGTTGGATTTCAACTCGTGTTCCCTTAACTGAACTAGTAATTTCATCCGGATAAAAAGTAGCTTTTCGGAAAAATTCCCGAATTAATTTCGGATAGGAGTTTTCAGAAATAGACATGACGTTTTTCCATCCTATATCTTCAAAATAACGCTAGATTTGAAACGAGGGGGCTTGAAGATAAAAATCGAAGAAATCGATAGACTTACCTATTAGAATTGGATGATCAGAGAATCAGTCGGGCAATGGTGCACGTTCCTCAACATTCGATGAGCTGGCTTCACCTTTCTTTGATTTCTTCTTCGAAGGCATTTTGAATTTTCGAGTGAATTGATGGAACCAATAGAAATTTTTGGAAAAATTTAGGTAAAAACGATTGGAAATAAATGGAAAGAGTAGAAATCAATAGTGTAGTGATATAATGGGAAGTTTGATGGAGTGAAATCGATTCAAAGGGAGAAAATTTTGGAATTTTCGTGTTTTACCCCAAAATGTAGGGTTTGAGGAATTTTTGGATGAAATGTGAAGAAAATCAAGGATTTTGAGAGAGATGATGATAGGAAACACGAAATTTTGGATGGTTTGAAGTAATTTGATCAAATAATATGGATTAAGGAGAGAATGAGGTGAGGGAGTGCGAAATTAGGGTTTATGTTATGAAATTGGGGATGAAACTGATGTTTTAAAAGTCTAAATCCGCGTATCTTTCGGTCAATCGAAAGTTTTTGTCGGTCGACCGAAACTCTGCAGGTTTTAAAACAGGTAGCTGCAGGAGGGTTCGGTCGTGTGATGGTCGACCGAAAAGTTACTTTCGGTCGTACAATGGATCGACCGAAACAGGTTTCGGTTGAACAATTTGTTCAACTGAAAGTCACCTTTCGGACGACCGAAATTTTTAGGTCGACCGAAATACTCAAAAATCAATTTTTTGCAAATATTACAATTAAAACATATATATATATATATATATTGTAAATTTAACCACAAATATCATTTTCATCAATAATACCCAATCCTCTTCGTATATATGAAAATCTATCATGAGTTAGAGGTTTAATAAAAATATCGGCCAATTGTTTTTCGGTACTAACAAATTCCAAGTAAATGTCACCTTTTTGCACATGATCTCTAAGAAAATGATGTCGAATTTCAATATGTTTAGTACGAGAGTGCAATATGGGATTTTTTGACAAATTTATAGCACTAGTGTTATCACATATAATAGGAGCATTTTCAAAAATCAAGTGATAATCACTAAGAGTTTATTTCATCCATAAAACTTGAGCACAACAACTAGCGGCCGAGATGTATTCGGCCTCGGCGGTAGATAGGGCAACGAAATTTTGCTTCTTGCTAAACCATGACACAAGTGCAAAGCCTAGAAAGTGACAAGTTCTACTTGTGCTTTTTCTATCAATTGTGCATCCCGCCCAATCGACATCCGAATAATTTATAAGATCAATATGAGTGCCTTTAGGATACCAAAGTCCCAAAGTTCTAGTGCCACATAAATATCTAAAAATACGTTTTAAGGCACTTAGATGAGATTCTTTAGGGTTGGATTGAAATCTAGCACATAAGCATACACTAAACATAATATCGGGTCTACTTGCGGTCAAGTAAAGAAGGGATCCAATCATACCTCGATATTTTGTAATGTCAATGGAAGTGCCTTGCTCATCTTTGTCCAATTTGATTGAAGTACTCATGGGAGTATTCATTGGCTTCAAGTTTTCCATCTCAAACTTTTTGAGCATATCCACAATGTACTTGGTTTGACTAATAAATATTCCTTCACTAGTTTGTTTGATTTAAAGCCCGAGGAAGAATTTTAACTCTCCCATCATGGTCATTTCAAATTCATTGCTCATACATTTTCAAAATTCTTCACAAAGAGACACATTAGTTGCACCAAAAATAATATCGTCAACATAGATTTGTACAACAATCATGTCGTCCTTTTTGGTTTTGATAAAAAGTGTAGTATCCGCATTTCCCATTTGAAAGTCATTTGAAATAAGAAATTTACTCAATCTTTCATACCAAGCTCTAGGAGCTTGTTTTAAACCATATAGAGCCTTTCTTAGTTTAAAAACATTATCCGGAAATTTATGATTTTTGAAACCGGGAGGTTGTTCAACATAGACTTCTTCTTGAATAAAACCATTTAAAAATGCACTTTTGACATCCATTTGATAAAGAGTAAAACCTTTATGACAAGCAAAGGCAAGAAGCATACGAATGGATTCTAGTCTAGCAACCGGTGCAAAAGTTTCTTCAAAGTCAATTCCTTCTTCTTGATTGTAACCTTGGGCCACTAATCTAGCCTTGTTACGCACAATTATACCGTTTTCATCCTTTTTGTTTCGAAAAACCCATTTTGTACCAATAACGGTTTGATCATTCGGTCTATCAACTAAATCCCAAACATGATTTCTTTCAAATTGATTTAGTTCTTCTTGCATTGCAAGAATCCAAAACTCATCAAACTCGGCTTCTTTGAAATTCTTTGGTTCAATTTGAGAAATAAAGGCACAAGTATTTAAGAATCCTTTAGTAGAGTTTCTAGTACTTACCCCTTTCGAAGGATCACCAATTATGAGCTCTTTTGGATGAGATGAAGCAAATCTCCATTCGATAGGAAGTGTTAGATCACTTGAGTTTTTGGAAGATATTCCTTCTTCTTGTTGAGGAGTTGGTTCTTCCAAGTCTTTTTCTTCATTGTCTTTGGATATTTCATTTCTTTGATCTTCAATATTCATTTCCTCAAAAGGAATTTCCAAACCTACAACAACACCTTTCTCTTGATCAAGAGAATTAGTTTCATCAAAAGTAACATGTATGGATTCTTCCACTACTAGAGTTCTTTTGTTAAAAATTCTATAAGCTTTGCTAGTGGATGAATAACCAAGAAAAATTTCAACATCGGATTTTGAATCAAATTTTCCCAAGTTTTCTTTTGTGTTAAGAACAAAGCATTTACAACCAAAAACTTTAAAATACCCGATATTGGGAATTCTATTTTTCCAAAGCTCATACGGAGTTTTAGTTTTCTTTCGACTTACTAAAACTCTATTTATTATGTAGCAAGCGGTGTTAACGGCTTCAGCACAAAAATATTTTGGTAAGTTATTTTCATTTAGCATGGTTCTAGCCATTTCTTGCAATGTACGATTCTTCCTTTCTACTACACCATTTTGTTGAGGAGTTTTAGGAGCCGAGAAATTATGTTCATACCCATTTATCTTGCAAAATTCATCAAAAGTCATGTTATCAAATTCTCCACCATGGTCACTTATTATATTTGTAATAGAATATCCCTTTTCATTTTGAACCTTTTTGCAAAAATGTTTAAATGCATTTAAAGCCTCATTTTTCAAATTTAAAAATAAAACCCAAGTAAATCTTGAGAAATCATCAACAATGACAAAAGCATAGTGTTTACCACTTAAGCTTGCGGTTTTAGATGGTCCAAAGAGATCCATGTGAAGAAGTTGTAATGGTTTAACGGTGGAAGAAAATTGTTTATTTTTGAAAGAACTTTTGGTTTGTTTTCCACATTGACAAGCGTCACAAATTTTGTCCTTTTCAAATTTCAAACTTGGTAGGCCTTTGACAAAACAATTTTTGGATATTTTTGAAATAAGGTCCATACTAACATGACCTAATCTTCTATGTCATAACCAAGTGTCGTCTTTAAAACTTGACAAACATTTTAATTCCTTCTCAAATTCAATATTGATGATATAAACATCTTTACTTCGGCTTCCTATGAACAATACCTCTTTCGATGTAGCATCTTTGATAAGACATCTAGAAGAATCAAATTTAATGTGATAGCCTTTATCACATAATTGACTAATACTTAGTAAATTATGTTTGAGGTTATCTACTAATAAAACATTTTCAATAGAGGGAGAAAGATGATTACCAATATTTCCAATGCCAACGATTTTTCCTTTGGCATTATCTCCAAAAGTGACATGACCTCCATCCTTTCTTTTGAATCTTGTTAAGAGTGATTTATCTCTGGTCATGTGCTTTGAGCAACCACTATCCAAGAACCAATTGCTTTTACTTTTGTTGATACCTACAAAACATGACTTAATTTTTGACTTCTTGGTACCCACATAATTTTGGGTCCTTGATAGTTAGTTCCTTGAACCCTCTTATGTCTTTCTTCAAAGTGAAGTTTCTTTTTCACTAAACAATTAAAAGTTACATGCCCACTTCTATTACAAAAGCTACAAGTAGTTGATATTTTGACAAAAGTGTTTTGATGAAAGGAATAAGAAGTAGAAGCTTTAACAAAAGTATTTTTGGTAGATTTTTGTTTCAAAAATGGTTTGTATCCAATTCCTCCTTTATCAAAAACACATTGTTGTTTACCAAGCATTAGTTCAATTTTTTTCTTCCCTTGAGTGAATTTGTGAATAATGAGTGTTAAATCTTAATTTTTTTCTTTTAGGGAGAGGTTTTCTACTTTCAAAGCATTTTGATCAAGATACTTCTTTTCAATATCCTTTTGTATTTCAAAATTCTTTTCGGCTTCATTTTTCAACAAGATGTATTGCTTTTTAAGAGTGGAATGTTTAAGAACAAGTTTTTCAAAAACTTCAATCATTTCTTCATATGAGGTAGATAATTCATCATAAGAGGGAATGTCATTTACCTCATCTTCAATGGCCATGAAGCACATGTTTGCAACTTCATCTTGACTTTCACTTTCATCTTGCTCATCATCACTATCATCCCAAGTAGCTTGTAGAGCTTTCTTTTTGAGAAATTTTCTCTTGTTGGGACATTCGGTTCTTTTATGACCGGGTTTGTCACAATCATAGCAAATGATCTTTTTCTCTTCACCTTTGTCTTCTTTCTTTTGAAATCTATGGTTGTTGCGAAAGGTTTTCCACTTCTTGACTAGGAGAACAAGATCATCGAGTTCCTCATCGCTCTTGTTAGAGTTTGAGGCTTCTTCAACATTTGATGACTTTAAAGCAATTCGTCTCCTAGGAGGATCCTTCATTTCTTCCTCTTTTGCTTTTCTAGACTTTTCTTTTGTCTCGGCATGATTTAGCTCATATGTCATCAATGTTCCATAAAGCTCTTCCAAGGGATATGTGTTGACATCTTGGGTGTTTTCTATCAACATTCTCAATGAGCTCCAATCTTCCGAGAGAGACCTAAGCATTTTGGTAACAAGTTCACCATTAGAAAATTTTCGATCAAAGCCCTTAAGACCATTAACAATATCGGTAAATCTAGTAATCATGCTAGCAATGGGTTCATCTTGTTTCATGAAGAAATTTTCAAAATTTTTATACAAAAGATTTATTTTTGTTTCTTTAACTTTATTTGTGCCCATGTGTGTGACTTCTAAAGCATGCCAAATATCGTGTGTAGAATCACATGTGCTAATACGATTAAATTCATTAATACTAACTGCACAATAGAGAAGATTTTTGGCTCTAGCATTTAAAGATAATTTTTTCTTATCATCCTCATCATATTCTTTCTTAGGTTTTGAAATAATTATATCCGGTTTTCCATCAACTCTAATAACCTTAGTAAGCTCATGAGGACCGGATTCAATGACATCCCAGATATTATAATCAATGGATTGAATAAAAATCATCATTCTAGTTTTTCAATAATTATAATTAGTACCATCAAACAATGGAGGACGATTAGTAGAATGACCTTCAATATTTTGGTTAGCCATAACTCAAGATATTAAAATCTAAATGAAAGAGTTCCTAGGCTCTGATACCAATTATTATCCCAAGATAAACTAACCAAGAGGGGGGTGAATTGGTTTATAAAACTTTTTCGATAAATAATCTTAAACTTAAAAACCAATGAGTATAAGTATGAGCACTTAGTATTACAAGTAGCTAAACTATCAATATAGTGTGCTATAAATGTATGAACTTAATTGATAAAGCAAATAAAGCACTTAGATATAGTGTTGCACAATATAAATTGATAGAAAAGAGTAAGTGCAATGCAAGTGAGTAAAAGGGATAAGATATTGCAAACGCGATTTAGGGAGGTTCAATCAACCAATGTGATCTACGTCCTTCGTTACCGAGCTCTCCGTCACGAGCAAGGCCAAATCCACTATATAGATAACTTACAACAAGGAGTATCGAATCCTTAGGTGACTTTACAACAAGGAGCACCTATCCTTTACAATCGAGTTTTCACAAGGCTCTCGAAACCACAAAATATAATGAATTGAATTTACAATTGAAATAACTCTCTTAACAAATGATATGATCAATACAAGTATCTTGAGAGTTTTTGATGAGTTCCGGAGTGGCTCGAAGAACGTTGACCCGTTGCACGTGCCCGTAGGACCAATAACGAGACAAAGAGCCAAAAGAATCAAGCAGGCAATGCAAGGATTCATGCAAGCGTGGATGGACGAGTGCTCTAGTGCAAAGACTTCATTTACGTTGCATAAGAATGTGGAAGAGGAGCCAAAGTTATTGCAATGGATTTGGATCAAGGAAGAACAAGAAATTGGGCAGTAGCTGAGTCACGGCCGTAAAGACTGAAATCACGGCCGTAACGGATTCACGACCGTAAAGTCAAAATTACGGCCGTAACACTACAATGGCAAAATTATGCAGAAGAGGACTTACGGTCGTAACCCACATCTTCGCGGCCGTAAAAAGTTTAGTAGTTTTAATTCAGAGTATTGATTACGGCCGTAAAGGTCATTTTCACGGCCGTAACATATGTTGTCAATTTTTAATCCGTAGCGTGATTACGGCCGTAAAGGTCATTTTCACGGCCGTAAATTAGGTTCCGAATTTTAAGTTAATGTTAGGCGTTTATAGCTTTTTAGTTTAGGTTGAATTCTAGTTTATTTTTAGTTGCTTTGTTTTCTTTGCCTATATATATGGCTTTATTCAGCATTGTAAAAGACAACTTTTTATCTTGAGATTAATGATATTGAAGGTGAGATATTATCTTATATTTTCTTCGTGTTCTCGTCGAACAAATTGAACTTATCAAAGGATTTGACAACCTTTGTGGCGTTCCCCCTTTGTGGTTCTTATCTCCGCATCGTAACGGGTTTTGGGTTTAATATACCCATAGTTCTTGCGTCGTGAGGTCGGGGTTGCATTGTTACCGTCTACTATCTTGGATTTTAGAGCTTTCCGGCGTTTAATTCCGCGTGTTCTTGGTGATCCCCATAACGGATCACATCATCTGGTATCAGAGCCTGTCTCTAAATCCAATTATTTAGTATTCCAGTTCTTTTTCTCTTTTCTTTATTACTAACCATGTCACAGAAGGAAGTTTCGTCAACGGAAAGGGATCTTCAAGATTTCAAAATGCTTGCAATGGTGGAGGAACGTTTTGCAAAATTTGAGGCGAGGTTGGATGCCAAGTTGGAAGCAAAATTTGGTCAACAATCCGGCGTGAATGTGGAAAGGGATAATAATCCGGGGGAGACACGAGGTGTGGGAAATGTTCAACCACGTCAGGAACAATCGCGCAATTTTCCTAATTTACGGAGACCACTAAGGAGACGAGATCGAGGAGAAAGACGTGATAGGGGATATAGGCGTGATCATAGGGATGATGTCGATGGACATGTTGAAAACATTAAAATGTCCATTCCCTCGTTTCAAGGTAAAAGTAATCCGAACGTTTATTTTGAATGGGAAAAGAGGGTAGAATTGATTTTCGATTGTCATAATTATTCTGAATCTAAAAAGGTTAAATTAGCAGTCGTAGAATTTACTGATTATGCTATAGTATGGTGGGATCAATTGGTAACTAGTAAAAGGAGAAATGGGGAGAGGCCTATTGAAACTTGGGATGAGTTGAAGGCCCTTATGAGAAAACGATTCGTGCCTGGACATTACTATAGGGATCTCTACCAAAAATTACAAACCCTTTCCCAAGGTAGTAAGAGTGTGGAGGATTACCATAGGGAGATGGAGGTTGCCATGATTAGGGCAAATATAGAGGAAGACCCTGAGGCTACCATGGCTAGATTTTTAAATGGTTTAAATCGAGATATTGCTAATGTTATTGAATTGCAGCATTATATCGATTTGGAGGAGATGCTTCACATGGCCATGAAAGTGGAGCGACAATTAAAAAGGAAGGGAACTTCCAAATTCTCTACCAGTTCCAATTCTTTTGGAAGGTCTACATGGAGTGGGACTCCTAAAAATGAAGGGATTGTGCAGAAAAATAAATTTGAGGCACCGAAGGGAAAAGTAGAGCCACCCAACAAAGGTAAAATTGCTTCTGATTCTCAAACTCCTAGGACTAGGGATATTCGTTGTTTTAAATGTTCGGGTTTAGGACATATTTCTTCACAATGTCCAAATAAACGAATATTAGTTTTACGAGATGGGGTATTAAGTTCGGAGGATGAGAAAGGGGGAGAAGTGGAGGATGAGTATAAGGATATGCCAGCTCTAGAGGATGTTAGTGAAAATGATGATGCGGACTATGCAGTAGCTAAATCACTTGTCACTAGGAGAGCCCTTAGTACTCAAGTTAAGGTGGAAGAGTCGGGTGAGCAGCGAGAAAATATATTTCATACTAGGTGCTTTGTGAATAACAAGGTGTGTAGTTTGATAATAGATGGGGGTAGTTGTGCGAACGTTGCTAGCACTACTCTAGTAGAGAAGTTGTGCCTACCTATGCTAAAACACCCTAGGCCATATAAGCTACAGTGGTTAAATGAATCAGGCGAGATTAAGGTAAATAAACAGGTGGTAGTTGATTTGGCGATTGGGAAGTATGAAGATAGCGTGGTTTGTGATGTGGTACCCATGCATGCGGGGCACATCTTGTTGGGCAGGCCATGGCAATTCGATAGGAAGGTTATTCATGATGGATTTAAAAATAGGTATACCTTCATTAAGGATGGGAAAAATTTCAAACTAATGCCTTTGTCACCTCAACAGGTCTATGAAGACCAATTGAAATTAAAAAGTGAGGAAGAGAGAAAGAGGGTCGGGACCACGATCCCGGAAAAAGGAGAGTTGAGTGAACAGAAGAAGGTCGGGACCACGATCCCGGAAAAAGGAGAGTTGTGTGAAAAACCGAGAGTTGGGACCACGATCCCAGAAAAAGGAGAGGGTGTGAAGAGTGCCAGTAAAAGAGAGAAAACAAAGGTAAGCTTCTACGCAAAACAGAGTGACATCACCAAAGCTATTTCTACAAATAAACCTGTGATTTTACTAATGCACAAGGAATCTCTCCTTGTACTCGATGAAGCTAACCACTCCCTCCCCAGTTTAGCTGTGTCTCTTTTGCAGGAATTTGCAGATTTATTTCCCGAGGAGATTCCGAGTGGGCTGCCGCCAATTCGAGGGATTGAACACCAGATTGACTTCGTGCTAGGAGCGGTCATTCCAAACAGGCCAGCTTATAGGAGCAATCCAGAAGAGACCAAGGAGCTACAAAAGCAGGTTGAAGAGCTGCTGAAAAAGGGCTATGTTCGGGAAAGCATGAGCCCATGCGCAGTACCAGTTCTGTTGGTACCCAAAAAGGATGGGACTTGGAGGATGTGCGTGGACTGTAGGGCAGTCAACAATATTACGGTAAAGTATCGCCATCCCATACCTAGACTTGATGACATGCTTGATGAACTTTATGGTGCTAGTATTTTTAGTAAAATAGACCTTAAGAGTGGTTATCACCAAATTCGTATGAAAGAAGGTGATGAATGGAAAACCGCCTTCAAAACCAAATATGGTTTATATGAATGGATGGTTATGCCATTCGGCTTCTCAAATGCACCGAGCACTTTTATGAGATTAATGAATCATGTCTTGCGTGCTTACATTGGTAAATTTGTCGTGGTATACTTTGATGACATTTTGGTATATAGTAAGAACTTAGGTGATCACATTGAACATTTAAGATCTGTTTTGGAAGTTTTAAAAACTGAAAAACTATATGCTAATTTTAAAAAGTGTACTTTTTGCATGGAAAAGGTAATTTTTCTTGGTTTTGTCGTTAGTGCAAATGGTGTTGAGGTAGATGAGGAGAAAATTCGAGCTATTAAAGAATGGCCAACTCCCAAAACTATTACGGAGGTTAGGAGCTTCCACGGGTTGGCTGGGTTTTATAGGAGATTTGTTAAAGATTTTAGCACACTTGCAGCACCACTCACAGAAATAGTCAAGAAAAGTGTAGGATTCCATTGGGGGTAGCACAAGAAAATGCTTTTAAAATGCTTAAGGATAGGTTATGTTCCGCACCGGTTTTGGCTTTACCTAACTTTAACCAAACCTTTGAGATTGAATGTGATGCATCAGGAATAGGTATTGGAGCCGTTCTTATGCAGGAAAAAAGGCCGCTTGCATTTTTTAAAAGCTGAGTGGGGCAGTTTTGAATTATCCTACCTACGACAAGGAGCTTTATGCTCTTGTTCGTGCCTTGGAAACATGGCAGCACTATCTGTGGCCAAAGGAATTCGTTATACACATTGACCACGAGTCACTGAAATACCTCAAGGGACAAGGTAAGCTAAACAAAAGACACGCCCGTTGGATGGAATTCATTGAGACCTTTCCATATGTCATTCGCTATAAGCAAGGTAAGGAGAATGTGGTAGCAGATGCCCTTTCTCGCAGGTATGTTCTCTTAACTTCTTTAAATGCGAAGTTGCTTGGGTTCGAATATATTAAAGGTATGTATGCTAATGACCCTAATTTTTCTACCATTTATGCTTCATGTGAAAAAGGTGCAATTGATAAATTTTATAGGCATGATGGCTATTTGTTTAGGGAAAGTAAACTTTGTGTGCCTAATTGTTCTATGCGTGAATTGCTTGTGCGTGAGGCTCATGGTGGGGGGTTATATAGCGACCTAGAATTTTTACGCAATTTTATAATTATTTTAATATTTAGAAAATTGTGTCGCTACTATTTCACCTATTATTTTGAAGTTAACGCCGCGACGAATTCGTCTAGCCAAGTCAAGAAATATCGAATTTGTTCGATTTTAAATTAAAAATCCGAATTTCTAAAATTATGTTATTTTAATTATTTATTCAAAGTATTATTTTCAAAATCATTTTTAATTCCAAATTTATTAAAATATCCCAATGATCCTTATTCAAATTATTTCAAGTCCAAATACGTATTTCAATTTTATTTCAAAATTTGTTTATTCTCAAATTTATTTTCAGTCCAAAATATATCAGTTTTTAATACAATTTTTAATCAATGATTCCCTTTCAATTATGATGTTCTCCACCACGGTTTCATCATACAACCACACCTTCATTCAACTCACATGGTACAACCCATATTCCCTTTCCATTATTTTTATTTGATGATTCCCCATGTCTCCTCTTTAATCATTTTAATTTCTTTCTCTTTTCCTTTAAAAACACCAACATTCATCACCCGTATCCATCATATTCTCCACCAAATCAACCATCAAAACATAATGATGATATTCTATTTTATTTCACACCAAATTCTCCACTAACCAAAACACAATTTCATTTCCACCTATCTTAATTCCACCACACTAACACAAATCTGTATAAAACCATAAGTACAGATCAAACCACCTTCATCCCCATGAATCATCACGTCTACCATCAATGCCTGCACCCAACTCCATCATCTTCAATAACCACAGCCATTCCAACAAACTGCTGCCTATCACCATACACTACACCATCGACTTGCAACCAAGACAACCATTTCAATAACCATCAACCAATTTGCAATCAACCACAGTATTCATCATTTCATCATCGAAACCATCACCGGAAATTAACCCAACCACAGTCACCACCCATCGTCGAACATTTGTACCACCACCCATTTCGTTTCTTCCCGTTTTGATTCCCAAATCAGACAATCAGCATCATCATCATCAATGTAAAAACCACCAGAGTCTCTGACCTTCATTACCATGAATCAACCACCCAGCAGCCATTTCATCCAATATCAATCCAACCAGAATCACCACCTCCAGCTCCAGTCACCAATTCCACCATTAACTCCAAGATCGCCTCTGCAGTCACTCGCGACCACTACCGCCGCAACACTGCCCAACCTCGAATCTCCAAGTTCAGCCCAAACTCAAAATCAAAAACCAGTCTCTGAATCATCTACATCAAATCTGAAACCCAGATACTCACCTCAGTCACTAACCTATTTTGAATGGAGTATCGTCGAACAATCACCAAACAGCAGCTTCGATTTTTGTTTCGATTTCGCCCTTGTTTCTCGCACCCAAGCCCTAAAATCAGAAACCTTGCTTTGACCACCACTTACCGCAACCTGCGCCGGCTACTTCGCCGGCGAATCACCGGCAGTGTCACTCGTTTGTTCCTCGCCTGATTTCACTGATGAAATCGCAGAGAGAGTGCTGAGAGAGAGAAGTGAGAATGGTAGAGTAAGAGAGTAAAAAATCTGATTTTATTATTTTGATTTTCAGAAATTTCAGTTTAGTCCCTCTATTTTGAAATGTTTTAATTCAGTCCTTCCAATTCTTTTAAAGGTTTTCAAATCAGTCTTCAACTTTTAAAGTTATTTCAAATCAGCCCCTAAGTTTTAAAATATATTATTTCAACCCTATTGTTTTGGAGTTTCCGACTCAACTTTCTAAAGTATTCATTTTAGTCCCTGAACTTTCAAAATATCTATTTTAGTCCCTCAACTTTCAAAACATCAATTTTAGTCCTCAAATTATAATTTATCATTTTGAACTATATATTCGATATACTAAAGTGACTTATTGGCTAAAGACGAAGCGTACGGAGAATTTAAAGAAATTGAAGTCATTCCCGCTCAACTTTGCACTCGTCGGATTTGAGGTAGACTCGCACTTATTAATTGATTTAAATTATGATTTCATATGAATGTCATGTGACTTGTGAAAGTCAATTTTTAAAGAAAAGCACGTATGTTTTTATGAAAGGTAAATATACCTTATGTTTTTATGAAGAGTAAGTATGTTTTTATGAAAAGAAAATATACTTTATGTTTTTACGAAAAGTAAGTATACCCTATGCTTCACGAAAATGTTTTTTTGGATCATTGCTATGAAATCAATCTACCAAGATTGTTATGGGTCCCATATGATAAGTTATGATATGTTAAGGGGACCGGAGTTTTAGTAGCGCTACACATAAGAATTCTTGCCACGAAGTTCGGTAACATTCTTGTGTCTCCTATGTTTATGAGGATTTGCCACGAAGTTCAGTAAAATTCCTATGTTTCCATATGTTTATGAGGATTTGCCACCTAAGTTCGGTAAAATTCCTGTCGCATATGTTTATGAGGATTTCGATCCTATCTTATGTTATGATGCAATTGATCCCTATGAATTTCAAAAATTATGCTTGGTATACTTACTACATAAGAATTCTTGCCACCTAAGTTCGGTAAAATTCTTATGTTTATGAGGATTTCGATCTTATCCTATGTTATGATGAAAACTTACTGTTATTATGATTTTACTGCATAAGAATTCTTGCCACCTAAGTTCGGTAAAGTTCTTGTGTCTCCTTATGTTTATGAGGATTTCAATCCTATCTTATGTTATGCTTTCAAAAGAAATTATGCTTGGCATAATTAAAATGTTTTTATAAGTATATGGTTTTCAAAGAGCTAATTTCAAAGAGCCTATGATTTGCAAAATATGTCCCGTGCTGTAATGCACAATATGAGTTTTATCAAGAGCCGTTTTATAAAGAAGCTCTATCAATGCCCTTTTATAAAGAGCCGGGATTTATGTGTTTAATCATCTTATAAATTAAATTAATTTGCGATGAGTCTACTGAGTATTTCCCCCATGAAATGCTCACCCTACTTTTTAACAGTTTTGCAGATTTCGGAGACGGTGGCGAGCGATGAATGATGGTGGCAATAATCGTTAAACGGTAGAAAGTTTGACGTTAATGGTTTCCGTATTTTCCAAACAATAGAATAATTTAGAGAAGTTCATTTATTGAGAAATTATGACATTGGCAATTTCTTTACAATATTAATGGTTCGATTTACTATTTCAAATGGTTTCATAAATGTTTTCAATTTTATCGGCCATTACAGTTTATTTAATGTTGCCAAAAATGAATTTCAATTATTTCTTCCGCAAAAAATATTATTCGAAAAATTTAGACAGAAAATGACGTAGTGAATCGGGTATACGGAACTCGGGGCGCTACAGGTTAATGGGGCACTTTGGTGTTTTTAAGACATTAGAAACTTTACAAGAGCATTTTTATTGGCCTAAAATGAAAAGGGATGTTCACCATATTTGTGAAAGATGCATAACTTGTAAACAATCTAAGTCTAGAGTCTTACCACAAGGTTTGTATACACCTTTGCCCGTACCTAATGAACCTTGGGTAGATATATCTATGGATTTTGTGTTAGGTCTGCCTAGGACAAAAAAAGATAAAGACTCAATATTTGTGGTGGTAGACAGGTTTAGCAAAATGGCGCATTTTATTCCTTGTAATAAAACTGATGACGCAACTAACATAGCGGACCTATTCTTTAGGGAAGTTGTAAGACTCCATGGGATACCTAGGAGTATTGTGTCTGATAGGGATGTTAAGTTCCTAAGCTACTTTTGGAAAGTCTTGTGGGGGAAAATGGGTACTAAATTGTTATTTTCAACTACATGTCACCCACAAACTGATGGTCAAACCGAGGTAGTTAATAGGACATTAATCCAACTTTTGCGCACTATAATAAATAAGAATCCAAAAAGTTGGGAGGAATGTTTGCCATTTGTGGAATTTGCTTATAATCGATCTGTGCATTCTACTACTTCATGTTCACCTTTTGAAGTTGTTTATGGTTTCAACCCGCTAACTCCTCTTGATTTAATTCCTTTACCTGCAGATGAACGGAGCAGTTTGGACGGGGCGAAAAAGGCTAAGTTTGTGAAAGAACTTCATGAGAAGGTGAAAGGACAAATTGAAAAGAAAAATGAGCATTATGCGACTCATGCCAACAAAGGTAGGAGGCAAGTGACGTTCGAGCCAGGTGATTGGGTGTGGGTGCACTTGCGAAAGGAGCGATTCCCAACCCTAAGAAAGTCTAAGTTGCAGCCAAGAGGCGATGGACCTTTTCAGATCCTTGAAAAGATAAATGAGAATGCATATAAGCTCGATCTTCCAGGTGAGTATAATGTGTCTGCTTCATTTAATGTTGCTGATCTTTCTCTGTTTGATGTAGGTGATGATTCGAGGACGAATCCTTTTCAACAGGGAGGGGATGATGAGTTCCGGAGTGGCTCGAAGAACGTTGACCCGTTGCACGTGCCCGTAGGACCAATAACGAGACAAAGAGCCAAAAGAATCAAGCAGGCAATGCAAGGATTCATGCAAGCGTGGATGGACGAGTGCTCTAGTGCAAAGACTTCATTTACGTTGCATAAGAATGTGGAAGAGGAGCCAAAGTTATTGCAATGCATTTGGATCAAGGAAGAACAAGAAATTGGGCAGCAGCTGAGTCACGGCCGTAAAGACTGAAATCACGGCCGTAACGGATTCACGGCCGTAAAGTCTAATGGTAGCAGGATTCTAAGAATCATTGTACTAAACCTCTAGGTGCACGGTTCGAATCCTGCGGAAGGCAAAAGTCAACTTCTGGAGAAGGCCCCTGCGAGGGAGCCAGGGGGGAGTGGAAAGACCATGAGTACAGCTCGGAGAAGGCCCCAGTGAGGGAGCCGGGTCGTTATATTTATTTTCAACCACACTTGATATCCAACTAGGGTTGGTATATCCTTCTATAATAGCCGAAAAATTGGAATATTGTACTTTAAGGGTTTTGGCCATTTTTTAGATAACAAAGAACCCTTCCACTCACTTTCCAATGTTCAGTACGTGGGTTACTTGTAATCTGCTAAGTTTAATCACGTGAAATGCAATATCTGATCTTTTACAAAGGAGCACATTCATAAGACTTTCTATTGTAGATGAATATTCTAGCAGTGCAATGAGTCTTCGATTTTTTTTCACAAGTTTGAGACTTGGATCAAATGGGATGTTAGCTTCTTTAATTCTCAAATATTTAAAACTGAAAACCACAATCTAGACGTAATATGATTGTGTCAGAGCAAAACCCCGACTATCCTTGATAACTTTTATACATAGTATTGTATCCACTAGACCAAGATACTTCATTTTGAATGTTGAAGTTAGAAACCTTTTTTTTTTTTTTTTCAATTCTACTATCCATGTAGTCACTTATGATCAACATGTCATAAACGTAAAAGCACACAAATGCTACACATCTATTAAAAGTTTTAGCATACAAGCATTTACCAACTGTTTTATGCAAAAAAAACCAAAAGAAATAATAGCATTATTAAATTTCTCATGAAATTTTTTAGGTACTTGTTTTAAGGCATATAGAGACTTGATTAATCTACATACTTTATTCTCATTTTCAAGTAATATGAAGTCTTCTGGATGTTCCACATAAACCTCTTCATCTAAGTCTCCTATTCAAAAAGACAGTTTTAACATCTATTTGATGAACACGAAAGTTATAAATGGATGCTAATGCAAATCAAATCCAAAGGGATGTAATTCTTGCTATTGGAGCATAAGTGTCAAAGTAATTAATTCATTCATTTTTCCCATGTCCTTGTGTCACTAACATTGCTTTGGAAGTTTTAATTGAACCATCAGTATTGTATTTTCTACGAAATATTAATAGGTTTTGATCTCATTAATAGATCAACAATTTCCCAAGCAATGTTGGGAAATTATAGAATCTATTTCATCTTTTATAGCATCTTTCCAAAATATGCTATCTCAAGATATCATAGCCTCTTTATAAGTTTTAAAATCACTTTGACTTGAAGAACACATGTGATTGTTCTTACAATGTCTGCCCTATTTGCATCTATTAAGTATAGGGTAATTTGTTGAGAATTAATCTTGTTTGGTCCTAGCACCTTTTCTTTCCGGGATTCTTTACCTCTTTGAGGCTCACTAGACTTAATAACATCTTTTGAGGATGTTTCTAGCTATTTTGATGCAGGAGGATCCGAACCAGACGATCCTGAGCTGTCAGACAACACGTTGATAATGCTGAGATACCATGAGTTTACGGATTGGCGCAAATATGGCAAGTGATTGTAGCATTTTCGCAATTGGGGAAATAATCGAACATGTTTTGGTATTTTAGCCATAAAACTTTGGCTACGGTTATCAGAATCGCGCCCATGTTTTGGCATTTTGGCCATAACTTTGGCTACGAGTCAATTTCATCCTCAAAAAAGGCCGTTTTCTCATTCAATTCTTCATTTATAGTTATTTCCTTCCATTTTGGCGAGATTTAGTTTAATCCTCATTATTACTTTTATTATGGTATTTTTCTGTTCTTGGAGAATACTCACATTCCCTTATTATAGCTATTTAGCCATGCTTGTGGACATTTTTTTATTATTTGATTCAGATTTTTAACAATATTGTGTTTGATAACAGAGAATCCTCTCTATCTTTTGGCGTTACTTCGTGTCTTTCTTTGTAATCATCTATTAACCCTTGTAGCGATCGAGAAATTTTCACGACTTATTTAAATAAATATTATTTCAAAAAAAATATGTCGCTACGACTTTGTCCATTTATTTTAAAACACTTGTTCGTCTAGCCAACGAAGTAAAATTTTATTTTAAATTTATCTTAGTCAAATTCCAGTCCAATTAAAGTGAATCATTTTCAGTATTTCTCCTTAAGTCCAGATTTCAATTTTTAATAGATTATCCAAATTATTTTGATTTTATGTCCAAGTCCAAGTATTAATTATACTATGTCCCAATTTTAAATGTTTTAATCCAATCCAACTTATCGAGCCCAAATGTTTTACCGATCATTCAAGTCCTTTTAACAACCCAATCAGTAAATTCTTGGCCCAACTAAATCAACAATTTATTTTCCAAGTATTTCCTTACACAACCATATTCACTTCCAAAAAATTCTCACAGTTTTCCATAAACCAAGATTTAACCTAAACTACCATGTTTAACACCTAAATCAACCATTAAGTAGATCCCTAACCTCATTCCCATTCGCATTCCCACGACACACAGACCTTCAACTCCAGCATGGCAACATTTTTCCTCCCACCTCCAATCGATCTTCATACAAAATTATTTCCACATGAAGAATTCAACACACCACCCAAATCCCACACCAACCTTCCACCGACTGCAAAAAATGATAGAACCACCACACGTTCATGCACATATTTCAGATTTCATCACAGAACACACCTTCCCTTCGACATACCAGAGCCTCAATCATCATAGCAAGCCAAACCAATCACTAGCCTCAACCTCAATCACCACTGCCAAAAATCAACCACCAAACCATCACGACATACAAGCCGGAATCGCAACCTCCCAAAAAGCAATCCCAAGCCTCGGTTTGTACCAAAATTCGAACCCCAAACGCCGGCTGCAACTCCCCACTGCCTACTGCCCAAACACTGAGAAACGCACAATCATCCGAGCTTCCATTACTCACCACCAAAGTATCAAGTTTCAGTCACTCAGGACACAAACATAGCCACCACCATAGCCGGATGTAAACCACTTGCAAGCACCACCACAAGACGACCAACACCAAAACCAAGCCGCCACCACCACGAACCTTTAACCTCCGACCCACAACCTCAACTCCTCATTCCTCAAATCATCAAAGAAACCCAAGGAAAAACAAAAATTAAACGAACCCATCAATCTGCCAATCCAATCATCCGAGCCTCCATCACCGCCGGAAACCTTCACCACATCAACCAAAAATCTACCAGAGCCACCACAGAACCACAAGCTGCACCCAATTTAAACCAGTCACTACCTTCTGTCGCCAACCACGTCGGAATCACCACCTCCGACCGCCACTGCCCACTCCTAGTCACCCTTAAATCTCACCCAAATCAAAACACAAAAACCAAAAAATAAGCTTTACCCAATACTTACCTCGACTACAGGTCTTAGATGGGGGATTATTGTCTGAAGAATCACCAGAAAAACTTCGAAACCCAAACTTCCCGTCGCGGTTTCTTGCACCCAAATCGAGCCCCACTTCATAAATCTTCGCACGCCCATCCCACCCTTATCACCGCCAGGTTGCGGAGGTGCCATCGCCGGTGTATTGGCCGGAGACCGGCCGTGACGGAAGAGGCCCTCTTCCGTCGCACCCCTCTCTCGCCTCTCCTCTGATTTCTGAAATGAAGAGAGAGAGAGAGAGTTAAATTTTTTATATTTTGATTTTGAAAAATTACCCCTTAAGCCTCAAGTTTAAAAAGCGATCATTTCAGTCCCTCAAGCCTCAAAATCATTCAATTCGGTCCTTACCACGTTTAAAATATCTTATTTCAGCCACTACTCTTAAATTAAGTTATTTCAGTACTTTAGTTTTAAAATATTTTAATTCAGCCCTTTAGTTTTTTTAAAAGTATTATTTCGATCCTTTAAGTTTTGTAATGTTTTATTTAACTCTTAAGCTTTGCAAATAATTTACCTTAGCCCCAACTATTTCAAAAAAAATGAAAATAATTAGTCCCAAATATATTTAAATTATATAAGTCAGCCCACTAATATTCGAAAAGTCTATTTTAACCCCTAAACTTTATTTATTCACTTTAATAGTTTAATTTTTGAAAATACTAAATTAATTTAATTTTTCTTTTGGCTAGACGATACACTTGGTGATTTAGAAGATTGACGTGACTTTCCAACTTTATTTCAAACTCGTGATTTAAGGTAGACTCGCCCTCAATAATTAGTTTAAATTATAATTTATGTGTCTTATGTGAAATTACGTGATTTATATGCTTTGATGCATGAGACGAGAAAAGAATATCTCTTATGAGATAAGATAAGAAATGATGTTATGCATAACTTACTTGCTTAAATGCATGAGAAGAGACTACCCACACCCTATGATTTTTAAAGAGCCTTTGTTTTTATTAAAATAGCCTATGATGATGATGATGATGTCACTGTATGATTGCATAATTACATGTTAATTTTTTCTGTAAATTAATTATTGGCGATGAGTCTACTGAGTATTTCTTTCGAAATGCTCATTCCATTTTAACAGCTTTTGCAGATTTCGGAGATGGCGGTGAATGAAAGGGGCAGCTTTGACAAATTGAATAAATGATGATGTTATTAGAAAATTTTATGAATGTTACTCTTTAAATTATTTATCGCTAATTTCATTTAAATAATTGGGATTAAATTTTTACGAATTGTTCTTTATTTAAATTAATTAAGTTTCCGCTGAAGTTTTCAAATGATAAATGTGATGCTTTGAATTAAATTTATTTTCCGAAATAAAGTCAATTTTAAAGGACGAAGTGGCGTCCCGGGCTCCGCGGAATTCGGGGCGTTACAACCCTAGCGTAAAGGATAATCATTATTCTGTCCAGCTTCATGTTCTCTAGAAGCTGAAATCTTCTCTTGAGTTTCCAAATGTAACACCCCAAATTTAGGATCTTAAACCTGGACTTGTTAAATTTCCTTCACTTTAAATACGAAAGTAAATAAATCATTTTAAACATTAAAAATTTTCATTTTTCTATTGTAAAATTATGAAGAAATTTCAGTAAAGTCTCTCATATAAATTAAATTTAACTAACATGTAAAGGGACATCATAACCAACAATAATATTAAAACATTAATCACCAACTCAAACAACATCCAACATCAAAATAATCACTTCAACATCAATCCCCAGCTCCTTAGCAAAATTCAAACAATAAACTTCATTAAATTAAATGGGGACTAAATGAAAAATAATTGACTTGTTCAAACTAAATTCAATCAAAGTAATTTAAAGAATGGGCCAATAAAGAAATAGCTAGCATGGAACACCCCAAAAATTTTGAAGAATAGAATTATTTAACGATTTTATTAGTGATTTTTTTTTAATAATTTTGAAAAGTCTAAGGAATAAAATGTTTTATTTTTTGACAACAAATTTATTTTGGGTCAAATATTTAATTATTGATAGAGAGCTAATTATTATATCAATATTGATCTCATTTTGTGGAACGTAATTGATTAGGAGTCTTGGCTCTATCAAAAGTTATTTTGGATAAAATCATGTTTAGTTATGGTTGATTTAAATAATAGAAGTTAAATAGAATTCTTCATTAATTAATTATATACTAAAGGACACCTTTTGCCATGTAATATTGTTGCACGGCATTTGAGGAATATCAATCCTAGGTCTACAGTTAATTCTCACCTTTATGGCTTTGTCCAACTACTTGTCATGCACGCCTTTTCCTATTACAATTTTGGATAACTCTATTTTCACAATTTGATCTATAATATGGATTACAATCACACTCATATGGGGTGGGGTCCACAAAATTTCAAAATTTTGTGAACTCCACCCTCATGTAAATGTGATTGTGATCCACATTGTAGAACAAATTGTGATTATAACATTATTGTACAATTTTATTAGGACTCAATTGGATATAATTTTATATCTATAAATACTGACATAAGGTCAGAGGATACATCATAAATTTTATAGACTTCGCATAAGTCAGAGTTAGCAGGGAAGAATTATTTGAGAGTCCAGTTGATTTTTATTAGAAATTATTTTGATTTATTAAGGTACGTATGTGCAAATGGTTAAATTCTAAATTCTACATAATGTTTATATATTGTTACTTTTAATGCCTTAGGATCAATTTTAAAATCAATCCTTCGGGGTTGAGGTTAAATCCTTCGATCGATGTTAAATCATTCAGGATCGATGAGTGGATTCTTAAATAATTCGTTGAGGTAGTTCTTATTGCAGTCTGCTACTATACATGATGAAATTTTTTTGTATGAATGTACTATATATTTATATTATGTTAAATTGGAATTTGCACATATCTTACTGGGTATTTTTAAATATTAACTCTTACTTTAAAATTGTACAGGCTAACTAGATTGATTAGATATGTGGCGGAATGATGATGTGGACTGTCAAGTGAATTTATATAAATTAAAGTATTAAGTTTTCAATTCAAGTTTTAATTATTGTCTAAGACATGGTTTATGTTATTAAGTTAAGTTATTATTAATTTATTGGGAAAAGATTTCAATTTCATGTTGAGCAAATTTATGAATACCATTTTTTTCTTTTAAAAGTAAAGAAGTACTAGTTGTTTTACGCTTCCGCATTTACGTGAAGAATCGAGTTATTTATAAAAACACTCCGGGTTTATTTACGAAAAAATCGAGGTGTTACATAACAATAAATCTAGTAAATTCAAACTCAAATTTATTTTAAAAAGAATACATGAGGGTACTATCTGAGTTTGCAACCAAATGTTCTCCTCAAATCACCCACCTTTAATCACCTGAAATATGGGTGGAAAATGAAGGGGTTTGCTAAAGCTTAGCAAGTAAATTTCGTACATGTGATGCATGCTTATGACATGAAATTTTTTAATACTTTGAAATATGTATCCCCATTTACTTTTAACTTTTCAAAAACTTTCAAAACATCATTTCATTACTTTCGTGAGCTCACTTGGTATATCTTCCAACCAATCGGAGATTATGGTGATGGCTGTGGGATTATGGGGGTGGTGTGGTGATTTGTGGTGGCAGTAGGTTGCTAATCTGTGGTGGCAGGGTGGTGGCGGCGACGATAGCAAATGGTGGTTGGGGTAGTGTAAGGATAATCGATATATGACGTTTGTGACCAATTATTTGAGTGTTTGTGACCAAATATTAAGTGATTGTGACCAATAAATAATATGTGACCTAAATAAATTTAAAATTGTGATTAAATTTATAATTGTGACTCACAATTTTTCAAGTTGTGGCTAATTATTTTGAAATTTGTGACCAAAATAACTTGTGACCTATATTATTGTCATTTGTGACTGATTAATTTGACAATTTGTGACTGAAAAATAACTTGTGACCTAATTGGAAATAAGGACCTATAAATTTTTAAATTGTGACAAAAATAAATCATGACCAAATATTTGTGATCGAAAAATTAGTTATGAGCCATATTTGTGACCGAAAAATAAGTCATGACATTTAATATTAGTGACCGAATAATAATTTGTGATCGATTAATTTGATAATCTACGATCGAAAATGAGTTGTGACCAATAAGTTTATTATTTATGACCGGAAATTAAGTTGTGACCAAACAATTTTATAATTTGTGACCGAGAAATTTCATAATTTGTGACCTATAAAATTTGTAATTTGTGGTTATGGCCATAAATTGTATAATTGTAACCTCAACCTATTTAATAACCTACCTAATTACATATTTTTAATAAAAATTGATTTTTGTATTAAAACCACAAGTTTCTAAAATCTTAAATTTCATCTTTTAAATTCTTTATATATGTATTATCCCGAAAAACATAGGGATAATTTTATAGATTACTTACTTTAGATGGCAAAACTGATTTTTATTACCCAAATTATTTTATTTTATTTTTGAAAAATACTTCACTGTTACTAAAAAAATCTAAAAGTATCGTAAATATAATACTATGATATTAACATATTTGAGAAGTATCATAAGTACCAGATTGTGATACTTCACGTGATCATGAAGTATTTTTCAGTTTTTATGATTTTATTATAAGTAATTATCAAATTTTATAAAATTCAATTTAATTTCAATTTGATCCCTAAAAGTAGGGTATTTATGTGGACCACCCAAAAAAACAAAATGGAAAATTACATGGAGGCTACCTTCTAAGTTCCAATCCAATTCTAGAAATGGAAAAATACGTAATATAGGCAGTTATAGAATGACATATCAAAATTAAGGAACAACCTAAAATCATTCAATTCTCAAGTCAATATATATATATATATATATAGTAACGGGAATTAGGGAATCACGGATTCAATTACACAAATGTTTTCCTAATTACCCGAATTTTTGAATTAATGATTCATTGAGGACACATTATCTGTAATTTCTTAGAATTGATCCCCAGTAATTCACCGAAGCTGGGTATACGGAAATTGAAAATACAGCCACGACGAGATCACATTTGCGTTGAGGACCGAATCCAGTCACATTATTGAACTACCTGTTTAATGATTGAAACTAGTCATTGAGCACGAGACATCGACATTAGGTAAGTGTAGTCTTTTTGTAATGTATTTTTCTTCTTCGAGGTCACAGTATTTATACAACATCCGATTTTGTGTTTGGGTGTTTCAATTCTACCTTTTTTTGGAACTGTGATTGAACAAATGAGCATAGATTATTGATTTTGTGTACTTTGAGTGTATATTGAATATTGTGACACGTGATGCTTGTTATTAGAATGTCCACCCATACATTTAGTCTGATTGAAATATATGGGCATGCAAATGAATGAGGTCACAAATGGTTTGTAGATAAGTACCATAGTCATTTTTTACACTAGGTCAACTAATGTTATAATTCTTACGTTATCCTTGTGTAATGTAGTAATCATTATTATGCAGGTATGGGTTATGTACATGTTTGTATAATTTATGGATCATAGATTGCCTTGATGATGGTTGATGAAAGATGTGATTATTCGAACCTTGTAGCACAGTTATGAGTGAGATTATGTTCGATCGTAACAAGATCCCAGTCTCAATGATTCATGTATTGAATGCTGACATACAACCGGTCAGAATAAAAAATGACACTAGTGTATTGTCTTATCTAACACTGTAAAATGTTGATAGTGACCCTTCCAAGTACCCTCTCTATGTGGAGGTCATAGAACTAGACAGCATAAAGGCCATTTCAACTTCATGAAGCCAATTGTAGTTAGTCAAAGCGGCAACAAAGAACAATATTCTATGTATGATATTGCGTCAAACATAGTTGATGTAACAGATGAGATATTGAGACTACTAGATGACAATGTGGGCACAATTGTAACAAATCCAGATGCCAGAGATGTAGAAGTTAATAGGGTTTTCAAGAATAAAGATGTACTAAAATTGAGCATGGCTTTTTATGCGATACAACAGATTCATGATTTTCAGGTCGGACAAGAACGAATATGTTGTCAGGTGCTTAAACGATACCTGTAATTGGGTATGTAGGTCATTCAGGTTGGGAAAATTAGACCTATTCAAAATTAGGTATATTGATGATGGTCATACAAGTAGTTCAAAAATAGTGTTAGGGTTACATAGGCAAGTTTCCACTGCAGTTGTGTCCTCATGTATAAAGTCAACTCCAATCACACTACATACACCTCAAATGACATATACAACGACATGCTGCACACTTAGCGTGTTTCATTGAATTATGTGAAAGCTTGGAGATCGAGGGAGAAGACTTTGGGATTGATAAAGGGAGACCCTTCCGAATCATTTCGACAGGTACCAAGTTTTTTGCATATGCTTGAACGAACAAACCTAAGCTTGATCTCATGAATGGAGATTGATTCATAAATCAATTCAAATATTGTTTTCATGGTACTAGGTTCCTCAATTTGTTGATAGATGCATTGTAGGCCTATTATTATAGTTGATGGAACGTATCTGAATGGACGATATGGTGGAACTCTATTCACGGCATGTACCCAAGGTGCAAATTATAGCATTTTTGTACTTGCATTTGGTATTGGGGATAGTGAAAACAAAAGTTCTTGGGAATGGTTTTTTGAGCATTTGAAGAAGGCGTATGGCACTAGAAAAGGGACATGCTTTTTATCAGATCGCCACGATAGTATCAAAAAGGGTATAGAAAGGGTCTACCCTGGTACATGTCATGGTATATGTTTGTATCACTTGCTAAAGAACTTGAAGAAGTATTACAGTAAATAAGGTCACAATATCACAAAACCAGACAATTATGTTGTTCGTGCCTACACATTGTCAGATTTTGAGTACCACATGCTCCAGTTGGATACAATTAAAAAAGGTATTAAGGGTTATTTGGTAAGTACACTCAAGTAGTGCATTTTTGTGAAGTTGGTACATGTTAATAGCAAGTTTTTTGCTAATTTAATTCTCGTGTGTTGTTTTTTGTAGAGTGAGGATTGTTTTAAAAAGTGGTCAAGATTTCACATGCCAGCAAACAGCTATTCCATGACGACGTCGAAATCATTGAATTAGTGAATTCTGTAACAAAGTCAGCCAAGAACTTTCCTTTAGTGTCCTTGCTGGAGTCTTTAAGACAAACAGTACAGAACTAATTCTGCAAAAATAGGGACAACGCGCATGGAACTTTCACAAAGCTTTTGAGCAAGTATGAGAAGTTGTTGAGAGAATGAAGCATAGAATTGAGGAGCTTAAGGGTAAGCGTGTAATTTGTGACCTTATTTTATTGTATCGCGTGTGAATATACCAATTTCATTCTAATTGTTTAGAATTGGTTACAGGTTTCTCCATCAAGTCATACAATATTTTCAGTTCGAGATGAAAGCACATCATTCATGGTTGATATAGAGAAGCATACATGTATATGTAGGGTGATTCGGGTTGACCAGATGCCATGTCCACACACTCTAACTATAATAGTAGTAACAAAGAAGGATCCCTATGAATATTGTTCTTACTATTACACATGCAATTCTTATAAAGCTTCCTACAAAGACATTGTTTTCCCACTTGGCAATCCTAGTGAATGGGAATTGCCGAACGAAGTAAATACAGTTGATGTATTACCTCCCAATCAAAAGAGGAGTTCAGGAAGACCATTAGATAAGAGGAAAATATCAGCGTGTGAAGAAAACCAAAGATGAAATGTGGACGTTGTGGTAGCAGGGGTCACAACTGTCGTATTTGCACAAGTTTATTTCCCATTTGTCACAGGAATGCGAAACGAATAACCAAATAAATTGTTTAGCTCGTTCTAGATAGTGTAGATGATTTGTTATTTGACATCATGAATTGGTAACTTCATATTTGATAGACGTATGGATTTTATTTAGTTTTTACATGCTTCATTTCTTTTCTAAGAATATGTTATTGGGTATTGAAGTGTAATTTTTTTTCACAGTGTTATTTGACATGCTTGATAACTTTTGATTTGCTAAATGTAAAGACATGGACTGACCATTATATAGTAACGTGACCTGGTGTTTATTAAAAATGAAAACTTCATCTGGTTTACACAAATATGTGACCTCTGCCATTGAATGTGACCAGGTGAACTTCAATTGAAAATGTGCTTTCACATGCTCATAATGTTGAACACTATGAATGAGGCTAGTGTGGACATAAGATTCGGATGAATGTGACCTAGGAGAATGAATATGAATTTATTTGTGTACTTTTGAAAGCAAACTACCCATTAAATGGTAAGTGTGACATCACTAGAACAATGATATGCAGACCTCCAAATAGTGTGACCTGGTGTATATTAAATAGCAAAAACACATGACATAACTATGTAGAGGTTAATTCAATATGTCATACTTTAAATCAGAAATATGTTATGGATTATAAACAGATGTGACCTCTATCATTGCATGCGACCTATTGCACTTCAACTTAGAACTGTGAACGAGGCTAGTGGTGTGGATATAAGACCTACTTGAGTGTGACTTGGGGTAATAAATATGAAGTCATTTGCGAACTTTAAAACAAAACTATGTCCATGAAATGGTAAGTGTGACCTCAATGCAAGTGTGATATGAAGGATGCAAAATAGTGTGGCATGGTGTATATTAAACAATACAAATACATGAAATACCTCTTCAAAGGTATAAATCAACATGTCATATGTCAAATAAGAAATATGATCTGGATTATACAATGATGTGACTTCTACCAGTGAATATGATCTGCTTGAGTGTGACCTGCTTAATTAATCTGAAGCCTGGATTTGACAAGTACATTAAAAAAATGCCAGCAATTGGTATGTGTTAAAACTAAACTTGGAACAAGTTAAGAATATACCTCATGAAGAGTCATGTGGTATCAGACATTAATAATAATTATCAAAAAGATGTTTACATCCAAAAGGTGACTGAATAACAAAATATCATCGGGTTAACTACATATAGAATAATCCATTCAAACAAGGGATAAATGCTATTTAATTTTTGTTTATTTGTTTAAATTTCTAGAAAATGTCCCAAAATCATTAGAATGAATCAATTGATGAAAAAAATGCACAGGTAGAAAAATTTGGAGCTAAATTGAGCAATTGATAGGTTAATGTAACGCCTCGGGTTCTAAACACCTGGGTGCGCCACTTCATCGTTTAAAAATTGACTTTGAAGATAATAATTTAGCGGAAAAAAAATTTAATTGAAATTCCATTTCACATAACTTTATAAAAATTGACTCAAACTGTCAAAATAGTTTAAACATGGAAAAATAACTTGAACGTAACATAATAAAAATAAGTTTATAATTTCAAATAAAACATTTCTAAAATCTCAATAATAGCCACCATCGCACGCCCCGCCGCCAACTCCGTCATCTGCAAAATTTATTTTGGAAAACATGAGTATTTCATAGAAATACTCAGTAAACTCGCGCACAATAATCATTTAACATCATAAATTAAAACACATAATCATGATATTCAAATCTCAGGTGTCTAACGACCACCAGTATTCTCATGAACAAGTAAATAACATACAAGTTCAAGTCTCATGCATTTAAGCAAGTAAATTCTCGTAACATAGTCTCATGCTCAGAAAGCAAGTAATTCTCATGAACACAATCATACATGCTAAACTTATAATCCAAATAATTATTGATGCGCACTTTTGAAAAACGTAAATTTGTAGATTAGAGTCTACCTTAATTTCTCGAGTATTGAGCAAAACGGGAAAAATACTTCTAATTCTCTCACGCCTCGTCTAGCCCTATAAATAAATAACTTCTATTAGAAACTTGAAATTAAAGTTTTGTAAATGAAAGAAATCTTGAGGGTTGAATTAAAAGAATTTTAAAAGTGAAAAGCTTGGTCTAAAATGGTAAAGTGTAAAGATTTGAGACTTTGTGCAAATAATTGAAATTAGGAACTGAATTGACCAACTCATAAAGTTTCTGGCCAAATTAGATTTCAGCAGAAACTTTGGGTAAAAATGGACTCAATTGAGAAACTTGGGACTAAAGATAAATATTTTAAAACTAAAGGACGGAAATAACTTAATTTAAGAATAGGGGCTGACATAAGACATTTTAAACATTGTAAAGACTGAATTAAAAGATTTTAAGACTTGAGGGACTGATATGATCACTTTCAAACATTGGGGCTTAAAGATAAATTTTAAAAAAATATAATGCTATATATCCCTCATATCTTCTCTCTCTAACTTCGAGAGAGAAGCTAGAGAGTAGAGAAGGGGCGACGCCCCCTTCTTCCGTCCAGCCACTGCCGGCATTTCAGTCGGCGAGGCGCCATCGGCACGAGGCGGTGGTGAGGGTGTGAAAAGGATGAGATTTTTGAGTAGAAATTTGTGTGAGAATCGAGATAACCGAGGCTCGGCTTTTGGTGATTTCCGGCGAGGATTAGGGGTTGTGATAATCCGGCGATGAAGGTAAGTATCTGGGTCTTGCTTATTCTTGGGGTTTTTTTTAATTTGTTTTTGGATATTGACTGGGGAAAATTTGAGGGCGATTGCGAAGTGGGCAGCAGCGATTGACGTGGTGTGGTTGCGGTCTTGGAGAGGCGGTGATGCCTGTGGTGGCGTTTTGGTTGTTTGGAAATTGGTGAGGCTCGACTAGGTCGGTAGTGGGGTTCGAAATTGGTGGTTAGAGGTTCGGATTTGGCAGTGGGCAGGGTGATTGTGGGATGCAGTTGGTGTAGAATCGGTGGTGTCTCGACTGTGTTGAAGTGGAGATTGGGTGTAGGCTGTGAAATTTGATTGTTGGAGGTTTGGTGATAAACTTGTGGTATGTGCTTTGATTCAGTTTGGGCGATGGAGGTGGCAAGCTGTTTCGATGTCGTGATGCCGTTGGTGGATTTATGTGATGTTTTGGGTGGAGGCAGTGTGGTGATATGGTGGGGATTCGGTTTGGGTTTGTGGCAGTGAGCGTTTGGCCGTGGAGTTGGCTATGGCGGCTGGGTTGTAAGGACAGTAGGTGGTGGCGTGAATTGAAGAAGTTTGAGAGAGGGGAAGAGACATACCTTGAGTTGCAGGTTTGTGTGTGTCGTGGGCTGAAGGTATTTGGTTCTACTTAATGGTTGATATTGTGTTAAACATGGAAACTTAGGGTTAAATCTGTAATGGAAAATTGTGAGAATTTTGGAAGTGAATATTGTTGTGTAAGGAAATACTTGGAAAATAAGTTGTTGATTTAGTTGGGCCAAGAGATGACTTATTGGGTTTTAAATGAGCTTGAATGATTGGTAAAAATATTTGGGCTCGATAATTTGGATTGGATTAAAACAGTTGAAATTTGGACTTAATATAATTAATACTTGGACTTTTGAAAATAAACTGTGATATTGAAATATATTTGATAAAGATTGAAATTTGACTAAGTATTTGAATAAATTAAATTTTCCACTTAACTAGTTAGACGAGCACGCGTTTAAAACTAAAATAACTAAATGATGGGCAAGGTCGAAGCGACACGCTTTTAAAAATATTTATTCGAATAAAATCACGAAAATTTCTCGGTCGCTACAGTTAATTTGATAAATTAAATCTCGATGTTGTCCCCACTCAATCGGGTCTTCCTGCCTGAGTAGTAACACTTTCAATTCGACCCACAATTCCCGACAGACTAAAAATCATATAAAGGGTGATCATTCTTTCGAGCATGGAAAGTTTGAGATTGACTCAGTGAAATGAAAGGATTTCATCATAACTAAACATAAATTATTATGTCATCAAGGATGCCTGTGTCCCAGATTTTGTGGAATTGAAAAAAGAGATTATTGAGGTGGCTCACTCTTGGTCCTTATATTCAATAAACCCGGGAGGATCAAAAATGTACATGGACTTGAAGGTAGTGTTTGTAAGGTTTCAGGTCATACATCCACAGGGAAAATTAAAAGAAACCCGAAACCATAAGCCTGGATCAACCTCGTACTTAGATAGAATTTGTGAGTCGAATTGTACATTTGATGAAATTTGTGAATTTGAAATCTAAAAAATGGGGTACAATCTTGTCACCACCAGCTGTCCAATTGTAAAGCCTCTAACAAAAATCCATACAGCGAGTTGAATTTGGAACTCCATCAATCTCCAACAATTGGAATGAATTTGAAAGAATTGATTTTTTCCTTTGTGCTAGCAAGAGAAAAATCCTGTGCTAAAAAAAGAGACTCTCTCTCTCTCTCTCTCTCTCTCTGTGTGTGTGTGTGTGTGTGTGTGTGTGTATCATGATTTCTCTACAATAGTGAACTTATTTATACGTTCACCTATAACCCTAACCCTATTCATAACAGGTCTATCAATGGGTATTAATTAATCTAATTGTAATGCCTGGCCCAACTAATTGGGCTTGTACACTGATTCTAACAATCTCCCACTTGGATAAGATTCATTCTAGATACTCAATTCTCGCCTTTTGTGTGTGACCCATTAGGTTCTATTGACGATTGAAATATAAATATTCCAAGTCAGCAAGAAGAATAAGTGAATGTCAGTTATGCGAAGAAAAAATTGTATGTGGAAGAAGTGAATCCCAGGTCGGAATGGATGACTTGGACTCCATGTATGTTTTTGTATATCTTTATATATAATAGGCTTTAAAGCAGCCAAAGTTGGGATCCTTTTATGAGCTACCCTCTCTTATATTTATAGAAAAAAGGGGTGAGCTGACTTATTACAATACTTGACTATCTGACATTAGGACATCACCGAAATACTTAGGTTGTTACAAAGTACAAAGCGGTTGACTTTTAATTAGTCCAACTGTCATTTCAGGTCGATTATGTTTGAGGTGGCACATCCAGGTCAGTCCCATTTGTCTAGGTAGGATCTTGTCAACAACTGAATCTGATATGACCGACCTGAACATGTCATGTCATCCAATTCATCATCTTTGTCCATGTTGGGCTACCCATCAACAATTTCCCCTAGGAGCAGGGGTGAAAGAATTTCAGGTATGCTCCTATAACAAGCTGATTATTGTCCAATTTTACGTATTTTAGATAGGCAAATAAATGAAAAATACAATTTGGGGATATAAATTTTGTCATTTAGAGTGAAACTTATAAAAGATTCAATTTTATTTCTTTAACTCTAAATTGATTTTATTTGCTAATAATTTCATTTATTTAATTGCAGATACATTTTGGACAATTTTATCTCAAAAAAATCCCTAGCTTAATGGACCCGAAAAAGCCCAAAAATAAATAATGCAACCCTTCTTCCAAAGCCGTTTCTTTTTTTTTCTCTCGGCACTCTTGTAGCGCCCCGAGTTCCGTATACCCGATTCACTACGTCATTTTCTGTCTAAATTTTTCGAATAATATTTTTTTTGCGGAAGAAATAATTGAAATTCATTTTTGGCAACATTAAATAAACTGTAATGGCCGATAAAATTGAAACATTTATGAAACCATTTGAAATAGTAAATCGAACCATTAATTTTGTAAAGAAATTGACAATGTCATAATTTCTCAAATAAATGAACTTCTCTAAATTATTCGATTGTTTGGAAAAATACGGAAATCATTAACGTCAAACTTTCAACCGTTTAACGATTATTGCCACCATCATTCATCGCTCGCCACCGTCTCCGAAATCTGCAAAACTGTTAAAAAGTAGGGTGAATATTTCATGGGGGAAATACTCAGTAGACTCATCGCAAATTAATTTAATTTATAAGATGATTAAACACATAAATCCCGGCTCTTTATAAAACGGGCATTGATAGAGCTTCTTTATAAAACGGCTCTTGATAAAACTCATATTGTGCATTACAGCACGAGACATATTGTGAAAATAATAGGCTCTTTGAAAAACATCTCTTTGAAAATAGCTCTTTGAAAACAGCTCTTTGAAAACATCTCTTTGAAAACAGCTCTTTGAAAATAGCACTTTGAAAACAGCTCTTTGAAAACATCTCTTTGAAAATAGTTCTTTGAAAACAGCTCTTTGAAAACAACTCTTTGAAAATAGCTCTTTGAAAACATCTCTTTGAAAATAGTTCTTTGAAAACAGCTCTTTGAAAACAACTCTTTGAAAATAGCTCTTTGAAAACAGCTCTTTGAAAACCATATACTTATAAAACACATTTTAATTATGCCAAGCATAATTTTCTTTTGAAAGCATAGGGATCCTTTCCATCATAACATAGGATAAGATCGAAATCCTCATAAACATAAGAATTTTACCGAACTTCGGTGGCAAGAATTCTTATGTAGTAAGTATACCAAGCATAATTTTTGAAATTCATAGGGATCAATTGCATCATAACATAAGATAGGATCAAAATCCTCATAAACATATGCGACAGGAATTTTACCGAACTTAGGTGGCAAATCCTCATAAACATATGGAAACATAGGAGTTTTACCGAACTTCGTGGCAAATCCTCATAAACATAGGAGACACAAGAATGTTACCGAACTTCGTGGCAAGAATTCTTATGTGTAGCGCTACTAAAACTCCGGTCCCCTTAACATATCATAGCTTATCATATGGGACCCATAACAATCTTGGTAGATTGATTTCATAGCAATGATCCAAAAAAACATTTTCGTGAAGCATAGGGTATACTTACTTTTCGTAAAAACATAAAGTATATTTTCTTTTCATAAAAACATACTTACTTTTCATAAAAACATAAGGTATATTTACCTTTCATAAAAACATACTTGCTTTTCTTAAAAATTGACTTTCACAAGTCACATGACATTTATATGAAATCATAATTTAAATCAATTAATAAGTGCGAGTCTACCTCAAATCCGGCGAGTGCAAAGTTGAGCGGGAATGACTTCAATTTCTTTAAATTCTCCGTACGCTTCGTCTTAGCCAATAAGTCACTTTAGTCTATCGAATATATGGTTCAAAATGATAAATTATAATTTGAGGACTAAAATTGATGTTTTGAAAGTTGAAGGACTAAAATGAATACTTTTAAAAGACGAGGGAACAAATTGGATATTTTGAAAATGAAGGCTGAATAAAATCATTTAAAACTTTGGGACTGAAATGGATAACTTTAAAAGTTGGGGACTGATTTGAAAACCTTTAAAACTTCAGGGACTAAAGTTGGAATTTTCGAAATATATTAAAATATATCCTCAGATCTTATCTCTTTCTTTCAAAACGCACTCCGCCTCTCTCTCTACTCACATTTCAGAAATCAACGGCGAAAAAGAAATGGTTTCTGACCGACGGAATTGCCGGCGAATACTCCGGCGCAGGTGCGGCGAACTGCGGGAGGGGTGGTAGACTAGGTTTTTGTGCGGTTTATATGCGAGATGTGGCTAGACCGAGGCTTGAAGGTCGCGATTTGGGTGCGAGATTGATGGTTAAATCAAAGCTGGAAATCGAGATCGAAGTTGTGACTTCCGAAACAAATAACGAGGTTGCTGTTTGGTGATGATGATGATGAATCAGAGACTGGTTTGGAGATTCGGCTATGGCAGATTTGAGGATGGCGAATTGGAAAAGCAGGCTGGTGGTTGCAGCTTGTGATGATTCAGTGGCTTGGTGGTTGGAAATCGTGATGAGGCAGTGGGGTTGCTCGAATGGTTTAGCAGTTAGGTGGTGGATTGATGATGAGACGGTGATAGTACTTAATTTGGTGAAGGTATGGAACTGCTGAAATGGTTAGGTTTGATTTCTGAATTGTGGCTGGATGTGGTGGTGATGGTAGTTGGGGCGGTTCAGGCGATGAGTGTAGAGTGGAACGTTTGATGCAGTGTTGTGAGGATGTGCAGTGGTTTGGTGTTGATGCAGACTGTGATGGTGGAGATTGAGTGATTCCAGTGTAGTGGTTGGTTGTGACATGGCTGAAGGTTGGCGAATTGGTGGTGCTTGACTGGATTGATGAAGTAATCGTCATGGCTATGGTTCAGTTTGATGGGTTGGCAGTGGTGAATTTGATCTGAATGGAGGTGCTGGGAGTGATGGAAATCGTGTGTTGGTTTGAGCTGAGGAGAGAGGCTGGTGAGTAGTGGTTGCAGGCTATCCGAATTGGTTTCAGATTGATGTATATGATGGTGGATTGAATTGTGCAGGCTGGTGGAAGTGATGTGGTTTAAAGAAAGGGCTGAATTTATGGGATTGTGAGGGGATGGAGGACATATATAAAATTGAGAAAACAAAGTATGGTGGAGAGTTAGGTTGTAATGGGGTGGAGAAATTGGAGAAATGATGAGTGCGTGAATTATTATGTTGATGATGAATGCATGGATGAGAAGAGAAATACGTGGGAATCTTGGCAGAAATTATGAGTTTTGCTGGAGGTGGTGGCTAATGATGAGGCTAATATTTTAATTAGTGTTGGTGGTACCTTTGAACAAATTGTTCAGAATTTGGAGTTGAGACATGGGTGGAGATGATAATAATGATTCAGGGTGGTGGGGTATGGTGATGTATAAAGAGAGGACCTTGCTGGAAAGAATGGTTGAGAGATGAAAAAGGAGCTCTAAAGGAAAATGCACATGGGAGAGGTTTGGGAAAAATGGACGGTTTAGGAATTATAGGATTAACTAAAATTTGACTAACTTCGATTTGAAAATATATTTAAAACTGATATATTTTGGACTGAAAAATGATTTTGAAAATAATACTTTGAATAAATAATTAAAATAACATAATTTTAGAAATTCGGATTTTAATTTAAAATCGAACAAATTCGATATTTCTTGACTTGGCTAGACGAATCCGTCGCGGCGTTAATTTCAAAATAATGGGTGAAATAGTAGCGACACAATTTTCTAAATATTAAAATAATTATTTATTGCGTAAAAATTTTGGGTCGCTACAACTCTCACCTGTCTTCCAGCCGATAGTCATCTCTCCCTCACATCCTCTGGCTGTCTCTCATCTTCTCCCCTCTACCTCACGTCTCTCTCCGTCTGCCCTCATCTTCTACAGCAAACCACCAGCCGCCAACCTTCCTCTCTCCTCTGCTCCCTCTCAACACCCTCAGCCGTGTCTTCGTCCACAAAACCAGCAGCAGCAACCAGTCTCCTTCTTCCATCCGCAACATTCACTGTCTTCTCCTTGGCTGCCGCATAGTCACTCTTCTTTTCCTTCTTCCAGCAACCAAACTACATCAGCTCCTCTCTCTCACGCATTCTCTGTCTCTGTCTTGTCTCTACAGCAAACACAGCCGCACCTCTTCCAGCGGCACTTCTTCTTCCATAATCAACCAAACCGCAGCCGCTATCTTCTCTCGAACCCAGCAGCCATCTCCCCCTCACTAAACCATTCAGCCAACCTCACTTTCACCTTCCTCCAACCAGCCGCCAGCCTTCTCTTCCTCAAGGAACAACCAGTAGCCCTCAGCCTCCGCACAGCAACCCATCTTCACGCAGCAGCAGCCACGCGACACAAAGGCAGCAGCCTCGGTTTTGGTTTAATTGAATTGTTCAAGCTTATAATTTGTTTTGTTGGATTGTTAGTTGTTTTAATTGTTAGTTTGAATAAAGTAGATTATTCATATCAGTTTGTTTTTAGATATAATTTTAGTTATTGAATTTTCATTTTCAAATTTGAACTTCGTTTTTTAGTAATGATATTTTTTGGTTGAATTTTATTTCGTTTAGTTTAATTATGTTCGGCTAAGTTATATTTGGGGAGAGTTATTCTTAGCTTAAATGGGTATGTTTTAATTCGTCATGAATGAATTCTTGTTATTGATAAGTGTTTACAAATTTTTTTAAGTTTTCAAATTATTTTACTTGGATGAATGTTGCTGATGTGCTATGTATTGAATATGCACACAACATGCTCGACAAAATGCGGTAGAATAAATTGAGTAATTTTCTCACTAATATTTTTATATCTTATCGATCTCAAGAAATTCACACTAATCTTATTTGAAAAGCCCAATTGATAGCGAAAGAATAACTCCACTCAAATTTCCCTTTCATTGCAATTTAATTATCATCTTTTTATTCATTTAAAAACAATTGAAATCATAGTTTAAGTTTTGAATTTAGCAAATATTATTATACCAACAAAATCCCTAGGAAGAATGACCCTGGATTACTGCTAGGCTATAACTTGACCCCTTTATACTTGGAGGGTAGATTTAACATCGAGTCACAAGCGTCATTCCTTTTTCATGCCAAAGTCTTATACAAGAAAGGGCGGGGATAACACCATTTGTCAAGATGTTGTTGGACGTTGATTTGACTACATCAGAGTAGTACAATCCAACTGTCAATTCACTTAACCTAGAAAACTTAAGTTATCTCTTCGAATTCTGTACTGGCAATAGACATTACTGTTATATAAGGCGAGACTTGTCTTCCGCTTCTCATTTTCAATATGCGGCTCTGTAAAACTTCTCGCTTTTGTTATCCGATGTGAACCCCAATTCGTGTGGTGGGGTTTCTTCACATGTCCCAACTATCAGCTCGTGATTTCAGGTATTCAGATATTCCCCTTTTACTCAATCATGAGTGACATAGATAGTGAGTCTACTAGAGTTGCTTCTTGGGGGAGTGGTGTAACGACCCAGGTCCCACTTAACGGGCTGTCCCGACCGTTAAATGACGGCGTACTGTCCCCACTGTACCAACATGAGTCTTTTCAGCATGCTTTGTCCTCACTCGCACGCTCCCCGATAAAACTTCCCAGGAGGTCACCCATCCCAGAATTTCTCCAAGCCAAGCACGCTTAACTTTGGAGTTTCTAACGATGGACTTCCGGAAAAGAAGGTGCACCTTGTTTTTCGGAAGTCCATCGTTAGAAACTCCAAAGTTAAGCGTGCTTGGCTTGGAGAAATTCTGGGATGGGTGACCTCCTGGGAAGTTTTCTCGGGGAGCGTGCGAGTGGGGACAAAGCATGCTGAAAAGACTCGTGTTGGTACAGTGGGGACAGTACGCCGTCATCTAACGGTCGGGACAGCCCGTTAAGTGGGACCCGGGTCGTTACAAATGGTATCAGAGTCGGCTGCCAGCCGGAAAATCGAGAACTAAGTGCTACGCCATAGGGCAGGAGCCACCTCTAGAATCCCATATTTTGATCAATCTGTTGCTGTTAATATGATTTTCAAACCTTATTCTTACCCATATTCGAGTACTTATAATCCAGGTTGGAGAAATCATCCAAATTTCAGTTGGAGGAATGATCAAGGAGGAAGCAATAATGTTGGAAACAATGCTGGACCTTCACAACCAACACCTTATATGCCACCCTAGAAGAGAAGTCTGGAAGACCAAATCCAACAATTCATGCAAAGCCAAGCTTCCATCAACAATCAAAACTCTCAGGCCATTAATGACATCCGATCTCAGCTTACAAAGCTGACTACTCAGGCAAGTGCAGCAGAAAAAGGTAAGTTTCCAGCTCAACCAATGCCTAATCCTCAAACTCAATACAATGGGGTCGATGAATCCAATCTAAGACATGTGAAAGCAGTAACTACCTTGAGAAGTGGTAAGAAAATCCAAGTTCCTGAAACTCAAGAGAACTTGGTGGGTAAGCAAGCTAAACCTCCTGTCGATGATACTTTATTAAAATCTTTATCTGATGTTCAGGAACCACCTAAGCAAATAGTAGGTGCACCCCCTGCCCCTTTTCCTCAAAGATTACAACCTGGTAATAAGACAAAAAATCCAACAGAAATTCACGAGATTTTTAAGCAAGTTAGGGTAAATATTCCTCTGTTAGATGCAATTCAACAAGTCCCTGCTTATGCTAAATTTCTTAAGGATTTGTGTACAGTAAAGAGGAAGTTAGCTGTTAAGAATAAGGCCTTTTTAACTGAACAAGTGAGTTCTATCATACAATGTCAAACTCCTCAAAAATTTAAAGATCCTGGTTCTCCAACCATTGCTTGTATGATAGGAACCACTCGTATTGGTCATGCATTGCTAGATTTAGGTTCGAGTGTGAATCTTTTGCCCTTTAGTGTATATACACAACTTGGTTTAGGTGAACTTAAGTCCACTCCCATGATTTTACAATTAGCAAATAGATCTGTTAAGATGCCTAGAAGGATAATTGAGGATGTTTTGGTTCAAGTCGATAAATTCTATTACCCAGTTGATTTTGTTGTTATTGATGTTCAAAGTACACCTAAAACTTCTCCTCAAATCCCTGTTATTCTTGGTAGACCATTCCTTGCAACTTCAAATGCTTTAATAAATTGTAGGAGTGGTATTTTAAAGTTGACTTTTGGAAATATGTCTTTGGAGCTTAACATTTTCAATGCTTGTAGGAAACCAAAAGACTTTGATGAAGTGCAGGAAGTCAATATGTTGGAAGAGCTGCTAATTGAGTTAGAAGATCCTGATGAACAACTTGAGCAAAATCTCGAATTGGACAGCATTCAAGACCTTTCAAAAAGTGTAACAACAGCAGCTGTAAGGGCTTGGCAGCCAAACATTGAGCCTCTAAATGTCAGTCAAACACCCATGCAAACATCAGCAGAAAAGATGCCAACTCTGGAGCTTAAACCTCTTCCATCTGAATTAAAGTATGCATTCTTGGGACCTAATGAATCATACCCTGTGGTAATCTCTTCTACTCTTACTTGTGATCAGGAAAATTTGTTGTTGAAAGTATTGAATGATCATAGATCTGCAATAGGTTGGACTATAGCAGATATTAAGGGAATTAATCCTTTAGTGTACACTCATAGAATTTTCCTAGAAGAAAATGCTAATCCTTCAAGGGAATCTCAAAGAAGGCTAAACCCTAACATGAAAGAGGTTGTTAAAAATGAAGTTTTAAAATTACTTGATGCAGGTATTATTTATCCTATTGCAGAAAGCAAGTGGGTAAGTCTTACTCAAGTAGTTCCTAAGAAAACTGGGGTTACCGTTGTTGAAAATGAACAGGGGGAAATGATAACAAAAAGGGTACCTACTAGTTGGAGAATGTGCATAGATTATAGGAAATTGAATTCCATGACCAGAAAAGACCACTTTCCTTTACCATTTTTAGATCAAGTGCTTGAAAGAGTTGCTGGACATTCATTCTATTGTTTCTTGGATGGTTTTTCAGGCTATCATCAAATTGAAATAGCATTAGAAGACCAAGAAAAAACTACTTTTACTTGCCCTTTTGGGACGTTTGCTTTTAAAAGAATGCCTTTTGGTCTTTGTAATGCCCCAGCAATCTTTCAAAGATGCATGCTTAGCATATTCAGTGACATGATAGAAAACTTTTTGGAAGTTTTTATAGATGATTTCTCTGTGTATGGTAATTCATTTGATGATTGCCTAACAAATTTGAAAGTTGTTTTATGCAGGTGTGAAGATAAGCAACTTCTCCTTCATTGGGAGAAATGTCATTTCATGGTAACACGAGGAATTGTTTTAGGTCATATAATTTCTGCTAAAGGCATGGAAGTAGATAAGGCAAAAGTAGATTCAATTTCTAGGTTACCTATTCCTTCAACTGTAAAAGATGTTCGATCATTTTTAGGACATGCAGGTTTTTATAGGAGATTCATAAAAGATTTTAGTATCATAGCAAAACCTTTAACTACACTTTTGATGAATGATACAAAATTTGTTTGGACTAATGAATGCACTGGAGCTTTTGAACATTTAAAAAAGGCACTCACCACTGCACTCATAGTTAGATCACCTGATTGGTCTCTACCTTTTGAATTAATGTGTGATGCAAGTGATATAGCTGTAGGGGCGGTGCTTGGCTAGAGGAAAGGTAAGGAACCTTATGTAATCTATTATGCTAGCAGAACTTTGAATCGAGCTCAATTAAATTATACAACTACTGAAAAAGAGCTGCTGGCTATAGTTTTTGCACTGGAAAAATTTAGAACTTATCTTATTGGGACTCCTGTTACCATCTTTACTGATCACTCTGCCCTTAAATATTTGTTCACCAAGAAAGATGCTAAACCTAGACTCATTCGATGGATTCTGTTATTGCAGGAATTTGACATCACAATTAAGGATGAAAAAGGGGTGGAAAATGTTGTCGCTGATCATTTATCCAGATTAAATTCTGAAAATTCAAAAGTTTCTCACCTTTTAAATGATTCATTCCCCGATGAACAGTTATTTAGCTTGAACATTGTTCATTGGTTCGCTGACTTGGTTAATTATCTTGTTACAGGTCATATGCCTTCAAATTGGAGTGTCCAAGACAAAATGAGGATGAAAGCTATTGCAAGGAACTTCTTCTACGATGATCCATACTTATTCAAATATAGTGCTGATCAGATCATCCGAAGATGTGTTCCTGATGACGAGGTACAACAAGTTCTTAATTTCTGTCATTCTCATGCTTGCGGAGGCCATTTCTCTTCGCAGAAAACATCTGCTAAGGTACTTCAATATGGTTTTTATTGGCCTAGTTTATTTAAGGATGCTCATACCTTTTGTAAAAATTGTGAAGCATGTCAGAAACTTGGTAGTATCAGCCATAGGAATATGATGCCATTAGCTCCAATCCTTGTTCTTGAAATTTTTGATTGTTGGGGATTAGATTTCATGGGTCCTTTTCCCCCTTCCTTTGGATATCTTTATATATTGGTTGATGTTGATTATGTGTCAAAATAGGTAGAGGCTATTCCATGTAGAACAAATGACCATAAAGTTGTGCTCAAATTTTTGAAAGAACATATTTTTTCTAGGTTTGGTATGCCTAAGGCCATAATTAGCGATGGAGGAACACATTTTTGTAATAAACCTTTTGAAACTCTGTTAAAGAAATATGGCATTAGGCATAAAGTTTCCACTCCCTATCACCCTCAAACTAATGGTCAAACTGAGCTAGCCAACCGAGAAATTAAAGGCATTTTGACGAAAACAGTTAATCCAAATAGAAAAGATTGGGCTATAAAATTGGATGATGCTTTATGGGAGTATAGGACTGCTTTTAAAACTGTTCTTGGAATGTCTCCTTATAGAATTGTATTTGGAAAACCTTGTCATTTGCCGGTTGAAATCGAACATAAAGCTTATTGGGCAATCAAAACACTCAACTTTGACTTAGATCAAGCTGGTGAATTTAGGAAACTGAAATTGAATGAGTTAGATGAATTGCGTTTGGAAGCATATGAGAATGCAAAAATTTCAAAAGAGAAAATGAAAGTTTTTCATGATAAGAAAATTTTTAGAAAATCATTTTTTCCATCTCAGAAAGTTTTGTTTTATGACTCTAAGCTTCATCTGTTTCCTGGTAAGTTGAGAACTAAATGGATTGGTCCTTACATTGTGCAAACTGTTTATCCTTATGGAGCAGTTGAAATCTTGGATCCAAAAACTGGTACTGTTTTTAAAGTTAATGGACAACGTCTGAAACCATTTTTGGATAATTTTTCTGCTGATATTAATGAACTACCTCTGCTGGACCCTGCTTCCAGCGGCTGATGTTCTTGGAACTAACCTTTATTATTATGTATATAATTTATTTTCTTTTTGCAATTTTATTATTTTCTTCATTTTCTTAGTTTTTCATTCTTTAAGAATTGCTCATGTGCATAAGCCTCCTCTCAGGTACACTCTTCTCCAATAGCTTGATTTAATTTTGAGTCGTGTTTATTATTCACCGTTCATTTTTCTTCTCTTTGAGTCATTGAGGACAATGTCTGATTTTAGTTGGGGGGAGAGTGACTCAAATGTACTTGTTTTGCATAAATTCTTTTGTGATAGTTGAGCATTAAAATTGAGTACATATTGAGTCTTGAGTTATATCTTTGTTATTCTGTAAAGACCTCCCTCCTAAAAAAAATTTTTATGCACGAATTTAAGCCTTGTGGTAAGATGGATAGTCAACACATACAACTAGAGCTCTCTCAAGTTAAGTAATTTTATTTGTTCACCATGAGAGTTGAGCGATTGGTAGTTTTCTTATATTGCCCTTGTTTGATATTGCTACTTCCATTGGGCATCATTACACGGATTGTGGATTGTTGGTGGTTTAGACTTGAGGAACGATGAAGGTCAATGTCAAATAAGAATTTGATCATTTGAAGCTAATATTATCATATTCTCTTCCCATCACAAATCCCTTCATATCCAAAAAAAAAAATTCCTTCATAGCCACAAAGCCCTTTCATCTATTTCACATTAAAAATGACATTACATCCAGACATTGCTTCCATAAATACATAACCTTGTTTCTACTTTCAAGTATAAGTGAGGATGATTATTTTTGCTCCATATTTGAGAAACAAATGTTCAGTGCATGAAAAAGAAAGAAAAGTGGAGTTGGAAAGTACTTGACAGTCATTGAGACTAGAGGAGAATGTTGAAGAATTATTTAAGAAGATGTCAGTTTCAAAAAAAAAAAAAAAAAAAAAGGGAGAAAGTAAATGATGTGAAGAAGAAAGTAAGCTTGAAGTGTGATTAAAAGTGAAAACTATTATCCTTGCTTATATTTTGAAAGTTCTCGATTTCTACCCACTTCTTTTATTCCCTTATCCTATTCAAAAAAAAAAAAAAAAAAAATTGTTACCATTGCATCTTATACTTCCATTGGAATTTATTGTTCTACTATTATCATTGGAACATGTAAACCTTTTCTTTCACCACTCCTTATCAGTTCCCTTGACAACACCATCATAACCTTTACATTGACATTGACATTTTGATCTTAAGTAGGCTTGTGGTAAGAATGGTTGAGTCCCAATGGTTGTAAGTTTCTCATGAGGTCAATATTTGCATTACTATCATCCACATATATATGGCCTTTATTGAATGCTTGAGTGATCAATTTTCAAACTCCATGAGTGACCCCCTAACTAGTTCAGAAACAAAATACACATACCCGTGAGTATATGGAGTTTATACTTGGCTTAAGTGAATACTCGACACTGTATGTGTTGGGGTTAGTGGTTTGATGGATCGGCTTAAAACACACACACACAAAATTTTGGGAAAGTTTTTATGGATTAATTTGGATATAATGCTTGATCTCTTGATTTTGCGAAGTTGATGTGCTCGACTATCTAAACTCATTCTTGACTTTACAATTGAAGTTTTTCATTGAGCTAATCATATTTTTAATTCACTTGAATTGCTAGAGACTAGCAAAAAGCTAGTTGGGGAGTGTGATTATTGTCCAATTTTACGTATTTTAGATAGGCAAATAAATGAAAAATACAATTTGGGGATATAAATTTTGTCATTTAGAGTGAAACTTATAAAAGATTTAATTTTATTTCTTTAACTCTAAATTGATTTTATTTGCTAATAATTTCATTTATTTAATTGCAGAGAGATTTTGGATAATTTTATCTCAAAAAAATCCCTAGCTTAATGGACCCGAAAAAGCCCAAAAATAAATAATGCAACCCTTCTTCCAGAGCCGTTTCTTTTTTTTCTCTCGGCACTCTCACCTGTCTTCCGGCCGATAGTCATCTCTCCCTCACATCCTCTGGCTGTCTCTCATCTTCTCCCCTCTACCTCACGTCTCTCTCTGACTGCCCTCATCTTCTACAGCAAACCACCAGCCTCCAACCTTCCTCTCTCCTCTGCTCCCTCTCAACACCCTCAGCCGTGTCTTCGTCCACAAAACCAGCAGCAGCAACCAGTCTCCTTCTTCCAGCCGCAACGTTCACTGTCTTCTCCTTGGCTGCCGCATAGTCACTCTTCTTTTCCTTCTTCCAGTAACCAAACTCCATCAGCTCCTCTCTCTCACGCATTCTCTGTCTCTGTCTTGTCTCTACAGCAAACACAGCCGCACCTCTTCCAGCGGCACTTCTTCTTCCATAATCAACCAAACCGCAGCCGCTATCTTCTCTCGAACCCAGCAGCCATCTCCCCCTCACTAAACCATTCAGCCAACCTCACTTTCACCTTCCTCCAACCAGCCGCCAGCCTTCTCTTCCTCAAGGAACAACCAGCAGCCCTCAGCCTCCGCACAGCAACCCATCTTCACGCAGCAGCAGCCACGCGACACAAAGGCAGCAGCCTCGGTTTTGGTTTAATTGAATTGTTCAAGCTTATAATTTGTTTTGTTGGATTGTTAGTTGTTTTAATTGTTAGTTTGAATAAAGTAGATTATTCATATTAGTTTGTTTTTAGATATAATTTTAGTTATTGAATTTTCATTTTCAAATTTGAACTTCGTTTTTTAGTAATGATATTTTTTGGTTGAATTTTATTTCGTTTAGTTTAATTATGTTCGGCTAAGTTATATTTGGGGGGAGTTATTCTTAGCTTAAATGGGTATGCTTTAATTCGTCATGAATGAATTCTTGTTATTGATAAGTGTTTACAAATTTTTTTAAGTTTTCAAATTATTTTACTTGGATGAATGTTGCTGATGTGCTATGTATTGAATATGCACACAACATGCTCGACAAAATGCGGTAGAATAAATTGAGTAATTTTCTCACTAATATTTTTATATCTTATCGATCTCAAGAAATTCACACTAATCTTATTTGAAAAGCCCAATTGATAGCGAAAGAATAACTCCACTCAAATTTCCCTTTCATTGCAATTTAATTATCATCTTTTTATTCATTTAAAAACAATTGAAATCATAGTTTAAGTTTTGAATTTAGCAAATATTATTATACCAACAAAATCCCTAGGAAGAATGACCCTGGATTACTGCTAGGCTATAACTTGACCCCTTTATACTTGGAGGGTAGATTTAACATCGAGTCACAAGCGTCATTCCTTTTTCATGCCAAAGTCTTATACAAGAAAGGGCGGGGATAACACCATTTGTCAAGCTGTTGTTGGACGTCGATTTGACTACATCAGAGTAGTACAATCCAACTGTCAATTCACTTAACCTAGAAAACTTAAGTTATCTCTTCGAATTTTTTACTGGCAATAGACATTACTGTTATATAAGGCGAGACTTGTCTTCCGCTTCTCATTTTCAATATGCGGCTCTGTAAAACTTCTCGCTTTTGTTCTCCGATGTGAACCCCAATTCGTGTAGTGGGGTTTCTTCACATGTCCCAACTATCAGCTCGTGATTTCAGGTATTCAGATATTCCCCTTTTACTCAATCATGAGTGACATAGATAGTGAGTCTACTAGAGTTGCTTCTTGGGGGAGTGGTGTAACGACCCAGGTCCCACTTAACGGGCTGTCCCGACCGTTAAATGACGGCGTACTGTTCCCACTGTACCAACATGAGTCTTTTCAGCATGCTTTGTCCTCACTCGCACGCTCCTCGATAAAACTTCCCAGGAGGTCACCCATCCCAGAATTTCTCCAAGCCAAGCACGCTTAACTTTGGAGTTCCTAACGATGGACTTCCGGAAAAGAAGGTGCACCTTGTTTTTCGGAAGTCCATCGTTAGAAACTCCAAAGTTAAGCGTGCTTGGCTTGGAGAAATTCTGGGATGGGTGACCTCCTGGGAAGTTTTATCGAGGAGCGTGCGAGTGAGGACAAAGCATGCTGAAAAGACTCATGTTGGTACAGTGGGGACAGTACGCCGTCATTTAACGGTCGGGACAGCCCGTTAAGTGGGACCCGGGTCGTTACAAATGGTATCAGAGTCGGCTGCCAGCCGGAAAATCGGGAACTAAGTGCTACGCCATAGGGCGGGAGCCACCTCTAGAATCCCAACGCCTGGTAACAGATCCTCAGATGGATTAAGCGCGACGAGGACGTCACGAGTCTAATTGGGGGTTATTGTAACACCCCAGGCCAGGAAAATTTAAAAGAAATGATAAGTACTACTCATACCAATAAGGTCCACCTTCTTTTCCTGAAATCCATCATTAGAAACTCCACAGTTAAGCGTGCTTGACTTGGAGCAATTCTGGATGGGTGACCTCCTGGGAAGTTTTCTCGGGGAGCGTGCGAGTGAGGACAAAGCATGCTTAAAAGACTCGTGTTGGTACAGTGGGGACAGTACGCCGTCATCTAACGGCTGGGACAGCCCGTTAAGTGGGACCCGGGTCGTTACAAGTGGTAACGAAGAATCTAGTCCTGACTCTAGTACAGATTTCGGCGAGTCAGTTTCTGTTAGGTAAAATGAACAGAACACTTAGATACCCTTTACCTTGCGTCATAACTGATTTCCTTAGGTATTGGGGATTAGCCCCCTCCCAGATTACGCCAAATGTGGGGGATCATCATTGGTTTTACTGTCATTTGGAGTAAGTTGGGGTATGGAGCACCCAAACCTAGGGAGTTCGACTCCATTTTCCAATTTCAAGATGATGGTAAGGACTCAAGCTAGAATAACCTTATGGTCCGGCCATGAACTAGTGGTAATTTAATTGCAGACCGACCAGATTCTATCAGGGGTGGAGGGACCAGTGGTTTTACATAGGAGGCAAATGGCAAACTTTGGAGCTAACTGATGAGCTGGACTACGCTATACCTAGTTATTACAAACCTTACAGTATGTTTTGATCCCTTTGTTCGTTTGTTCAAATTTTCTCTAATATTAGCAGTTTCTATCTTTCAGGTCCTATCAATCCAGCCAAATCAATTGAGTTCGAATAGCAGTTGGAAAAAGCTCATGAAGTTCCCGAAGAAGAGCGGAGCTTTAGAGAGTTAATTACTGAAGAGAATCTGTTCCGGGTTGGACTTACTTCAGTTCACCCCTCAGATGTCTTTTTTCCTCCACCAAGCAGTAAGTCAATTTAGTTTCCATTCATTACTTTTTTTTAATTCATTTCTCGACTTGATTTATCCGAACTTACAGAACCTTCCAAGTCAAAGGGAAAAGCAATGGCATTTGAACGATCTGAACTCATGGGGATCAAATGGAAATGGCCGACTACGGGTGGAAAGAAGTTGCCGCCAGGTCTGGGTCCACTGCCGTTGATAAGTGTGATATTTACGTTTATTTTACGCACTTATATCCTCGAATATGCCATAATGTGATTCTATCTAAGTATTATTAATGCATTTTATATTTTATATTGTATAGGATCATAAAAGAAGAAAAAAGGACCAAAATGCACGCAAAACTGAAGATTGGGGACTTAGATGCAAAATTGGTTACGGCCGTAAGGTTACATATTCACGGCCGTAAAAGTGATAACCGTGTTAAGACAAATCAGCAAAAACACATTCACGGCCGTAAATCAGAATTTACGGCCGTAACCTTCAAAGGGTGAAAAATGCGCAGAAACATAATTACGGCCGTAAATGGACATGTCACGGCCGTAACTTCAAATTAAGGAAAATATGCAGAAACCGTGTTACGGCCGTAAAAGGAAATTCACGGCCGTAACTATTCAAGTCAAAAATTTCCATATTTAATTCTTTCCATAATTTTGGGATTTCTTGATCCCAAAGTTAGGGCACGAAATTGAGGCTATAAAAAGGGAATTTCATGACAAGAAAAAAGAGATTATTATTATTTTTGAAAGAGGCTACACATTGAGGAAAATTGAGAGAAAAATATAGAGCATACTTTGGAGATTTTCAAGCGCAAGAATATCAATAACAATGGAATTCATGAAGCAACTTGAAGAATCTACCACAATCATGCTAGGCTAAATTCCATATCTTGTTCAAAGGGGAAGTTGTGTCAATTTAATTATGTTATTTTCTTTTCCTACAAATTAGTAGCGTGAATTTATTCCTTTATTTCAATTGTTGGATTATTATGTTTTGAATGTTCAATTGAGTTTATTTGATTAATAGTTTAATTTGGCCAATTGGATTATTGATCTTTGGATTCATGAATATGCTATGTTTAGATTCTTGATCCGTAATTGTCATTGAATCTTTACTTTAGTAGCAAATAAATCTCGTGCAGGTTTAGTAATAATTCGACTTGGATTGTTTAATTCGAGCTTGTGTAATTAATGATCCAATTCAATCTATTCTTCTAAATTTTCATACTAGTCGTGCATTAAATCCTAAGAGCTTGTTTAGGATTGTCCATGACTAGAATTGGTTCAAAGAGCTTATTTTGAATCAATACACATAATGAAGAATTTAGATAATCAGAGCTTGTTGATTATTTATGATTGATAATTGAATTAGGAATAGAAACACGTTACAAGAAAAGTATAACATTAATTGAGGGCACAACCGAACCCAAGAACAAGATTTCTTCTCATATTATTTTTCTAGTCATATTTAATTATTTATTTTATGCATAGTTTTCATTCAAGCAATTCAAACAAAAAAACCCCTCATTCCATTCTAATTGATCGAACAACTAAAATTAGTTTCCGTTCCTCGTGGATCGACCCTTACTCTCGCTACTACATTATTAATTAATATTTAGCAAGTAAGGAATTATTTATTATTTTGGTGCATTGCGACACGCATCAAATTTTTGGCGCCGTTTCCGGGGAACAGTTAACCAATTTTGTGTTTAATCAATTAGAATTTTATTTTTTCTGCATTTTTTTATTTTCACTTTAATTCTATAATTTTTCAAAAAAAAAAAAAATATATTTTTGTACTCCTTTGCTTATATGCTTAAAATTCGGTCAACTAATTGTGGACTTTTTGATCTTGACCCAGAAATTGAGAGGACTTTTCGACAGCAAAGGAGAGCAGCACGACAAATGGCAGCTAACAACATCGACAACAGAACTCTTAAACAACTGGCTACTCCCGATGTGGCTCAACAGCCCTTATGTATCACTTTTCTAACGGTAGAAGAAGGAAGAACCTTTGAGCTAAAATCCGGGTTGATCCACCTTCTACCTACTTTTCGGGGACATGCCGGTGAAGATCCATATAGACATCTAAAGGAGTTCCATGTGGTTTGCGACAGTATGAGGCCCACGGGCATTACCGAGAAGCAAATAAAAATGAAAGCCTTCCCATTCTCATTGAAGGATGCCGCCACCGACTGGCTCTATTACCTACCATCGAGAACAGTTACTACTTGGAACGACATGAAAATACTCTTTTTGGAAAAATACTTCCCTGCATCTAGGGCGGGGACAATCCGGAAGGAGATTTGCGGGGTTCGCCAAAGCAATTGCGAGACATTATATGAGTATTGGGAGCACTTCAAGAAACTCATTTCGAGCTGCCCCCACCATCAGATCAGTGAGCAACTTCTGGTGCAGTATTTCTACGAAGGCTTAGCACCGATGGATAGAAACATGATAGATGCCGCAAGTGGAGGAGCACTGATGGACAAGACGCCGGAACAAGCGCGAGATTTAATCTCTAATATGGCAAAAAATACTCAGCAATTCAATTCAACCTGAGACTCCCAAGTCCGCCGAGTGAACGAGGTAAGTAGTTCCAATATCGAAGGTCAATTATATGAACTAACCAATCTCGTTAAGCAGCTTGCTGTAGGGAACTCGAATCAGGTCAAAGCATGCGGAATCTATTCAAACTTTGGACATCCAACGGATACATGTTCGGTGTTGCAAGAGGAGAATGGCGAACAGGTAAAGGTCGCAGAAGGGTTTCCATTTCAAAAACAGCAATACAATCCGTACTCCAATACCTATAACCCTGGCTGGAGGGATCACCCCAATCTAAGCTATGGGAATAACAAGCCCCCGAGTTTCCCATCCAACAAATCTCAAGGGCAATTTCAGCAACAAGGAACCTTCCAACCACATGGGCAATATCAACAAAAACCTCAAAATTCAGGTATGTCTCTTGAAGATATGGTTAAGATGTTGGCAACTAACACGATGCAATTCCAACAGGATACCAAGTCAAGCATTCAAAATCTGGAAAATCAAATGAGCCAAATGGCCACTGCCATAAATAGATTGGAGGCACAATCTGGAGGGAAGCTACCATCACAGCCCGAGGTGAATCCCAAAAACGTGAGTTCCATAACTCTCCGGAGCGGAAGGGAAATTGAGGGTCCGCAATTAGAACCGGCTGCACCCGAAGTGGAGGAAGATGGAAAGGAAGGAGTCGGGAAGAGAAACGACACTTCGCAAAACCCTCAGGTAAAAACTAACTCCCATTTAAATGTTAAACTAACACCCCCACCTTTTCCTAGCAGGTTAGCGAAGACAAACAAAGAGAGCAAAGAAAAGGACATGTTAGAAATGTTTAGGAAGGTTGAAATCAATATCCCGCTATTGGAGGCCATCAAGCAAGTCCCCCGGTATGCAAAATTTTTAAAAGATTTATGCACTAGCAAACGGAAACTGGTGGGAAATGAGATGGTAAGAATGGGTGAGTCTGTATCTGCACTTCTTCAAAGAAAATTACCTCCCAAGTGCAAGGATCCAGGTATGTTTACCATACCTTGTCAAATAGGTAATAAGAAAATAAATCCTGCTTTAATAGACTTAGGTGCATCTATCAATGTAATGCCTAGGTCCACCTATGCTTCATTAAAACTTGCCAAACTGATTGAAACTAATGTTATAATTCAACTAGCCGATCGTTCTAATGCTTATCCTGACGGGGTAGTTGAAGACATTCTAGTGCAAGTAGGCGGGTTAGTATTTCCTGCAGATTTTTATGTATTGGACATGAATGATGACCATTCTCCCAACTCTACTCCTATTTTGTTAGGTAGACCATTTCTAAAATCATCTAAGACCAAGATAGATGTCAGTAGTGGCACACTTTCCATGGAATTTGATAATGAAAATTTTCAATTCAATATTTATGATTCCGTGAAAATTTTTGATGATGATCCTGTTTATTATGTTAATGTGAATGACTCTTTAGTACAGGAAGTTCTCGGTATTGGTGGAAAGGACTGTCCAAAGTCACCGAAACCAGGTAAAATCTCATCCATCTCATTACCAGTTTCTGATGAAAAATCTCTACCCCCTATTTTGCAGGCACTAATGAAGAGCATGAAGAGGAAATTAAGCTTTGGAAGTCCAGTTGATCCCAGATGAAGAAGGAAGCGACCTGTCGAGCCAACGACAGTAAAAAAGGGCGCTACTCGGGAGGCAACCCGAGAGGGGAGTCTCTTTACTCCCCCATTTTTCTTTTCTGTTATTGTTATTATTAGTTCATTTTACTTTATTGTTATTTTTTATTTTGCCGTTTAAGTGAAAAAAAAAAAAACCTCAGAGGCAACCTTACGGCCGTAAGACACATCTTTACGACCGTAATTAACCTTTCTCCAAAATTTTCAGAGTCCTGATTACGGCCGTAAGACACATCTTTACGGACGTAAATCCAGAAATTTCAAATTTAAAAATTTGTTTTCCCCCTTTTATTGTTTTGCTTTTCAATGAGGACATTGTTTTTTCTAAGTGTGGGGGGGATTAAATTGATTGTGAGCTTAATCTTGTTCTCTACTTTCGTTACCTATCTATGCTACTTAGGTCTTAAACCGTACTTTGATAGGAAGCGGCCTCACTTTTGGTTCATTTTTTTGAAAAAATCATTGCATAATTGGATAAATTGAGCACATAGAGATCATCTCGTCCAAAACTTCACAAATAGGTTGGAAACGAAAAGTAAAATTGTCAAATATCTACAACCTAGTCAACCCAACCCACAATAGACAGATTATTTCTTCATATATAACCCTGAACGTCCCAATTATTATACTTTTGTGAGTAGTCATGGTTTGAATACTTTTAACCACTATCCTCGACCAATGGATTTAGATTTGGAATGAAGATCAAGCAATGACCTATAACTCATAATTGGATGGGAGAAACACTTGAAAACCATAATTTGTGAGCTTTTGAGCCTAAGAGCTGTTTTTAATACTTATGAGCTCGTGATTCTTTGATGTGTGTCCTGCATGGTTGGGTTATGCTTGGATGTGCTTTCTTGTGCATACCGTTGTAGCTTCTTGATTCAAGTGCAAATTATAGCAAAGGCAATAGGTTAAGTCAAATTTGACTTGCTAAAAGAGCCTACCTTGCTACATGGACCAATAGAAGCCCCTTTGAGCCTTAGCCTTTCTTTGAATCTTTGATGCCACGATACAAGCCACGAATACCTTTTCTTTCGCATTGTCTTTGTTTTGAACCCATAAAGAAGGGATTCGCAAGCTTTTGTTGATTGAGGATTGTGCTATGGTCTAAGTCTAAGAAGTTGAGATGATTATCTTGTGTTGGGCAATGGTTGTGTAATGGACTGAATTCAGGGGATTGTAATTCTATCTTGTGCCAATTGATGACTGCGTAATGATTTGAAAAAAAAAAGTTGCAGTCTATAATCGAAAAAAAATCGAAAGAGAAAAAGCAATGAAAAGGAAGTTAGTCGTGAAAATCAGTAGTTGAGGATGTCAAACACTCAACTTGCGAAAAAAAAAGAGAAAGGAAAAGAAGAGATTCAAGTGTAAATAGAGTTGGGTAGCGGGAAACAATAAAGATCATATTAAGGGTGAAGGAAGTAATGTTATTTTGAATTGACTTAGTTTGCGAAATTCCTTCTCAACTCAACCTAAATATATCCTTTTTCCCTACCTGACCTGAAGCCTCGTTACAACCAAATAAAGACCTTCGCTTGCACTTGAGTTATTGTTGGCTCCGGTTATGACATCTAGGCAATCTGTGGTACTGACTTATCCATGCAGAGAGCTGAGCGAAAATTCAACCCCTTATACACTTTGTGCGACGAAAGAAATATCTTGTGAGGGTGTTAAAACCCATTACATATGCTTATGAGTGGTTTGGATTTCTTGGTCTAGGGTTGGTGCTATGAATGTGGTCGGGGGTACTGTGTTGATTGAATTCACATCATGAACAACTCGGTTTACGAAACTGATTTCTTCTGGAATTGGGCGAAACTATTATCTTTGTAGTCACTCATAAATGATTGGGAGGTGAGTGCTCACGAGAGGTGAAACGAAACGAGCCATGATTGGGATGGGAAATAAAGGGCGTTGCATCTCTAGCACACACTAACACAATCTGATCATGCAATGGAACATTTTTTAAAGAAAAGTGGGTTGCAACCTCAAGTCTCTAAATTGTAATCTATTGTTTGAATCCTATTCTTCTCTCTGTCTATCTTTGTTCGAGGACGAACAATGGTTCAAGTGTGGGGGGATTTGATAAGTGTGATATTTACGTTTATTTTACGCACTTATATCCTCGAATATGCCATAATGTGATTCTATCTAAGTATTATTAATGTATTTTATATTTTATATTGTATAGGATCATAAAAGAAGAAAAAAGGACCAAAATGCACGCAAAACTGAAGATTGGGGACTTAGATGCAAAATTGGTTACGGCCATAAGGTTACATACTCACAGCCGTAAAAGTGGTAACCGTGTTAAGATAAATCAGCAGAAACACATTCACAGCCGTAAATCAGAATTTACGGCCGTAACCTTCAAAGGGTGAAAAATGCGCAGAAACATAATTACGGCCGTAAATGGACATGTCACGGCCGTATCTTCAAATTAAGGAAAATATGCAGAAACTGTGATACGGCCGTAAAAGGAAATTCATGGCCGTAACTATTCAAGTCAAAAATTTCCATATTTAATTCTTTCCATAATTTTGGGATTTCTTGATCCCAAAGTTAGGGCACGAAATTGAGGCTATAAAAAGGGAATTTCATGACAAGAAAAAAGAGATTATTATTATTTTTGAAAGAGGCTACACATTGAGGAAAATTGAGAGAAAAATATAGAGCATTCTTTGGAGATTTTCAAGCGCATAAATATCAACAACAATGGAATTCATGAAGCAACTTGAAGAATCTACCACAATCATGCTAGGCTAAATTCCATATCTTGTTCAAAGGGGAAGTTGTGTCAATTTAATTATGTTATTTTCTTTTCCTACAAATTAGCAGCGTGAATTTATTCCTTTATTTCAATTGTTGGATTATTATGTTTTGAATGTTCAATTGAGTTTATTTGATTAATAGTTTAATTTGGCCAATTGGATTATTGATCTTTGGATTCATGAATATGCTATGTTTAGATTCTTGATCCGTAATTGTCATTGAATCTTTACTTTAGTAGCAAATAAATCTCGTGCAGGTTTAGTAATAATTCGACTTGGATTGTTTAATTCGAGCTTGTGTAATTAACGATCCAATTCAATCTATTCTTCTAAATTTTCATACTAGTCGTGCATTAAATCCTAAGAGCTTGTTTAGGATTGTCCATGGCTAGAATTGGTTCAAAGAGCTTATTTTGAATCAATACACATAATGAAGAATTTAGATAATCAGAGCTTGTTGATTATTTATGATTGATAATTGAATTAGGAATAGAAACACGTTACAAGGAAAAGTATAACATTAATTGAGGGCACAACCGAACCCAAGAACAAGATTTCTTCTCATATTATTTTTCTAGTCATATTTAATTATTTATTTTATGCATAGTTTTCATTCAAGCAATTCAAACAAAAAAAAAAACCCATTCCATTCTAATTGATCGAACAACTAAAATTATTTTCCGTTCCTCATGGGATCGACCCTTACTCTCGCTACTACATTATTAATTAATATTTAGCAAGTAAGGAATTATTTATTATTTTGGTGCATTGCGACACGCATCAGCCGTCTTATGGTCATTCAGTTGAGACCTCCAACCTTGATTTCAGTTCATCTAAGATGGGGGGTAAAGGAAAATCAGTCAATCCTGACCATTCGGTCTATTCTTAGTAAGACTACTCCGACCTTGAAAATGAATCCTCCAACCTTATCAGCTCATTTAGATAATCTAGTTGGTTCCGACATTCCAATTCGTTCTTCTTCTCCTACAAGTGACCATGAGGATTTCACATATTTTGGTAGGCATCGTGCCCGTTCTGCCGAGATGAGAGGTCTGAAAGGGAAGCTTCCCAAATCCTTGAGGGATGTCAGATCAAGTAAGTGTCCGGGTCCAGATGGTCTTAAAGTCCTTCCCACTAGTGTACATAACACCTTTGACATGATAGCCTAGAGCAGGGATAAGTGGAAGGAGAAGATGGCCTCAGAGATGGATTTGGTCATAGCTGCTCATTCCACTTCTGCATTGCTTGGAGTCGCCCTTAATTATCTGTCGCATGTGAGGGCGAAGGCTGGTGACCAAATAGATCAGTACGATCAGGTTGTACAACAGATCATAACTACTAAAGACCAAAACAAGGCACTGGAGATCGAGCATGAAAAGATGATATTTCAAGAAAACTCTTTGAAGTTAGAGCTATCAATAGCCCAATCGGAGAGGGACGATCTCAGAACCATGTCGGAGGCCGATAAGAAGGCAAGGATTGATCTTGAATCTTTGAACACTGAATTGACAGATAGGTCAGAGTCTGATAAGAAGGTCAGGGCTGACGTTGAGGCACAACTTGAAGCGATTAAGGCAGAACTCCATCAGATCCGAATTGACAAGGGACTCAGGTCTGAAGTTGTTGAAGAATACAAGGAGTTCAAGGAGTATGAAGTGGATCATGCTGATAGTTATATCCTGGCTTTGGAGAAGGCTTTAGCCAGTTCCAAGAACTCTTTCCCACAATCGATACCGAGGCACTGGTGAAAGACTTGAAGAGTCTTAAAAAGGTGCAAGCCCAAGTGGTAGAAGAATTGAAGAAGGAAAGCCTAGTCCCTCCTCCTTAGTATTTTAAGTCAGCACTTTTTGTCAGACCTTCTTATGTTTCTATTGCATAGTAATTAATATGTTTTGTGAGGTCTTTCTACATTTCAATTAATATGTAATCATTTTTTGATCAAGGTAATTGGTTATCATTTCCTTTGATTCTCAACCAAACTGTCCCTTTTGACTTGTCAACCAAACTGAAATAATTAATCTTTATTGAGGTGGACATATAGCTAACCGAATCCAGTTCCTCACACAAATATTCTTGGGTGGACTGAGGTAATCAGATCATGTTAATCAATTGACAATTCAGAGATCATAGATGCCTAGATATTTTAAAATGATCTGAGACTATGAGGTCGTCAAGGTGATTGAATTCTTCATATTCTTGCTTCAAACTTTAAGATAATATATTGTAAGATATATTTGATCCGCATGACCTGAAGCAGTTAGGTCGGATCATGAAGAATGGAACCTGCCAATCTTTTTCCACCGACTCAGGATGCACGACCTGAAGCGGTTAGGTCGTTTTATGTTAGATTGATTTTTGAAGTATCTCTGTATCAAAGTCACACGACCAGAAGTAGTTAGGTCGGGCCGTGAAAAATGGAACCTGCCAATCTTTTTCCACTGACTCAAGGTGCATGACCTGGGGCACTTAGGTCATTTTCATGGCCTGGATGTTGGAGAACTTGATGAACATAGCTTGCACGAGCTGGGTCAGCTATGTCATTTTTATGGAATGAATCCCGTAAGACAAGTTACATGAACCTAGGATGGACCTGCCAATATTTTCCACAGACTTAGGATGCACGACCTACAGCAATCAGGTTGGATTATTCCCAAAGCGAACCTTGGATAAATTATTCTGCAAGCCACAATTGCCCGACCTGGAGCAGTTAGGTCATTTTCTATAAGATGATCTTGAAGAAATTTATTCAACCAACCATATGTGCATGACCTAAAGCAGTAAGGTTGGATTGTATGATTTTAGGTTTTTATGTTAGAGTAGATGCTTGGACGAGCTTGTATGGTCCGTCGATTTATCATTTTAAAACTTGAAATAAGTTTTCATTGATGTCTTAATTGGGGAGTTGTTGGGTGCGTAGCTTGAGGTCCTAAGGAATTCGTAAATTCCGTTATGACAGAACTATTGAGCGTGTAGCTTGAGGTCCTAAGGAATTCATAAATTCCGTTATGACAGACCTATTGAGTATGTAGCTTGAGGTCCTAAGGAATTCGTAAATTCTATTATGACAGACCTATTGAGCGCATGGCTTGATTCATGTTGGAAATATTAGATCTTGCAAGATAATTTTATTCATTAAAGAGTCTATATGACTCATTTTTGCCATTACAAATATAAAGAGCACTACTGATAATATTTTTCAGATGCTATACATTCTAGGGGTGTGCTAACGCCTTACCCTCAAGATTCTCCACTTCATATGCTCCATTGGATAGAATTTTGGCCACCTTGTATGGACCTTCCAATAGTGGAGCAAGTGATCCTGACTAAGTGTCTTTAGTGGAAAGGAAAACTTTTCTGAGTACCAGGTCCCCTGCATGGAATTTTCGTCCTTTAACTTTGGAATTGTAGTATCTGGTACTTCTTTGTTTGTAAGATGCATTTCTGAGGTATGAATCAAGCCTCTTTTCTTCAATTAAATCCAGGTTTGATTGGTGGATTTCTGTTTTCATGCCATCTGCATAATGTTCTGTTCTGCTTGAAAAGATGCCAATTTTGACAAGGATCAAGGCTTCAGATCCAAAGGCAAGGGAAAAAGGGGTTTCTCCCGTTGCTGTCCTACAGGTTGTTCTGTAAGACCACAATACTGCTGGTAGTTCATTGGTCTAAGTGCCTTTCAGTTCATCGAGTTTATTCTTTAGTGTGTGTTTGATGATCTTGTTAACTGCTTCAACTCATCCATTTGCATGCGGGTGGCACAGAGTGGAATAGCATTTCTTGATCTTTAGTTCTTCACAAAATGACCTAAATTTGGCATTGTTGAACTGTTTCCCATTGTCGGTGACTATGGAGTGAGAAATGCCGAAACGACAAATGATGGAGTTCCAGATGAAGTATGTGGTTTTCTTTTCAGTGATTTTGGCAAAAGGTTCTGCCTCAACCCATTTTGTGAAGTAGTCCATGCCATTATTGCATACTTGGTTGAACCTTCCCGGTTGGGAGTGGCCCAATTAGGTCAATCCCCCTTTCGCAAAAGGCCAAGGTGCCATGATGGGAGTGAGGTCTACTGGTGGTGACCTGATCATAGGAGCAAATCTTTGACATTTGTCACATTTTCTTACGAACTCCAAGGTGTCTTTTTTTTAGTGATGGCCAGAAGTATCCTTGTCACAAAATATTGAATGCAAGGGATTGACCTCCAGTGTGGTTGCCACATATGCCCTCGTGTACTTCCCTCATAACATATAAGGCCTGTACTTCGATTACACATCTGAGAAGCGGGAGGGAGAAGTTTCTTTTGTATAGAACATCTTTTATCAGAGTGTATCTGGCGGACCTGATTTTCAACCTCCGAGCTTCATCTCGATTTAGGGGCACCACCCCATCCTTCAAGTGTTGGATGATCTCGTCCATCCAGCTCTTCTTCATGTCTATGACGATTGTTGATATTTTTGATTCAGTAAGGGCTGAAGTCTTGACCGATGGAGATACTGTTAAGAGTGTCGGCTCCTTCACTTGTGGCGAGTCTAGCCAGAGCATCGGCCTGACTACTTTGAGTCCTTGGTATTTGCTTTAGTTTTTCCTGGGTGAATTTCTCCAATTCCCTCTTTGCTTCGTGGTGATAAGATATCATTTTCTCCTCTTTTGTGTTGTAGGTGCCTTGAATTTGATTTACCACCAACTGGGAGTCACTATGCACAGTCATCTTTGATATGCCCATGTCTCCTACCATTTTAAAACCTGCAATGAGGGCTTCATACTCAGCCTCGTTGTTGGTTGCTGGAAATTCAAAGTGGAGGGACTGGAAATGTAGTGACTTCTCGAGGCTGATAAGGATAATTCCAAATCTTGCACAGACCTCCGTAGATGATCCATCCACATATAAGTTCCAAACTTCATCTTGATAAGGTCTTTCAATGTCAACGAGATAGTGAAATTTGGCTATGAAGTCTGCAAGGGTTTGTCCTTTGATGATGGTTCTAGGTTTATAAGTGAGATCAAATTGCCCCAGCTCTACCGCCCATTTCATCAGTCTCCCGGATGAGTCTGGATTCTGTAAGCGAGTTTCTCCATCGAAGTGTACTGTAGCTCCTCATCCTTTAATGCCTAACTAACATATTATACCAGATGTTGGACATTATTCTCCATTCGAGTTAGGACTGAGCTAACGGACCTTGCTGATATAGCCAAATAAAATTCCAAGGTTTCCCTTGGTACTGGTTTCGAGAGTAGTGGTGGGGAGTCGAGTTGTTCTTTTATATTTTCAAAAGCTTTTTGACACAGTTCAGTCTGACGAAATTTTTTTCCCAACTTAAGGGCTTCGTAGAAAGGTCTACATTTATTTGTTGATTTTTAGACGAATTGGTTTAGAGCTTCTATCCTTCTAGTCAAGCTCTGGATCTCTCTTATGTTGGTTGGGGATTTCATGTCAATTAGAGCTTTGATTTTCTCCGGAGTTGGCTTTGATTCCTCTCTAATGTACCATGTATCCCAAGAACTTCTTTGATCCCACTCCTAAGGAACATTTCTGCTGGTTTAGCTTCATTTTGTATTGTCTGAGAATGGTAAACATTTCAGCCAGGTGTTGGACAATCTGATGATTTGATGCTCTTTACCAACATATCGTCCACATATACTTCCATGGTCTTACCAATTTGTTCTGCAATCATTCTGTTGAGAAGTCTCTGGTATGTTGCCCCTACGTTCTTCAACCCGAATGGTATCATCTTATAGCAATATATCCCCTACCTATTATGAACGAGGTATGTTCTTCGTCTAGACCATATATTGGAATCTGATTGTAGCCTGAATACACATCCATGAAGCTCAATATCTCATGCCCCGCTGTAACGCCCCGAATTCCGCGGAGCCCGGGACGCCACGTTGTCCTTTAAATCTGACTTTATTGCGGAAAATCAATTTAATTCAAAACATCACATTCATTATTTGAAACATCAGCGGAAACTTAATTACTTGAAATATAGAACAATTCATAAAACTTTGGTCTCAATTGTTTAAATAAAATTAACGATAAATAATCCAATCAGTAATATTCGTAAGATTGACTAAAATTTTTCATCATTTATTATATTTACCACCGCTGCCATTTCATTCGCCGCCTTCTCCGAGATCTACAAAAACAGTTAAAATAATGGAATGAGTATTTCGAAAAATACTCAGTAGACTCATCGCCAATAATTAATTTACAGAATAATTAAACACGTAATTATGCAATCATACAGTGACATCATCATCATATTCTTGGGCTCTTGTATTTTCAAAATCAAGGCTCATAGGGTGTGGGTAGTCTCGTCTCGTGCACTTAAGGCACATAAGTTATGCATAACATCATTTCTCATCTTATCTCGTAAGAGATATTCTTTTCTCGTCTCATGCATCAAAGCATATAAATCACGTAATTTCACATAAGACACGTAAATTATAATTTAAACTAATTAGTGGGGGTGACTCTACCTCAAATCACGAGTTTGAAAGTTGAGCAAGAGAGTTCACGTTGTTCTTCTAAATGTCCAAGCTCCTCATCTAGCATAACTTAGAATACTAAGTCCAATTTAATACTTTAAAACTGAAAGCACGAAATTAGATGATTTTGAAAATTGAGGGACTAATTTGATATCAAAGTTGAATTGAAAATGTTTTGGACTGAAATAAAATTTTCAGAACTTAGGGAATGAAATAAAGTGTTTCAACAATAGTAGAGATTAAAATAAATACTTTAAAATTTTGGAGACTCGATTGGACATTTTGAAAAGTAAAGAAAGTGGGTAATTTGATAAATATTTAAATCTTAGGTCCTTTTTATCAAAATCAGAATGTTTGGGGCCAAGTTAATGAAATTAGAAAAGTATTTTAAATTCAATATGAAAGAAAATTAAAACTTGATGCTAATGGGGGTGTTGAATTAAAATGGGGACTAACTTAAATCATTGGCAAAACTTGAGGATTTAAAAGCAAAATTTGACCTTTATAATGAAACTCTCTTCCCAATTAAGCCATTTTGTTCGGCGTTTACAGTAAAGAAAAAAAACAGAGAAGCTGATGGGTGAATTTTGAAAATGGGTCTCGCGTTTGAATGATTTTAGGCCAAGATTGAAGCCGGCGGTGGAAGGCAGACGGCTTATGGAAGTCGTGCGGCGGCAAGGAAGTAAAAGGGCTCGATTTTGGTTGTAAGAACCGAGACATAGAAATTCGGGTTTGGAAGTTTTCCGGTGAAGAACCCGGCAACAAAGGCCGGTGGTTCAAGGTAAGTATAAGGGGTTCCTTGGTTTATATTTCAGATTTGATTTTTGGGTTGATTTTGATGTGGAATCGAGATTGGCAGTGGAGGTGGCGGTGGATGTCGATGCGGTGGTTTGGTAATGTGTGTTCTTGGTGGAGGTTTGCTGGGGATTCATTGATGATGATGGTGGAATCAGAGGTGAGTTGGGTGGTAAAACTCGTGGTGGTTGGTGTGGTTCGAGGTGGCGGTGGTAGAGGGGCGGCTTGGCAGTTTCGAGCAGTGACTTTGGTTGTTAAATTGTTGATGGTCGGCCGTGGCTTGGTTGGGAATTTGTGGTGGTTGAAACTCAGACGGTGGAGGCTTTTGTGGATAGTTGGTCGAGAGCATACACTGGGCTGTTGATTGAAATTCTGTTGTGACGTGAGTTTGTGATGAAGAGGAAGGGAAATATATCTTGTGTGTTGTCTTCTGATTTTGGCAAAATATGAATCGGGAGAGATTGAAGGGATTTACATGGGGGCAATGGCAAATTGAGGGGAAAGAATTTTGGGAATTAACAATCATCCATAAGTGGATAGCATGAAACTTGGAGGAGGAAATTTCAGGGAAGAAAGTAAGAAAGACGTGAGGAAATTGTGGAGAAGTTGAGTTTATGCAATATTGTGGGCATTGAGTGATGATGGGGGAAGGGAAAATGTGTTGTATGTGTAAAATTGGAAGTTGGGGAGGAAATTATGGGATTCAAATTGAAATGAAACATGAATTGGGGATAATTGGATATACTCTTGCTGTGTAGAAGGTAAAAGAAAACGTGAAGTGAAAGTGTTGATGAATAGGTTGGGCTTCTATAATTTGGGCCAAGGAAGTTTGGATTTAAAATTAAATTAAAATTTTGGACTTAAACTAATTTGAATCCAATTAATCGAAAATTGGACTTAAAATAAATAAATAATGATCTTAGAATATTTTTGATAAAATTGGACTGGAGAATAAATTTTGAAAATGAGACGATTTTAATCTAATTGAAAGTGATCAAGGTTTTAATAAATTTAAAAATTCACTTAAAAGGTTAGACGAAAAAAGTGTTTAAAATAAATAGGTAAATTCGTAGCGACACGTTTTAAATAATATTTATTTAAATAAGTCATGGAAAATTCTTGGTCGCTACACCCGCTGTGGCATCTACCATTTGATCTATACGTGGAAGTGGGAAGCTATCTATTGGGCAGGCCTTGTTCAAGTTTGTGAAGTCTATACATAACCTCCATGTTTTGTTACTCTTGCGCACAAGCACTGGATTGGCGACCTACTCTGGGTACCGTGCTTCATGTATGAACCCATTCCCAAGCAACTTTACAATCTTGTTTGCCAAGGCCTCATACCTTTCCCCATTTAGAGGGTGACACTTCTGTTTCTTAGGTTTTGCCCCGTGTTCTATGTTGAGCTTGTGACAAGCCAGATGTGAGGGTATTCCTTCCATATATGGATGAGTCCAGGAAAAGACATCACTATTTTCTTTTAGGAAGCCTATCAATTTTGATCTTACTTGTTGTTTGAGATCTTTCCCTTTTTTCAACTGGAACTCTGGTCTTTCGTTGTCAAGATTGATTGCAACAAGGTCTTCCACTAGCCTAGTGCGGTGCTCATTTTGATCTAAGCGGGGATCCAAGGTCTGAATTTCTTCAATCAGGTCTTCCTCTCCAGCTTCTACGACCTGATGTACTCTTATCTGGCAGAAGTCTGAATTGCATTCCCTTGCTATCCTTTGATCTCCCCTCACAACTTCGACTCCATGTGGCATGGGAAATTTCATCATGTAATGATAGATAGATGTGGCAACTTTAGTTCATGTAAGATAGGTTTTCCCAGTATAGCATTGTGATTTGATGGTATGTCAACTATGACAAAATCCTCTATGACTCTCCTAGTACATGGATGGTCTCGCAGTTCAACCATTAACACGATTTGGCCCTTTGGGGAGATACAGTCTCATGTGAAGCCCTATAACCTTGTGGGGTATGGTCGGAGATGCCTTTCATTGAGACCCATCTGTGCATATGTCCTCCAATATAAAACGTTGACAGAGCTTCCATTATCCACCAAAGTACGATGAATTCTGACTCTTGAAATAGACATGGTTATTACCAAAGCATCCGCATGTGGTTGTAAGATCCCTTCTGCATCTACCTCGCTAAAGCCGAAAGACTCATCCTACGTGGGCGTTGGGGCTCTAGCTGACAAGACCTGAAAACTGCTTCGAGTAACTTTTATACACTGACATCTTTGCCTCTTGGACCCTTCCTGGCTTTGGCTTCCACTCACCAGCATGCGGATTTCCACCTGTTGTTTACCTTAGATATCGACATGGTCTTTCTTCCATTCTTGACCTGAATTTGGTTCCCCCACAAATTCTTTCAAATGGCCTCTGCTGATTAACTTATCCAGTTCTACCTTCAAGTCCTTGCAGTGATCAGTGTCATGTCCCGCTGACCTGTGATATCTGCAATACCTTGATTGGTTGAGTTCAGACAACCTGGTCGTTAATAGTCTTGGTTGTGGTAACAACTTTTTGTCTTTAATGCTCATGAACACCACTTCAGGACTTGCATTCAGGAGGTGGATCATTACCGTTGTTGTTTGTTGTGGTTGGAATTAGTTTGGTCCTCGGAAATCACGTCTCTTTTCGGGATTACCCTTGTCACCTGTGGATTCCTTTTCCTTCCCTTTCGATTTTTCTTAGTCCCTTGCTGCCCCTTTTTCCTTTGCTCTACTGCGCTTAGCTTCCTCAAGACCTATTTCCCTATCTGTAATTGTTAAGAATTCACGGAAGGTTTTAGGTCCCTCTTCATGCACTATCCACCAGAACTTGGATTCTGGCCGAAGACCTGATATTACCGCCATGAGTAGTGCATCATCTAACACCTTATTGGTGTCCATAATTTGTCGATTGAACCGGACCAAGTAGCTCTTTAGCGACTCAGTTTTCCCTTGTTTTATGGTGACAAGCTGTTCTTTCGGGGTAGTCCTAGTCTTAGCCACCATGAAGTTGTAAAGGAATTGAGAGGATAGGTCTCCCTAGCTCTTTATGGAATGGTCTGGTAGAGTGCATAGCCATCTTTGAGCCCTATCTCCTAGTGTCAGTGGAAAGGTCATGCACATGATCGCATCGCTTACTCCCAGCAATTCCATCCAAGACGTGTAATGATCTAAGTGTGCCTCCGGATCTGTTGTTCCACCATAGCTAGGCATTTGCGGCATTTTGATCTTACTAGGAAACATCTCCTTCAATATTTCTTTTGAGAAGGGTGAAGATCTAGTCGGAGGAGTGGTATCATGAGGATGGTTGTAATACCACCTTTCATTTTTACGTATTTCTTGAAATTTACGCAATTATTTTGTTTATGTTATTGTGAATTATTTAATTGATAATATTATTGTTTAAAGTTCGAATTATTTTGCAGTGGAAGGGCTTGGGCGTCGCCTCGATCGATGTGCCAATTAAAAAGTTTATAAAATTTTTTGAACTCTATGTATAATTAATTATTTTATTTGTTAAGCTTGTTAAATTCTATTTGTCATTGAGTAGTAAGTTATTTAAATTTCATTAAATTGAGATTGGGTAAAGGTTTAGGGCTAATTGAAGTTTTATTGGGAGTTGTGGACTTAAATTTCTAAATTAGAGAGAATTGAGGGGCCAAGTTGCAAATTCCAAAAGATTATATCTAAACCTAACCTAACCTAAAGCCTAAAACTCTCATATCTCTCTCACTCACGACATCTCCCTCACGCTCGCTGCTCTTGGTCTCCGCCCCTCACTCCCTCACCGTTCGCTCTCTCACTCTCTCTCGCTGTCTCGCCTCTATCTCTCACCCGAGCTTCTCAATTCGACGCCACCCACACCGTCGACAACCCTAACGACGCTGACACCTCCACCTGGTAACATTCGCCTTTCCCCCTCACGCTCACTGTCACACGCACCCACACACACAAACCTGCACACGGTTTACACACGCTCACACAGTTATGTATATATTGATTTGTGGGTATGTATATATATAGGTATGTGTATGTATATTACGTGAATACCCATTTATTTCAGATTTCGAAATTATAAAGATTTAATTGATTTAATTGATTTTCCTATCAGTTTAGGATAAATTCGAGAATTTTATATTTGTTAACTGTTAGAATTGTTGATTTCGTTGTTTTGGTTAAGTTTGAATTATGAAGACAATTTTTCAGATTTCGAAAATGGAATCATTAATTTGGTTAATTGATATATTTTTAGTTTAATTCTTATGTAATAACCGTAAATTCAGATTTGGGGCAATGTTTATATATGTATATTCCCAATTTTAAAATAAAATTTAGATTTGAAGAAAGATTTTATTTAAATGTATGCATTTTCAGATTTTGGAATTTAAAGGATTCAATTAGCTCTATTGCCTAGTGTGAACGTGAGTTATAATTGAAATGTTTAGATTTGGGGAAAATTTCAAGAATTGGTAGAGTTGTTATTTGATCATTTTGTTAATTTTGGTTTAAGTAAAATATATTTACTTGAGGTTAAAATTAATGGGTAAGAAGATTTTCTAATTCGCAATGAAAATTTGGATTTTTTGTTTAGAATATGGCATGCTAGGGTTTGACAAAACTTTAAACCTCGTTTGAATAAAATTGTGGATCACGTTGAAGTTTTAACCTCAGTCAGGATTTTGGTTTACTATTGAAAAGTATTGTGATTATGTGTATACTAAATTAGAATTTCAAGTAATGAGGTGGTTTTAAATTCAATTTTAGTGTATATGTTTGACTTATAGTTACAATTTTCAGACTTTCGAAATTTATGAAATTTGTAGTTTAGTTAACTGTTCGAGTAAAGTTTGAACAAATGGTGATTTTCAAATTTATGAATAGTTAGAATGCAAATTGGATTTGTCTTCATGAAATTTAATTTTTGATGAATGTTCTATAGCTTAGACCTTTGTGTAAATTGATAAGTTAGATTTCAATTATTGCTATTGAAGTTAATCTCTTATTCCGAATGTAGTATGATTTGTATTTGAGATGGCTTAAGATTCCACTTGGTTTGAATTGTAAATCACCTGAGAGGCTCAACCTCATTTAGGAGTTTCAAATGTAATTTTTGAACTAAAATTTTATTTCATTAAATGAATGGATACAACTAGGATTTTGGTACATTGACGGCGCTGGCAGCCGAGCCTCCTCCACTTACAAATTCAGAAACGGTAAATACTAAGGACTGCAAGTAAGTAAACTTCGCCCTATTTTTATAGAAGTTGAATGTAAATGTGAAATGTACAAATGACTGTCTTGCAACTTACTTGCTTTGATGAATTTCATTTACTTTATGAAAGTATATGTTATTGAGAAGAATGTTCAAGCATGCACATTTTTATGTCATTGCATCATCAAGCATGCATTGGCATTGAAATTGGGAAGTCAAATGTTTTTAAATGAAAGAAATGTGTCAAGGTGCAAGTTTGTTCAAACGTTATGTATCCCAGCTTTTTAAGAAATGAATGGGTGTACTTCTAGTTCATGAAAGATGCGAGTGGGAAATGGGGCGCGGGGGACCGGCGTACACGAATGTAATGAGCTGCTTTGCGGTGGAATGAAGTGAATGAGCCGCTTTGAGGTGGAATGAAATGAATGAGCCGCTTTGCGGTGGAATGAAATGAATGAGCTGCTTTTCGGTGGAAATGTGAAAGTTAATCTGGTTCCAAATAAGAATTTCCCACTGTTATCTGATTGACTAGAAGATACACCAAGTGAGCTCACGATGGAAATGAAGTGAAAGTTTTGAAATGAAATGAAAGTTCGAAAAGTTTGAAAGTTTTGGAAAGTAAAGTAAATTGGGATACATATATGAAATTTTTAAAGCATTCATGTCATAAGCTTGCATTTCATGCATAAAGTTTACTTACTGAGCTTTAGCTCACCCCAATCCCTCCCCAACATTTCAGGTGATAAAAGTTAGGTGATCCGAGGAGAGCACTCGACAGCTGACTCAGGCTATACCCGCTTCAACCCTTTTAAAATAAAGTTTAAATTAGAATTTATTTCAATTTCTCATTATTTATTCTTTAATTCATGTATTATTGAGGTTAAATTACCTCTTATTTCATTTGCTAAAGTTTATTTACTTAGAATTATATTTTTGAGGGGTTTGGGATTTATTGTAATGGTTTGGATGATGTTTGGGATTGAATGAGTTGAGATGTGTACTTTAAAATGATTTTGATGTCCCTCTACAGGTTGGCTATGTCCAATTTACAAAGGAGACTTTGTCGAAATTTCTGTAAAATTTCATAATAGAAAATGAAAATGTTGAGGTTTTTAAATGATTTATTTCCGCATTTAAGTAACGAAAAGTTAACACGCCTGGGTTTAAGATTTTGAACTTGGGGTGTTACAATGGTGCTCTCTTTGCTTTCCCTCGAGGTCACTCAATCGTTTCCTTAATGCATTCAGCTCCTCCTCATCTCTCCCTTTGTTCTCGGGATCCGATTCACTTAGGTCAATCTTTGCGGCGCCTTTGGTTTTCGCTTTGAGTGCATTACTTTTGACTCTAGGAGGCCCAAGATATGGGCTATGAGTAGACCTCTCTGAGTGATACGATTCTGCCCGTCCTCTATTCATCTCCGAGACCCTTCCTTTCTGGGCTGGTGTTGTTAGCTCCGGACTAAAACGGCTGAAAACACTACGTGTCCTCTTGGGTGATCTTTTGTTGTGGATTGCTTTCTCCGGTTGAGCTTTCTGATCTATCATACGTATAACTGAGCTTCCGGGGTACTTGTCTATTTTCGGGGGGTTGGTGAGGTGGTTCCTGTATGGTAAGGGGAGCTTGAGGGTTTCCTTGTGGTTGATGTTGCATCCTTTTAACTACTTGTGTCAAGTTTCGCAATTGACGCATGACCTCAACCATTTGGGGGTCCGGACAGGGCCTGACTTCCAGGTCGTCTTCCTTCCTTGTTCCACCTTGTACCTCTGCCTTGTTCCCATGATTGATCCTTGAACCATGGTCATCCATGCTATCTGAAGATTGTTAACAACTATGGGGTATCCGAACTGGTTGGACGTACTGTTGTTATACCACAAGCAGCCCTCCTTCTAATGCCAATTGTTGACGGTTGAAATATAAATATTCTAAGTCAGCAAGAAGAATAAGTGAATGTCAATTATGCAAAGAAAAAATTGTATGTGGAAGAAGTGAATCCCAGGTCGGAATGGACGGTCTGGACTCCACGTATGCTTTTGTATATCTTTATATATAATAGGCTTTGAAGCAGCGAAAGTTGGGATCCTTTTATGAGCTACCCTCTCCTATATTTATAGGGAAAAATGGGTGAGCTGGCTTATTAAAATACCTGACTATCTGATATTAGGACATCACCGAACTACTTAGGTTGTTACAAAGTACAAAGTAGTTGACTTTTAATTAGTTCATCTATCTTAATGTCAGAATAACTAACTTAACTGCTATTTGACTGACTAAAATCTTATCTTTGTCTAATGAACTTTACATGATCTAGTGTCCAAACATTCCAAATGGTCTGGTTTGATCTTCAAATGGTCCGTGTCCAACCTGACACTGTCAGGTCGGTCCCATTTGTCCAGGTCGGATCTCTTCAATGACTGAATCTGATATGACTGACCTGAACATGTCTGGTCATCCACATCATCATCTTTGTCCATGTTGGACTAGCCATCAATAGGTTTCATTCACGATGGTAAACGCCGTGTTATTATTATTCCAATCTGATTGGAATAAGATGAATTCAAATCTCTATTTCTAATTCATCCTCAACTCACCAAGATCGATTAATTCACGTCGTCGTCCAAGATTGACATCTAGCAATATGTCAAGGATTGCCATATGAAAAGAAAATTAATGTGGCATGACAAGACCTATTTATGTGCGGTTACCGTGGAAATATAATTCGTTCATCAATATAGCCCAATTAGTTAAGAGATATGGATAGCGTCAATCTCATTTCAACCAATTATGTTATTCCCATCTTCTCTTAGTTGATCTTGTTTTGACAGAAAACATCTGTTCAACTCATAACTTCACTCTGGCCAAGGAATTTACATCAACTTAAGTGGGTGAAATACGGGTTATAATCTCCTACTACCCAAGAGTGACGAATCATCATATTGGACATACACAACCTTTATATGACTCTCACTATACTCGTACGACATCATCCTGATGACTCCCTCTCAAGTGCCAACATCAACGCTCGCCAAAGCGTGGCAATCCTCATATAAGATTCTATGACGTCCTTAAGTCAAAGGACAAAATCCACAACCACGCATTAGAGATTCACCATTGATGCTTGGATAGTTACGCATGTGAAATCTCTAGACGGGTCAACCAATGCTTCGTTCGTCTAACAATCCATCCAAGTACTCATTAGAATGTCCCTCTACATTCTAGCATGTAAGATAAGCTACTTTCTTCATAAGAAATAAATGCAACACATGCTAGTCTAACTATAACAACAATATCCGTATCTTGTTGTTACTTCGACTAGGGAAAATTTTAGAATAAGTTATTAATGAATTGTATCTCACAGACACAACACTTTGTGACTTACAAGTTAATTAAACTTACTCTATGGACTCTATTATTTAAATGATGAGTTAAACTCAATGTAATAATAGATCTGCCTTTACTGAGACTATGATAATATATATGTTATGTTATCACAACTGTAACACCCCAAGTTTAAATTCTAAAACCTAGGCGTGTTAACTCTCATTCACATTATATGCGGAAATGAATCGTTTAAAACATTTAAACCTTTCATTTTCTATTATAAAATTTTACAAAAATTTCGGCAGAGTCTCCTCTATAAATTGCACTTAACCAACCTGTAAAGGGACTTCAAAACCATTTTAAAGCATACATCTCAACTCATTCAATCCCATACATCATCAAAACCATTCAATAAGTCCCCAACTCCTCAACGATATATTTCCAAGTAAATAAACTTTAGCAAATGAAATAAGAGGTCATTTAACCTCTAATACTACACTAATACTTATTCAAAGCTAATTGCAATCAAATCATTAACAATAATAAATGAAGGAATAATTAATGAGAAATTTAAATGAATTCTAATTTAACTTTATTTTCAAAAAAATTGAAGGTAGGTATAGCCTGAGTCTGTCGCCAAGTGCTCTCCTCGTCTCATCTAGCTTTCATCACCTGAAATATTAGGGAGGGATTGGGGTGAGCTAAAGCTCAGTAAGTAAACTTTATGCAGGTGATGCATGCTCATGACATGAAATTCCTTAGACCATTCAAAGTAATTACCCCCATCTACTTTACTTTTTAAGACATTCTTACTTTCCAAAATTTGCAACCGCCAAGCGGTTTAATATTTTCCACCGTCAACCGGTTTAGCAATCGTCACCGCAAAGCAGTTTAATATTTTCCACCGCCAAGCGGTTTAGCAATCGTCACCGCAAAGTGGTTTAATATTTGCCACCGTCAACCGGTTTAGCAATCGTCACTGTAAAGCTGTTTAATATTTGCCACCGTCAACCGGTTTAGCAATCGTCACTGCAAAGCGGTTTAATATTTGTCACCATCAACCGGTTCAGCAATCGTCACCGCAAAGCGGTTTAATATTTGCCACTGCCAAGCGGTTTAATTCGGGTAGGCCGGTCTCCCACTCCCCATTTCCCACTCACACCTTTCATGGCATAGAAGTACACCCATTCTTTCTTAAAACTTGGGATACATACATTTTGAGAAAACTTAAACTTACCACATTCTTCATTTAAAATCATTTGACTTCCCCAACTCAATGAAAATGCATGCTTGACGATGTAGCAACATGATAACATGTATACTTAAACCTTCTCTTAATAACACATACATGTATAATGTTCATAGAAAGCACCACAAGCAAATAAATTTCAAGAATATAATTTAAGCCCATTAATTACACCTTAAACATTTAACTTCAATGAAAATAGGGGAAGTTTACTTACCTGACGTCCTTAGCATTTACCGTTATCTGGATTTGGAAGTGGAGGAGCCTCGACTGCCCTGTCGTCAATGTACCAAAATCCTAGTTGTATCCATTCATTTAGTAAAATATACTTTCAGTTCACAAACACATTCTTTATTCATTTTAATAATAATCAAACATTAACCGAGATTAAAACTTCAATTTAACCCAAGCGTGACTTTACATAATAACCAAAACACATAAAACCATTTTCGAGACAAGAAATGAATCTCAATGCACATTAGAAGGCCTTCTCATCTTTTAAATTCAAATTCAAACTCAAAATTACATAACTTTAGAAATTACTTAATCGTGATTCTAACAAGTTCACAAATCTTAAAATAACCATTTATTACAAACTTTACCAAAAAGCAATTAACTAATTTCATAAATATAATCAAATTTGAAAAACTGAATCTATAACTTTTAATCCAAAATTAACCTAACCATTGGTCCATTGGTTAACAATTGAATTCATATATAAAAATATAAGAATTAACTAGCTAATATGACTAAAGCCATTTATATCAATACATGAAAACTCTCAAATTTCTCAATTTACCCAGAATAACATAAACTTAATTAACTAACTCAAATTTAAACAAAGTATTTTCCAAAATTTTTAAATCTGAAAAATTGTCTTCATAATTCAAACTTAACCAAATATTTAACTAAGTTACAAAATTATCAATACATATATATACACACCACACACACATTGTCCAACATCTCAAATAAACAATTTAAAATTCGAAATCTAAACAAGTCCAAAATCTGAAATTTCATATGTGCCAGATACATAATAACATCCCATATCCATTTTAGTGTTGGGGTGTGTGTGTGAAACCCGTGTGTGAGGCGCACTGAGCTGTGTGTGTGTGTGTGTTCTGTCGTGTGTGTGTGCGTAAGGGAGGAGGGTAGGGGTTACCCGGTGGTGCGGCGACGAGAGGGAGGAGAAGCCGTGAGAGAGACGGAGAGGGAGAGACCGAGACAGAGCGAGAGGCTGAGAGCGAGAGCTAGACAGCGAGGGACGTGAGGCGAGAGAGAGATAGACGAATCTGAGGTAGGTTTAGGTTTAGGATTAAGATTTTAATCTTTTGAAATTTTGCAAATTACTCCCTCAAGTCTCCTCCTCTATCTAATTAAGTCCATAAGTTTTATTTACTCTCCAATTGTGACTAAACTTTCACCCAATTTTCCATTTAACACAATTAATAGAAAATAGCATGTTTAGGCAATAAAACAATGTATCACATAAAATTACACATAAACTGTTAAAATAAACAATTTATAAACTTTTAATTGGTACATTGATCGAGACGGCATCCAAGTCCTTCCACTGCAAAATAATTCATATTATCGACATTAAGATATCATTAAATTTAAAATTTATAATAACATTAAAATAATTATTACGTGAAATTTAAGGATGCACGTAAAAATGAAATGCGGTATTACAATTCCTTACCCCCTAAAAAGAAATTTCTTCCTCGAAATTAAAACTTTCCAAAAAGGTGTGGATACTTGGCACGCATTTCATCTTCGCGTTCCCAAGTAGCCTCTTCTACTGCATGATTCCTCCAAAGGACTTTAACTAATGTTACCTTCTTTCTCCTAAGTTTCTTATTAGCCTTTTCTAAGGTTCTCGCATGTGACTATTCATTAATCAATTTCTCACGAAGATCTAATTACTCATAGCTGAGATTATAAGATGAGTCTGGATAATACTTCCTCAGCAATAAGACGTAAAATACCTTTTGTATCCCAGATGGTTTTGGTAGCAATGCAATCAGATAAATTAGGTCACTCATCATTTCTAGCCTCTCAAGGGGCCAACAAAAAGGCTCAACCTTCTTTTCTTCCCAAACCTCATAATTCATTTCATTGGAGCTACCTTCAAAAAGATCATATCGCCTACGGCGAATTCCAAAAATTTCCTTCTTTTGTCCACATAGCTTTTCTGTCTACTCTGTACAATTTTCATTTGTTGACGAATCTTTTCAGCAACTATTTCTGTCTATTGTACTATTTCTAGACCCAATAGTTTTCTTTCTCCTATCTCATCCCAATGAACTGGTGATCTACACTTCTTCCTGTATAGTGCCTCATACGTGACCGAAGTTTGATAGTTATTGTTCTAGGAACCCATCAACCGACATTATCCCACTTATGAATACATTCACTAACTTTGTATTTCCAGCCTTTCATAGGCTCTATTCTAACGTCTAAACCTTAATATATATATTGATTGATCACATTCTTAAAACTAAAATCAAGAAGATTTACCAAAATAAGACTTTATAATCCAAAATTAGTGAAACTTGACGTCCATACCAAAATATACAGTAGAAATACTAAACTTTGACAGAATCTTTCTGGAAAGATTTACAAACAAAATCCTTTCTAAACATGCTGACATTTCTTTTAAAATCGGAGGATCAAACTTAAATCTTATAACCCATACTTATATATTGCAATCAAGTATTCAGCATCATACACTCATCTTAAAACTAAAGTCAAGGTACTAATTTAAGAATCCATGCTTTCGAAATCATCATAACAACAATACTCTAACCAAGAATTTTATAAACAAATCATTGACCTGTCACCAATGAATAAGACTTTTGTGATTTATATAGGGTTCCTCATCAAGTTTACTTAACCCAAAGATACAACTCCACAATAAGTAAAAGTTACACTAATGATCATCTTAGATTTTAACCAATCCAAATTTATGTATATTCCATGGAGATCTCAAAATGGATAATATACTTTACTCACATCTAATGCACAACCAACAATGAGTAACCACAACTACATCACCAAAATTTTAAATAAATTCATCTATCTTATCATAAACAAATGAAGTTTCCCGACCATAGGTCATATTTAGCAATAAACAAATCATTGATCAAGATAAGATTAATTAGTTCAAACATATCATCACACTATTCTTCCATAAGACAATCATAACATTCATTAACTATCTATTCACCATAACTTGTGGTAATCATGTGACATGTCACTTATCACCATACCAAATGACTTCAACATTTAATCATATCAATCTCCTTAAGATCACAGCATAATAACCATCATATATATCACATGAACATTTCTACATCAATAAACCACTAAGATTTTACATATACCAATCTCTCAATCTCAATAAATCTTAAATTTTACAATTCTTTACTCTCTCAGTTGCCTAGAAGCGTAGGCCATCACCTTGTCATATTGCATAAGAACACAATCGAGCCCTTTTAATGAAGCATCACTGTATATGACCAACCATTCATCTCCTTGTGGAATAGTTAAAATGGGCACGGTTGTCAACCGTGTTTTTAACTCCTCAAAACTCTGTCACGATCCGAAATCTACTGAAATTTTGTATCCTTTCTAGTCAACTTAGTCAACGGTGAGGCAATATTGGAAAAAATCTTTCCACAAATCTTCGATAGTAACTCGCTAATCCAATGAAACTTCGGACATCCTTAACACTAGAGGGTGTTGGCCAACTTCAAACTGCCTCAATTTTACTCGATCAACCTCAATACCTTCCTTTGATACAATATGCCCAAAGAAGGGCACCCTATCTAGCCAAAACTCACACTTCTTGAACTTAGCTAATAATTTCTCTTCTCTAAGCTTCTAAAGCACAATTCTCAAATGTCTTTCATGTTCTTCATCAGACCTCGAATAGATCAATAAGACTATGACCATTTCATCTAGGTATTCTTTAAAGATCCAATGTATTAAGTGCATAAATGTCGCAAGAGTATTTGTTAACCCAAACAGCACTACCAAGAACTCATAATGTCCATATCTAGTACGGAAAGTTGTCTTTGGAAGGTCCTCTTCCTTGATCCTCGAATGATGGAAATCAGATTGCAAATCGATCTAAGAAAAATACCCCAAACCTTGAAGCTAATCAAACATATCCTCAATTCTTCGCAATGCATATTTATTCTTTATTGTCACCTTGTTTAATTCTCTGTTTTCTATGCAAAGTCTCATAAAACCATCTCTCTTCTTTACGTATATAGCACAAGAGTAATCCGTAGCGAAAAGCTAGTTCGAATAAAACCTTTGTCCATAAGATCCTATACTTGCTCTTTGAGCTCTTTAAGTTCTGCAGGAGCCATCCGATATGATGGCTTGGATACTAGAGCTATCCAAAACACTAATTCGATGGTGAATTCAATCTCTCTATCAGGTGGTAGATCATAAAGATCGTTTGGTAACATATTTAGACATTCTCGAACAATTGAAGTTTGTTCAAAAGAGAAGGGCCTATCTTAATCAGCTCAATTACTGTAGCTAATTAGGCCTTACAACTTATATTCACCAACTGACGAGCATTGATCACCTACACTATCGAAATAGAAAGCTTCACCTCAACCCCAACAATTGAAAAGGGGTTTTGTTTGGAGTTTCAGACACCACCTTATTGTGACTGACGATTGAAGCATTATATCGTAATAACAATTCCATTCCCATCTTGACATCAAGATCGTAGATATCCGGTGTTATGAGATCTATCATCTACTCCTTCCCATTTACCATGATCGGGAAATCGTTTAACGCATATCTTGAGTTCAAAATTTCTCCAAAATGTGTTGGCAAGCAAAACTCAATCTCCAATTACCGAGATGGGTAAATCAATTTTCCTATGATTATGGGACTATCAAATGAGTGGGTAGTCCCGAGATCAAATATGATAAGTGCTTAATACTAAGTTCGATGACTTCTCAACTTCCGGCTTGGATATAATATACATTCTTGCCGATGTAGTCTCCATGACTCAAAGCACTATTCGCATTTACTTCATATCTTTCACATAAGGAACTTACAAACATTACCCAATTTTTATAATAACCATTACCATCTCATATTCTCATTTACATAATCAAGGTATACACGCCATATTCAACTTTACAACATTACATATTAACATGCAAAAAATTTACAATACTGGGAACATTACCGGGCATTTACTAACTTGAAAAGAAATTTAACTTACCAGATGATCGAGGGAGGAGCACTTGAGGCGTGACTCAGTACCCGAACCATTTTCAAATAAATTTTAAAAGTCTGCAAAATCGCTTTTAAAACTCTTAGCTCTGATACCAAAAATGTAACACCCCAAGTTTAAATTCTAAAACCTAGGCGTGTTAACTCTCATTCACATTATATACGGAAATGAATCGTTTAAAACATTTAAACCTTTCATTTTCTATTATAAAATTTTACAAAAATTTCGGCAGAGTCTCCTCTATAAATTGGACTTAACCAACCTGTACAGGGACTTCAAAACCATTTTAAAGCATACATCTCAACTCATTCAATCTCATACATCATCAAAACCATTCAATAAGTCCCAAACTCCTCAACGATATATTTCCAAGTAAATAAACTTTAGCGAATGAAATAAGAGGTCATTTAACCTCTAATACTACACTAATACTTATTCAAAGCTAATTGCAATCAAACCATTAACAATAATAAATGAAGGAATAATTAATGAGAAACTTAAATGAATTCTAATTTAACTTTATTTTCAAAAAATTGAAGGTAGGTATAGCCTGAGTCTGTCGCCAAGTGCTCTCCTCATCTCATCTAGCTTTCATCACCTGAAATATTGGGGAGGGATAGGGGTGAGCTAAAGCTCAGTAAGTAAACTTTATGCACGTGATGCATGCTCATGACATGAAATTCCTTAGACCATTCAAAGTAGTTACCCCCATTTACTTTACTTTTTAAGACATTCATACTTTCCAAAATTTGCAACCGCCAAGTGGTTTAGCAATCATCACCGTAAATTGGTTTAATATTTTCTACCGTCAACCAGTTTAGCAATCGTCACTGCAAAGCAGTTTAATATTTACCATCGCCAAACGGTTTAGCAATCGTCACCACAAAGTGGTTTAATATTTTCCACCGTCAACCGGTTTAGCAATCGTCACCGCAAAGCGGTTTAATATTTGCCACCGTCAACCGGTTTAGCAATCGCCACCGCAAAGCAGTTTAATATTTACCACCGTCAACCGGTTCAGCAATCGTCACCGCAAAGCTGGTTAATATTTGCCACCGCCAAGCGGTTTAATTCGGGTAGGCCGGTCTCCCGCTCCCCATTTCCCACTCACACCTTTCATGGCATAGAAGTACACCCATTCTTTCTTAAAACTTGGGATACATGCATTTTGAGAAAACTTAAACTTACCACATTCTTCATTTAAAATCATTTGACTTCCCCAACTCAATGAAAATGCATGCTTGACGATGTAGCAACATGATAACATGTATACTTAAACCTTCTCTTAATAACACATACATGTATAATGTTCATAGAAACCACCAAAAGCAAATAAATTTCAAGAATATAATTTAAGCCAATTAATTACACCTTAAACATTTAACTTCAATGAAAATAGGGGAAGTTTACTTACCTGACGTCCTTAGCATTTACCGTTATCTGGATTTGGAAGTGGAGGAGCCTCGACTGCCCATGTCATCAATGTACCAAAATCCTAGTTGTATCCATTCATTTAGTAAAATATACTTTCAGTTCACAAATACATTCGTTATTCATTTTAATAATAATCAAACAATAACCGAGATTAAAACTTCAATTTAACCTAAGCGTGACTTTACATAATAACCAAAACACATAAAACCATATTCGAGATAAGAAATGAATCTCAATGCACATTAGAAGGCCTTCTCTTCTTTTAAATTCAAATTCAAACTCAAAATTACATAACTTTAGAAATTACTTAATCGTGATTCTAACAAGTTCACAAATCTTAAAATAACCATTTATTACAAACTTTACCAAAAAGCAATTAACTAATTTCATAAATCTAATCAAATTTGAAAAACTGAATCTATAACTTTTAATCCAAAATTAACCTAACCATTGGTCCATTGGTTAACAATTGGATTAATATATAAAAATCTAAGAATTAACTAGCTAATATGACTAAAGCCATTTATATCAATATATGAAAATTCTCAAAATTCTCAATTTACCCAGAATAACATAAACTTAATTAACTAACTCAAATTTAAACAAAGTATTTTCCAAAATTTTTAAATCTGAAAAATTGTCTTCATAATTCAAACTTAACCAAATATTTAACTAAGTTACAAAATTATCAATACATACATATATATATATATATATATATATATATATATATATATATACACACACACACACCACACACACATTGTCCAACATCTCAAATAAACAATTTAAAATTCGAAATCTAAACAAGTCCAAAATCTGAAATTTCATATGTGCCACATACATAATAACATCCCATATCCCTTTTAGTGTTGGGGTGTGTGTGAATCAGTGTGTGTGTGTGTGTGTGTGTGTGTGTGAAACCCGTGTGTGAGGCGCACTGAGCTGTGTGTGTGTGTTCTGTCGTGTGTGTGTGCGTAAGGGAGGAGGGTAGGGGTTACCCGGTGGTGCGGCGACGAGAGGGAGGAGAAGCCGTGAGAGAGACGGAGAGGGAGAGACCGAGACAGAGCGAGAGGCTGAGAGCGAGAGCTAGACAGCGAGGGACGTGAGGCGAGAGAGAGATAGACGAATCTGAGGTAGGTTTAGGTTTAGGATTAAGATTTTAATCTTTTGAAATTTTGCAAATTACTCCCTCAAGTCTCCTCCTCTATCTAATTAAGTCCATAAGTTTTATTTACTCTCCAATTGTGACTAAACTTTCTCCCAATTTTCCATTTAACACAATTAATAGAAAATAGCATGTTTAGGCAATAAAACAATGTATCACATAAAATTACACATAAATTGTTAAAATAAATAATTTATAAACTTTTAATTGGTACATTGATCGAGACGGCATCCAAGTCCTTCCACTGCAAAATAATTCATATTATCGACATTAAAATATCATTCAATTTAAAATTTATAATAACATTAAAATAATTATTACGTGAAATTTAAGGATGCACGTAAAAATGAAAAGCGGTATTACATCAACAATTGGATTTAGAGCAAAACATATATTCTCCCACTAGATCCAATAGCTTATGTATCCTATACATATAAATATTTATACGACAATCATACTCCTGTTTGGATAGTGGTTTTACAGGTGGATCTTTGATATGTGACTCTTCACATATTCAACATTTTCAAGGTTAGTGGGCACGAATTCTATTTTTTCTACAATCTTCGAATGAGATAGTAGCCACTAAATACATACTCAAATCATCGATGAGACTCAGTTCCCTCGCTTGCGCGATGACTCCATTTTCGTCACAGTACTCATTATTGGAGCTACAATGTAAGGAACAATCATAGTTCACTAATGAACTAAATGATCAAAATTTCTTCGCAAGCACCTATGTATTTGGTCTCAATTGTATAGTTAGTGGTCTTCCTTATTTGAACCATTTAAAATTGGCCACACAACTACTACAAGTTAATTCACAATCAGACCGAAGATTCCTTCATCCTTTCCCAGAATGAAGGATTGTATCTCTATACCCAAAGACTGTAAGTCTACAATTCTCCTCGTCTCTATTGTATTCTTAGTGCTTCTCAAGTACTCAATAATACAAAAGATGTCATACATAGTGTCGTGTTTAAGAAGATCTTATTGTCAAACAATCAAGTATCTTCTCCATATCATTCTTTCTCAATGTGTTCTAAGCACCATTTTGAGAAGATTAACACCAAAACTTTTGGAATAGAATCCTACATTGGATTCATTCATGCTAACCCATTAGCATTTTATCTATGTACATGGATTGAGAAATCAAAACAACCTTTCAGATCTATTTTTATAGATTCTGGTTCCCAAAATGAAGATCTTATTTCTCATCTATCATGGAGAAATTTTAAATAATTGCACTTTCACTTTCTAGATTAGAGATTCAACTTTTGATCAATAATATGTCATCTACATATAATATCAGAGATGTTGAACACTCCCACTAACCTTTTAGATACACACATGATTCATCTATAATTTTTGTTAAAATAAACATTTTGATTATCTCATCAAAATTAAGATTCTAGCTCCGTGAGGCTTGCTTTTATCCATAATTAGATCTTTGTAACTAGTGTACTTTGTTTATATATTTAAGGATTCAAAAATCTCGTAATCATAGCATGTTGCTACCGCAAGAAAAATCCGAATTGATTTAGAGTAAATGTATTTACAGCCTATGGGATCTTGGATTCTATGGCTTCCTGCCATCTTATTTAGTCAACACTTGACTTAGTTTCTATGTAAATATAGGCTCATTATCCTTAATGACTAATATTATATCAGCAATGAAGGATGTGTAACTCAATGGAGAGTATACATGATCCTAATATCTTTACAGGGAACTAGTACGTTCTCAGTCTTCACTACGTCCTGAGTATTGTGCATGTTCCAAGCATTAATCTGTATCTCATTCAATGCAACACGGATTCTAGCTTAAATAATCGATTAAATATTTATGTGATATAATGAACTATTTCATGTTCTACTTTTACTCTCACTGTCTTCTCTTAGATGAACTATTTCTCTACGATATTGACAAAATTTGAGATAGACTTTTTTCTTAATAGGAAAGTAGAAATAATATCTCACTATCTTTTGTATATCCTACAATATATATATATTGGACTGAGGCTATTGGTTATCCAAATTTGGAATATACTTCTAATAAGTATTCAAGTCTTAAATCTTAACACGAGGAAGATTAGACCTTTGAAATCTATATCTTATATAGATCTTCATCAACCGATTATCATGGAACACGACAGAGTGTGTAACGTAAAGTGTTCTATCCAAAACTCCAAAAACTGTTTTGGAGTTTCTGCGTGCCTTCATCAATGATTGCATCAATTGCAATCTTTCTCCTTTCGGATACGTCATTTTGCCGAGGTGTATGCGAAAGAGTTATTTTTATGAAAATTATGTTCTCATAACATAATCTTAAAGTCAATCAATTTAAAATATTCTTCATATTGATCAGATTTACGTGCTTAGAATATTTTTCTCATTTTGGCCTTCTAATTTATATCTGTATTCAAACTCTAAGATTTAAATTTAATTATAAATAACAATGACTATCAAGGTTATCTAATTATTAAAGACCACTCTGATATATGCCCACTTACATCCGAATGTAACAGGCTTAGTGGATCAACCATCCCACTTTTCCCTTTTGCCAAGAAAATTGACTAATCAATTTACCTCCAAAGTGTGATATATATATATATATATATATATATATTAATGGAAATAGTCAAGTGTCAGATTTAATTGTGACTTCTTATTTTCCTTATTAACATTTAGAATATAGACTAATCACTTCATGTCCAAACATGAAGTGGAAGTGTCATTCTTCATCAAACTTCTCACTTCTTCAATTCGGCTAAGGAAGCCTCGCAATTATTAATTTAATGTCCTATTATTGGCATGTTCGAGAAGAGTATTCTCAATTATATCGTGTTTGAGATAAGTTCTCAAAGGATGATGCCAATTCAAGGATTTCATTCCAATGAACTTGCTCGGTGTCAATTACACTATATAAGTTCAAGTAATAACTCAAATTTTAAAACTCATACAACAAAAACAAAAATAAATAAAAATAGAATCATGTATTATCATCCATAAATCAATTTAATAAGGTCTTTTATTAAATCGATTGCTCCCACTTTTTACCGGAATTAATGACCCTCTACATTAATCTCGTAAAATTTTGTAAGATTAACAGTGGGCTAAGATCCCTTTGTTCTATAGAACCTTGAGTGACTCAACAAGCCCTAATAAAACATCGAGGTAGATACTCCTATCAATCACATCTCTATATGACTCCTAGATCATTAAATAGACAACTCTTTGTCGCACACATCTTATATATTTACTTGACTGAGCCTCCAAAATCTCATCTCCTTGAATGACTCAACAAAAAATAGATTTCGGTTAAATTCTACCCATGACTCAAAAACATCTTATGTTTCATAGTGATAAAACACACCTTCCCACTTGCAACTTTGAGTGACTCAACAAACCGCATCGAAGGTGGATTCTGGTTTTTCACTATAACAATGGAAGGTACTTTGTATTAACCAATTAATACAAATTTAATAAATTGGTTCCAAAATTATATCCCTTTGATTTATTCAAGAAAGGATGTGGTTTTGGTTAAGTCCGACCCATCGTTTAGAAATATATGATACTCCATAATGAGAATATCTATCATCGAGCAGTCTTGAGTGACTCAACAAGCGACATCGATAGCGAACTCTGGTTTTTCATTATAATAATGGAAATCATAGAATTTAATATAGTTTTAAGTGAGGGATTTGGTCTCATCATTCCTATGTATATTAACTAAAATCTACCATGCAATTAATCATACATATTATAATATTGTGGATGATTATGGATGGAATCTATATAGTCTTCTCAAGCCATGAAGAAGACTAATTTGTCAATTCCTAGGGGAAATTGCATTCGACCATCGAATGCTAAATGCAATAATCTTCATCTGCTACTGCAACCTATATCTTATATTAGTTGTCTTCTTTTGGGAAGCTCCAATATGTATGCTATACTAGTTGGCACGCAGGTCTGTATTAAATGGATGTGCCAGCCCATATCTACAAACTAGAGCTCACAGTCCCAAATAAATTAAATATTAGGCATGCAAGTCAAATTAAATAATGATAGGCTTGCAGGCTCAACCAATAAAAAAAGAATAAATTAATCATCCAACCAATCACATGGGTCGAGTCCATAACCATCCACTAAATATATATTCATCGTATAAATGTGTAATAATAGAATATCTAATATTATATAAATAAGTTTCAAGTTTCTAGCAATTTAGGTCGTCTAAACTAATTTAGATAAAACGGATCAAAACGATAATTAATCAAATTAATTAAAGCGTGTCCTATTCAATTAAAATCATATCTTAATCAAATATCAAATCAGAATCCAACTCTAATTCCAAAAGGGGAAAATGGAATAACATCTTAATTGAAGATAAACTCCTAAAATAAAATAAAATTCAATTTAGTAATTAATTAATCAAATTAATCAATTACATTAATTGACGAGTTTATTTAATTAGAATTAAAATTTAATTAAATTTTAAATTAGAGTCCAACTCTAATTTCAAGATTCTAGGGCTAACTGAATTTAGGATCAAATCCTAACAAAGATTCAATTAATAATCAATTAATCAAATTTATTAATTATTAAATCCAATTTAATTAAAATCAAATTTTAATTAAACAACAAATTAGAGTCCAAACTCTAATTCTAAAATTAGGGCAAATTGAATTAACATTTTAATTTAGGATAAAACTCCTAAATAAAATAAAATTCAATTTAGGGTCAAGTTTATATATATATTGTTATAATCCAACTTTAACAATGATTCAAAAATTGTGAAATTTTAAAATATAATTTGAAATGGGTCAAGATTTAAATTCTAGTCAAAGTTTTAAATTAGGTCAAACCCAATTTGAAATTCAAATTTAAAGCCATTTTAAAATTGCAAAATCCAAACCTTATTTTAAAATTATCAACAGGCCCCTCCAATTTCATAAATTGCATGGCAGGCCCCTCATTTCAAAGTTACGTTTGACCCTAATATCATAATTGCAGACATGGGCTCAAAATTTCAGAAACTTCAAACAAGCCAGTTTTGATAAATTTTAAATACTCGCAAGCGCACGAATCAATCGTAGTAAAGAAAAGTGATTGCAAGGTCGAACCCATAGGAACTGAATACTTTTAGAAAGTGTAATTTAATCTTATTTAACTATTATTCTAGCTAGTTGAAGAAAAGAATCAATTTGTTAGAATTACTTGAAACTAAATAATCATAAATAAAACAAGATTGCAATTTTTTTAAAGAACTTAAATTTTTTTTTTAAAAAACACCAAGAGGATCTATGAGTGGTTTTTATGCCTCCTCTTTGATTCCCTAGGAGGGGTTTGGATTCCCCTACCGTTTTATTAGAAAATGAAAGGAATTACAAGAGAGGGGGACATAGACCAAAACCTCTCAAAGGAAATTACAAATATCCTATGCATACCAAACAAGAAATCAAGCAAGAAGACAACAAACGACACTAGAAAGTCGTAAATAAGGAGTACTTACTCCCTTTACAATTCAAAACAAAATCCAAATACTCTAATCTATTCTAATATCTGGGCTCCACATTTATCAAGTCGGAGGAGACCTTTAGTTCTTTTATCAATTTAAGTTGGATTTAAAATCTCTATACTATTGGAATAATGACCCAAATTGGCGAGGTGATCAGCAACGTGGTTTCCTTCTCTATATATGTGACAGAACTGAATATTCATCTATGCGACAAGCTGCTGTATTTTCCTAAGTGTATATAGACTACTCCATGGACATTGACATCTGCTTAAACATATGTTTATCGCTGAGGATGAATCTGATTCCACAATGACATATAAACAACCTTTCTGTAAGCACAAATTGAGACCTGAAGCAATGGCTGAAAGTTCAGCATCCAGTATAGTGCCTTCTTGGAATTTTTCATGAAAGGCCCATAACATGATTCCATTCCTGTCTCTCGCAACACCTCCTCCAACAAGGTGTATTTCTTTTATGTAGGAGCCGTCAGTGTTCAATTTAATCCAAGGATCAAGAGGTTTGATCCCTTTAACCGGAATGCAGCTATGTGGATGCCACTGCTTTCTCCTACACCAAATAAGACCAGCTTTTTGGAATTTATCCAGATGAAATTGGATTTTCTTTTTAACTCTGTGGAGGCTCATCATTTTAATTTTGTGTTTAGCATTGTTTCTTTCCAACCGTAAGTACCAAAAGATCAACATAGGAACCAAAGAGATGATATCGCCTGGCTGAGCTTTAGTATAGATGATCCACTGTAAAAACTGTTGTCTTGGCATTGTGCACTAGTCTTGCTTTATACCACATGTCTCACTAAAATGTTTCCAGAGTTCACTAGCAATGGGATTGAAAAGGAAAATGTGTCTAATATTTTCTTCTTCACAGCAGCATTGACATTTCGAGGCGAGGGAGATACCAAATTTGGTTCTTATAATTTCATCAGATGAGATCCATCCATTCCATAATTTCATCATGAAGACAGAGATTTTATAGGGGACAGAGGGGTTCCAGATGTATTTTAGGCTAACCATCTTAGCTTTACACGATCTAATCTGTTCAAAGCAGCTTTCGGCGGTGAATTGGCCATTCAGATTGAGTTTCCATAAGATTATATCTTTAGATTTGTCAATATGAATGCTTTCAATATTATTGACAGTATACTAAGGGAGAAGCTATCTGAGTTTTTCCAAGTCCCATTCGCTATCCACCATACAGTCAGAAACTTTGATATTTTGGGACGAATTTTAAGAGGAATTCGTTAAGGTGCAGATTAGGAAGCCAATGATCAAGAATGTGATGCCCCAGGTTCTAATCACCCGAATCGTCACGTCATCATCTCGTCTAATTTTTGAAATAATATTAAGCGGAATAACATAACATTTCTAATTGGCAAGATTTATTAAATAATTTCAAAAACTGATAAATTTCAAATATTCTCCATTTGATGAAATAATATTTGCTAAGACATTTCAAATAAAAGATAAATGTTCAAAATCTCAACATTTCTCAAAATGTGATTATTCAACTGAAACAATAGTGAAATCTAATTATTCAAACATTAATGCCACAGCCTGCCCATCATTCGCCTCCATCTCCGATATCTGCAATTGTTGTTAAAAAGGGGTGAGTATTTCATTGAAATACTCAGTAGACTCATCGCCAATTAAAAAAATTAACATAAAAATTGAACACATAAACATGCAATTATATAGTGACAACTTCTTCATAATATTAGGCTTTCATAACATAGGGTGTGGGTAGTCTCGTCTCATGCAATAAATGCACATAAGTTATGTCAAAGCATAACAAAATCATAATCTCGTCTCGTCTCATGCATTTAAAATGCATATAAGTTATGGCATGCTCATAACACAAATATTTCATAAGAAATATAAATTCTCGTCTCATCTTATGCAAATAATGCACATAAGTCACATGAAGCATATAACGTGCAATTAAAATGTAAACAAATTAATAGGGGTGAATCTACCTCAATTCTCTACGAGTACGGTTGAGCGGTACAATATATTTCAGTTCTCTAGATCTCCATACGTCTCTTCTAGCCAAAATAAAATAAAATCTAAATTAGTTTCTAGAAATTCAAAGTTTGAAATAAAATTAGAGTTTTGAAATAAATCTAAAGTTTGGATTTAAAATGAATGATTTTAAAATCTGAGGACTAAAATAGATTTTTTCGAAAATTAAAGGACTCATTAAAACGCTGGTTAAAATAATCAGAGACTGGAATGAAGATTTTGAAACTTAAGGCTGAACTATATACATTTAAAACATGTATAGGGACTTAAACAATTAAAACGAAGAATCTGAGGACCTAAGAGCAAATTTCGAAAAACAAGGTTATATATAAAATATATATACATACACTCTCTTTTCTCTCTCTGTATTACGACAGAGAGAGAGAGACGGAGAGTGATGGGAGGGCAGACGCCCTCCTCTCTGATCGATCGCCGGCGGCCATACCGACGATAATACCACCAGCGCGGAGCAGCGGCAATGGGGAACCTGGGTAAGCAAGAAAATGGAGTTTTTGGGCTATTTTTGGGTACGGTTTAGAGGCAAACCGAGGCGGAACTGGTGGGTTCTCCGGCGAAAACTAGTGGTTGAGGTATGTAAATAGGTTCCTGGGATTCTGGGTTTATATATTTGGGTTGTTGATTTAAGTTTTGGGGAGTTTGTTAATGGGTGTGGTGTCCAGTCGAAGGGGTGGCTCTCGGTTTGGAGTCCACAGGCATGGGGCTGGCCATGGCGGTGATGATGATAGTTTCATTGGTGTTGGTTGTGGACTACGATGGCTTTAGGTTGGGGAAAACTAAGTAATTGCAGTGGTGCTTGTCTGGTCGATGGTGAGTGATTTGGGAATGGTAGTTGCGGCAGTGTTGTTCATGGTCACGTTGGTGATAATGATGAGACAGGAATTCGTCGATGGTCATACCTGAATTGAATTCAGAGGTTGTGCCGTGAGGAAAAACGATCGTGGAATAGGAATTAAAAATGGTTGGATAGATAGTCTTTGGTTTGGTTTCAAATTTGAATTGTAACTGTAGATAGATTGACTTGGTTAAGTGAATATTTGATAGGATGATGATCATGATTGTAAAGATAAAATGACGAATTTAAAATTTGAAGTTTTTGATAGAATGATAAACTCAAATTTGAAATAAGATTATCTAGAAATTTTAAGTTGAATAAAAATGAAATTGGGTTTTAAAAATAGATTTTGAATTTTTTGGACGTAAAACCAAGTTGGACTGAAAATCTATTATTTTCAGCTCAAAATTTTATAACTTGGCTAAACGACGTACGTGAACTTTAAATAATGGGTTAAATTATAGCGACCCGATTTTTAGCAAATAATATATAGCGACACGGCTAAACGACGTACATGAACTTTAAATAATAGATTACATTCCCCTTTTCCAATGATCCATTGAATATGTTGCTCTACTGAATCTTTGATAAGACAGAGTCTTTTCCAGATGGATGAGGCCGACGTTTTCAAAGGAGAAATGCTAGGATGATAGCTATCACGGTGCTTAGCTTTAAGGACCTGACTCCAAAAGGATTTCTGCTCACGAAATTTCCACCACATCTTGAATGCAAAACATTTAGATATATCATATATCTTTCTGCAATTGATGCCTCATTCCACATAAGGCATTTAAAGAAATTTAATGAAATACAAATTACTAAGATTTTAGAATCCATCACAATTCAACAACACAATTACTTAGTTATCAATTAATTGCTGAAGTCAAGCAACAAATAAAAATCAATTTATTGTTACCCTTAGATTTAACAATTAAGCCCAATTTAGATTAGCATTTCTAATGTAGATTCTTTTTTCACTTCTTTAAAAAATTATCCAAGCATTCGTCGTATCGACCTTTGTAATGAACGAAAACGAGGAATCAAAGATAATTACCTAGCAATTAAAATCCAAGTATCAAGTAATTAACCAAAAGTTTTAACTATCAAAAACACCTGATATTAATGATGAAATAACGTTTTGGATTAATTATTCAAATAAGAAAGAACCATAGAAGTTTCACAAAAAAGGGAATTAATATGATAACCAAATAATTATGAAATTAAATGGGTTTCATCATCAACTTTAGTACAAAATACTTAGAACATAATCAAAGTAAAACACGAAAAATAGATAAAACCCGGCATTATTTCGAATGAATCTTCAAGCCAAGATGATAGTTTCTCCTCTTTCTTTCTTTCCTCTCCTGTTGTAGTGTGTAAGAAGTGTATGTAAGAGGTTCCTTCTTCTTCATTTTACCTTGCTATTTATAGAGTGAAATGGCATCTTCTTTATGATTAATGAAATCTCCAATTGTAAGAATAATTCATTTCATCATTCATCATACCATGGATTCTTATCTTTTCCACCATTTCTTTTCACTTTTGTATCCCACATGGAATGAGTTTTTGCTACTTTATGATCAATTGCAAGAATTATTCCACTTTCTTAATTATATACTTTCTTTTTCTTTATTTTCACCATCTTTTATCATTCACTTCCAACTTTTGTCTCCCACATGCACGTGTCAAATTGTTTTAAATTCAATGAGTCTTGTTCCCATTAGCCTTTGTTCCACAATTTTGTATAACTGATTTCCAAAATGGTTGAAATAATGTAGAAAACCGAATTTTCAACTGTTTTCGTTGCGCGCGCATCAGTTTTTTCTTTCGACCAGTAGTCGGCAATTTGTTCGTATCTTCTTCGTCCCATGTTCAATCGATGCAATTCAAAATTATGTGGAAATCTGACTCAAAGGGCTACAATTATCAAATAAAAAGACATTTTCAAATTTGAACGTTAATGGGATGAAACATGAGCCTTAATGCGAAGCTGAAAATTTTGAGTATAACTTGTTCCGCTAGAATTCTTCCATTTTCGTCCATTTACATTTATCTCACCCAATTTAGCTTCCAACTCTTCCAATTGAATCTTTAGTATCATGCGAGAGTATAAAAATGGTTCGAGTCATCTTTTTAAAAGTTTGCATTTCAGTCCCCGAACTTTGAGTTATCTCAATTTAACTCGATTTCCTGCCAATTTCTTTTGATTCCTTCCTTTCTCATCGGATTTCACCTAATACATAAAAATAATCAAATTAATCTATAATTCATTAAAATCAATAACAAATACTCTAGTTTAATGATTAAGATAAGTGTACAAAATACACGTATCAAATACCCCCAAATTTGAACATTTGTTTGTACTCAAACAAAATATAGCTTAACTCAAACAGAAATTAAAACAATCATTGGTTAAACAACTTTCCATGAGTCTCAGGATTAGAAATGTTGCATCAAAACTACAAACAACTTCAAAACCCCAGTGCTAAAATCAATTTATACCTATTCAATGCAAAATTGATGTGTGTGTGTGTGTGATGTGATCCAGACCACGAGTATAAGCCCGCGCAATGATCCGTTGATGATCAAAGGAGGACCAATGACTCGATTGCAAACGAGGAGGGCCAACGAAGAAATAGACAAGCTAGTACAAGAAAAAATGGCCAAAACAATGTCCGTGTCATCAAAAGAAGCAAGTTCCATGTTGAGACATAGCCAAGACGACGAGTGGATCAACCTCATTCAAGCCGCCGAAGGAAATTGTGAAGTTTCAGAGTTACGGCCGTAACCTAAATTTCTTACGGCCGTAACCTAAATTTCTTATAGCTGTAATGAGTTTACTGCTGAAATTGATATTGTGAGGAATAAGGGACTACGGCCGTAATTGTTGAGGGTCACGGCCGTAATGAAGTCACTGTTCAAAAACTGGGTTTTGGAAATTTTGGACTTCAGGTCGTAAGTCATGGTGTTACGGCCGTAAATGTGAATCAGTAACCAAGTTATGGCCGTAAAGGAAGTAGTTACGACCGTAAATATCAAAACGCGTAAAATCCTTATTTGAGCAATTTCATTCCTTGTTTAATTAGGGCTCTTAGACTAGATTTTGACCCTATTTATAGGGATGCAAGAAAAGATAGAAGTCGCGATCACTGGATACATGCCACGCGCCCTAGAGTTTTAGGGTCAAGCACGCGATCACTAAGGGTAAAGCCACGCGATCGCGCGCTTATCCGAATGGGCCACATATCAGATTTTTCTCGTGATTTTTAACAGGCTTTGGGCTTTGTGACCTAGGTTTTCTCCAAAACGTATAAATACAAGACATGAGGCACGAAATTAAGACTTTTGCCTCTCCATAGAACAAGCCACAACTAGGTGTGTCAAAACGGCTCGTCGGCTCAAGTAGCTCGGGCTCGACTAGTTAAAAGTTCGGGCTAAGCTCGACTTGAGGCTCGTAGGATCGAGCCGAAGCTCGGGCCGAGCCCAAAAATGTTCACTGGGCTCGAGCCGGGGCCGACCCATGTGGCCCGCCGAGCCACACGGGCCGACCCGTAAAACGGGCCAAATTGGCCCGAAGCCTGCAAATTTGCAGGCAGCTACTGTAGCTGCCTGCAACACGGGTTGCTACACTTTTATCTGATTTTTGATCTGATTTGAAATATGCAGATTTTTTTTTTTGAAAATTTGAAATTTGAATTTTTTTTTCCCGCGTTTTTTTTTTCTATAAATAGGTCGTATTTTGTTTGTTAATTCACAATTCACTTAAAAGTTTTTTCATTTCATCATAATATTCATTTGTATAATTCATTTAAGTAATTACTAATTACAAATATAATACATATTCATTTGCAGTAATAAAAAAAAAAAACGGGCCGGCCCGACTCGGGCTCAGCTTGGGCTTGATGAAGCTCGAGCCTCAATTTTTTGGCCGAGCTTTGGCTCGGCTCGGGCCAAAAAAAGCTCGGTCCTAAAAAGCTCGAGCCTTGATGTTCGGCTAGAGGCTCGGCTCGGCTCGTTGACATATCTAGCCACAACAGATATTTTAATTCAAATTCTTGGAGATTCAAGCATCGCAGAGGAGCGTGATTGAAGATACTTGAAGAATTGATAATTAGTGCAATCTCTCCATTCTTCGTTGTTATTTTCAATGAACGTTTTATTTTATTGTTTTTTCTATTTAAATACGATGTGTAGCTAAATTTGATGTTGGGATGAACGATGTAACCTAGTTAATTATTTTAATTTCATATTCCTTGTTTTAACGCTTTGTTGCATGTGTTGAATTATTATTGCGTTTAATGCGTGAATGAACTGGCCACTTATTCATGATTTAATGTGTTATTTTCATAATCCGAGAGGTGAGTTAATAACATAGATCTTGGTAATAAATCCGGTAATTGAACGAGAAATAGAGATATATATACTCTTGTGATTATTGCGACCGTGTGTGAATTCTTTGCGTAATGCATCTAGATAAGGAATATTCGGACCCGCTGTAGAGATACAAGGTTGACTTATTTAGGTAGGATTGATTTAAACTCGAGAGAGGAATCTCAATTTGAATTAGTGAATTCGATCGAACACATATTTAGAAAATAGAACCTGGAATTGATTTAATGGGCTAGGTGAAATCGTGAATTCCAACTACCTTACAATCTTATTTGAAAACAAAACAATTTAACAATTCTTTTTAATTCATTAGTTCCATTTCTTAATTCTAGATTTTTATTCTTAAAACTATTTTCATTTGTTCAAATAAAGTTAAGAACTGAAATATTTCGGTAATTAATAACAGTACTCGTGGGAACGATAATCGAGACTCCAAGGTCCACTGTATTACTTGATTGCGATATCGTATACTTTCGATTTTACACAACAACAGAACTTCATTTAGGGTATGTTTAGAATGACTTTTGAGAAATCAAATATTGTTTATAGACTCAAAAGTTGCTTTTGACTTGTTTAGTAAATTTTTTTAAAAGTGTTTCCACAGGTTATAAGAACTTTTAGAGGAAATTTAAGTATGAATTCCTTCAAAGCATTTCGGAGTAAGAAGTATTTTTAGAAATTAATTTTCAAATAAAAATTAAGGTTACTTTTTTAAAAACTCTTTTATAAAAAGTAAAAGTTATGTCAAAAAGGCTTGGAACTTTTATGATTTTGAATTTTGTCAGAATTGTGGTCTTGCCATGACCATGAAATTAGTCACATTCCCAATGTGTCTTCGTTTTTGCTGTCCCAATGTCTTTCCCTATTAGTCTCAAATTGTCCAGAGTTAATGAATGGCTTTTCAACAACACTAATGAAGGTGCCTCTTCTATGTATCAAATCGGCCTAAATTAATGAATAAACTTTCAACAACTCTAGCGAATCAGCTGCCTAATATGAGTCAAACTGACAATAATAATAATAATAATAATGAATAGCCTTCCAGCAACAGGTTAATAATCTGAATGGTTATAGAAATTTCCTCAAAATTTTCGTTGGATCAATGAACTTTAAAAAATTTCTCATTAATAACTGAACTTTATAATTTGTAATTTCATTCATCATTCACTCAAAAAATTGACAAATTGAGGTGGCTAAGAGAACCTTGCCACATAAGCAATTTCATTAGCCACGTCAACGACATTTTGAGTGAGTGATGGATGAGATTATAAATTACAAAATTCAGTGATTAACAGGGAAACTTTTAAAAATCAACGATCCGGTGAAAACTTTAAGGTTCCGTACCCATTCAAATTAATAAGTCTCGAATTATCCTAAATAAATTTAATAAATTTTCGATCTTTGGTTCATAAAAATGAAAAACTCTAACATTTTTATATCACACAAATCTTTAATTTTTGTTCATCTGAATGTTAAAATTCGAAAGGGTGCACCCAGAGCACCTCAAAATGCTATGTTTGGTAGAAAGGGTAAAGTGAAAATTGATATTACCGACATCAATAAACTATAAGTTATCGTATTCCCTCCTATATTATCAATATTAGCATTTCACATGATAGTTTAGAGTATAAAATATGTCGTCATTGTCAAAAACAAATTAATACTGTCAACTGGAAAATTTACCGAGTCAACCCCAAGTCCATTTATTTATTTTATTTTTTTGACAAACTACTCGTGTTTTGAAAAAGCAAGAAGCAAACTACATTGTGCAGGTCCTCAGTAGAAGCTGAATACATGTCTATGATAGTAGTCACCTGCTCACTTGGCTAAGGTACATGCTAAATGATTTAAATGCTTATCACTATGAACCTCACTACAAGAAAAAAGACCTTTTGCAATATGCAAACGACAACATTCGTTTATTGCATGTTGCTAAAAGGGATCTATTGCAACACTCACTTGTTGCATGTTGCCAAAAGGGATATATTGCAACACTCACTTGTTGCATGTTGCCTTTGATTCATTTATTTCATTTATTTGAGTTTTAGGAAAAATCAGTAAGTGAGTGTTGCTAAAAATAAGCTTTTGTAACGTTCAAAAAATGTTGTTTTTAATTTAGCCTTCAGCAACGCGCATTGCGCGTTGTGAAAGGCTAACCTTTGGCAAAGCGCAATGCACGTTGCTAAAGGTTCTTTTGCAACGCGCAATGCGTGTTGCCAAATACTAGTCTAAAAAAAAAACGTGTCGCTGCAATTTCACCTATTTTTAAAACTAAAACATGTTCATCTAGCCATATTAATTATTTCGAGCCAATAAAATATAATTTGAGTCCAATTCGATTTTCTAGCCCAATTTCATAATTTTAAATATTATCCAAGTCCAAATTTATTTAAGCTCCAAAATTATTATTTATTTTTAAATCCGAATTATTTTAAGTCTAAAAATTCAAAGTTGAATTTTATAATTATCCAAATTTATTTTTTATCCAAGTTTTATGTTTTAAGTAATTATTTTTAGTAATGTATTCTATTCGCACTAGTATTCTTGTATCCTAAGTTTTCACAATTCTATTCTAAATAAAACGTTTCCATATCCAACATTACCAAATTCTATTCCAATTATAATACTTTCCAATACAAATCTATTTATATACCCCCCTTCTTATTCACAAATCATGCTCAAAATTTCAGCAATTTATTGGTAAGTTTTTCATCTTAGCCGATTGCCTCCTTACCACCTCACAAACCCACGACCCAATACATTACAGCCACCGAGAACCAGCCCAAAAAACTGCAATGTTCATCATCGACCACCAAAACCTACGATACCCGAACTGAACAATCCCACTGTCAAACAAACAATTCTGCCCAAATCTTGAATACTCACAACCTGCTGCCAACTTTTGACCAACACCAATTCCAACCACAGTGAACACCGAAACCAAGTTGAACCCCAATCACCATAGCAAATTCATCTTCTTGGTACTATTATCTAATCCTCCATCAACGAATCAACCGAACCTCACCGTCACTACCCCACCTCAAATTCACCCATCAGAACCAAAAACTCAAAGTCAACACCCAAATCACACGAGCTCCACTACAACCAGTCACAATCGCCAATGCCTACTGGAAACTACCACCACCACCATCGAAATCGACTACTGGCCAAAGTCAAGAAAAATCCAAAGCAATACCCAGAATTAATTAACCAACAACTTACCTTCATCACCGCTGTCCTTCGTTGTCGGAATTTAGCCGGTTTTCGCCGAATTATCAACAAGAAACCGCAACTTCCAGCCTCGGTTTTAGCCAAATCGCACCAAAATAAAAACTTGTCCTTTCACCCACACCACTCCTCGCTGTCATGCATTAGTGGTACCATCGTCGGCGACGACCTGAACCCCCGTCACCCATCGCCTCTCCCTATCCTCTCTTTCATCAGATTCGTTCGACAATAGAGAGAGAGAGAGAGAGAGAGAGAGAGAGAGAAATTGTTTTTAATTTAAAAGTTTTGATTTTATAAACTTATTCCTTAAGCCTCATAGTTTAAAAGTTATTTATTTCAGCCCCTGCAAATTTAATTCTTTTGATCTCCGCCCCAACGTTTTCTATTTTGGTCCATTGATGTTAAAATCATTTAATTTCAGCCTTGCAATTTTTAAAAAATATCTAATTTCGGTCCATTTTTTAGTTTCAAAAATATTCTATTCAACCACTGAATTTCTAAAATTACTGTATCAGCCCAATTGTTTTCTAAAAACTTATTCCAGTACCCTAAGTTTTCAAAAGTCAATTATTTTGTCCTTGATTCTTCCAATTTCATTATTTAGACCCTAAAATTTTATTCTTCTTCAAAAACTTTAAATCCTAAAATACTAATATAATTTATTTATTTTTTAGGGTTGGACGAGACGCGAGAACACTAGAAAGTTTTATTCCTCTTTGAAAAAAAAAAAAAAAAACTCGAGAAATAAGATAGACTCCTAACTACAAACTTATTTTCTAAAATGCGCATCAATAATTATTTGTATTATAGAGCTTACATGTATGATTGGGTTCATGACAATTTCTTGCCTCCGGGTATGACAATTTCTTGTCTTCGAACATGAGACTACTTACCTCCAAGCATGACAATTACTTGCTTGTTTAAGCATGATATGAGAATTTACTTGCTTAAATATATGAGACTACTTGAATATCATGATTATGTACTTTATTTGTAATACTAATTATTATTATGCGCTGAATCTACTGAGTATTTCTATTAAATGCTCACCCTTTCTTTAAATTACAAATTCTCAGATTTCGGAGTTGATAACGGAGCGCGTGATGGTGGCTATTAAAGAATTTTTAATATGTTTTGAGAAAAATTGATTACATACATTTAATTCCAAGTTTTCGGATTTCCTTATTATTATTTAAGTTATTTTGAACATTTGAATTATTTAACATTGAAGTTTAAATAAAATTGAATTCTTAGTTATTTTCCGCAAAATCATGATTCTTGAAAAATCAATTTGAAAGGATGACGTGGCGTCCTGAGTGCTTTAGAACTCGGGGCGTTACAGAAGCACTTGTAGAGAATGAAGAATAGAAGCAAGAGTCTTCTCAAATCTTCTACCAGTCTAATCTTCCAGCAATTCATGTAAAATCTATGGTCAAAATTGTTTCCTCTTATTTGAAAAATGGAACCATTTCAACATTGAAGTTGGAAATGACACTTATTTAGCAGGCTTTGAAAACGATAACAACATTTTTCTTATACATAACATTTTCTTATAAATAAAAAAAGGGTTTGCCACAATCAATATTAGAAACACATTTATAAATTTTACCATTAAAATAACACACAAAATATTGTTAAATACGTCATTACAAAAATACCACTAGTATTGAGTAAACAAAAGGATAGTTGATAACATCACCGATGTTTTTTAAGACAAAACCCCCATATAAGAAATATGAACTTCAATTCTCTAAATGGCAGTTTTCAGCTCCAGCTGAAGACTTGCTCGTTTTGGTAAAAAACTATATTTTTCCAAACAGAACTCGATTGTGCTATTTAATTTGACTCTTCATAGAGCTCATAAATGGTTATTGCATCGTCATTCAAATCACTTACTGAATCAAAACATTTCATTTCATCTAAATCAACTAATAGCTTACTGTCTCCATCTTTCCATGCTATCAACTGCACACATAAATTTATTTCATTACAACTTTCATACAAAGTATTGAATTATAACAATGATGAAAGTTTAGCAACACACATTACATTTTATTTTGAACTTTTCATCTACACAAAAAGATAATCATAAGATTGCTACAAGTTTTAAAGAAGGAAAATAAATTTCTATTTTCCCCCAGTGTACATAAAATAAATCACTTTGTTCGAACTTACTAAGTGAACCTTTGAGTAAAAGCTCATTTGTAATGATCAACATGAGATGTTGAATTAATATTATTAGTAAGTGAAAATCTTCGAAAGGAGAGAAAATTATGTACGAGAAACTGAAATTTACCCTTGGAGGACCTCCTGGAGCATTTGTGCAGTATAGCTTGGCATTATCTACTAGTTGACAGTATCTTCAAAATGCACTTGCAAATCTTTTGTGGGACTTCAACTATGACTTTACCCTCACTGCCCTACCCATTTGGATTGCTCTTCTATAGCAAGTTAAAAAGGAAAAGTAGAAATCAACAGAGATATTACTTAAGTGAATGACTAAACCATGTAAATAACATCTAGAGCATTCAATTGACCTTGTAATATTATTTTGACATACAAAAAGTAAAATAGTGAAAAACTATTAAGGTCTACTTGAATTTTGGGTCATACATGAAACCTCTAACAACAGCTAGATAGGCATCACAGATAACTCCAACCAATTCAATCCTATACGGTTTTCTGATCTTAGCTTTTTCTCCTTCAATCTGCTCCCAGTAATTTTCTGTGACAATACCATCCTCTACAACCTGGTAACCCTCTCCCATGCGATACCGGTTTTTGTGAACATTTCTTGCCATACAAATTGTCTGCTCAACAAATGGTATCTATGATAGGGTTCCATCCATGATCACATCACGCCCTTCATTTAGCACAGTTACCAAGAGTGATAATGCAGCATAAGTGGATGATTGGTGAACCTATTTAATGAAAAATATTAGTTCTAGGAAATCAAATACATGACATAGCAGAGTATGATGCAACATGGTACATAGACAAGAGAAGTAGAATAACAAAAGGACAGAGAAATGTTAGCTTTAATCACTTTGCATTCACTCAGTTCTCTATTTGTAGCTAAAATTCTACTCATTTGGTTTTAAAAGCTCTAATAAGAAGAAAAATAACTACATTCAAAAGTTCCCAGGTTAACCTAATAACATGGAAAGGAAACAAACAAAATCGGATCAAATTAAATCTAACTATTCATTTTTTCAACTAAATAAGGTTTTGACTTGTAATGTTATCCAATTCTCCCTCACGGTAACTTTGATAAATATCGGTCTAAAGCAATTTTTCAACGTTTTAGGTGTTTACACCATCCATCACCCCAATAAGCAACACTCACAAATCACGTGCTATTGGCTTCTGCTGTGACGCATCAATTGATTTCCTTGAGTTGTATTTTTAACTTTCTATTTCACTTGTCTTTCAGTCAACAACTTGTCATTAACTTAAGAAGACACGAAAAATCATTGTGAATTTCAACCAATATGATGATTACACTATATATCGACCTAATTGAAGGTCCCCCTTATGATGCATTCAAGTTGGTAAGACTCAATAGTACATTCAGTTCATCTTGATATAAAAGTTAAAAGTTTTAAATTTGACAAATCAATCACGTGGGTGATTATTTATTCAATGAAGAGAAAATTACCAATTCAGTAATTTACTAAGAGCTCTGTACATGACATATGTCTTCTTGAATGCATCTGCCTCCACTATAATTGCATTCGCTACATCCCTTGACCAGAATGATCTGTCAAACCGCACATCCATTTTTGATTATAAATAATACCTTCAATTTTGCTTTTGTCTTAATAACACAATAGTCTTCATTGGATCAATGTTACAAAGACAATGAACTATTCCATTTTGAGATAAATTTAAATAGATCAATTGTCCAAAAAGTACTAAAATATTCAAAATCCCACTTCCTTAACAGTAATCGAATTAAAAATATGTTAAAAACATAATAGGTATTTACAAATGGATAAGTGGGTAATACATGTGAATTCTACAAAATATGTTGTTAACTAGTAATTTGACCAATTATAATAATTTATAAACAATAGCCGAGCATGGGCTAAATAAAATAAAATAAATCCCACAAAATGATCAATATTTGAAATCCCACCTCTATAACAGTAAAAGATCAAAAGGGGTTGTTAATAATTATTCTTTTATAGTGTCCTAAAAACACAAAGTTCTTTAGGGGCTCTGAAATTGTTGCTAGGGGCTCTGCTTCCACCCACTTTGTGAAGTACTCTACTGTCATTGCTATGAACTTTAATTGTCCTCTTGCTATGGGAAAAAGACCTAGGATGTCGATCCCCCAATGTTCGAATGGTTCTAGGCACTAGATAGGAGTTAGGTCCTCGGCTGGTGTGTGAATTATATTTCCATGCCTTTGACACTATCACACTTCTTCACCTAATCCATTGCATCTGTTCTCATGGTCGGCCAATAGTATCCGTATCTGAGGAGTTTGTAAGCCAAAGCCCTGGCACCCTGATGATTCCCACATATACCTTCATGTACCTCTGCAAGAGCTTCAACTTTTGAAGTTTTAAGGCATCTGAGGTAGGGTAATGTAAAACTCCTTCGAAAAAGAACTTCTCCTATCAACCAATTTATAGTTGATCTCTGTTTGATGCTCCTAGCTTGCCTTGGATTTTCAGGGAGGCTTCCATCAGATATGTGTTTGATAATAGGGTCCATCCATGAGGGCCCATGGTCGATGTCCATAACTGCAGGTTTCGGGGCTATGCTGGGTTGTGATACAAATTTCATGTGAATAGTTCTTTCTAGGTTATCAATGCTCATGAATACTAACTTTGAAAGGGCGCCGGCCTTGATATTTTTCAATCAAGGTATTTTCAAAATGTCACAACTTTTGAACATCCTCTGCAAATCATGAACACGCAGACAATATGAACTCTTTTTCTCCTCTTTCCTTTCGAATGTGCCATCAATCTGCCCCCACGACAAGCCGGGAATCACTGAAAATATTTATGTGTTCGAGTTAGAGGCCATGGGCAATCTCAAGCCAAATTCAAACCTCAAGGAACATTGTATTTCGACCTGTGTATTCGAGCTCATGATTATGACTCCTGCACACGAGCCCGAGGAGTAGGACACTCCATCTACAAAAGTTTCCCAGCAACTGCTAGGACTGTTCGGGCTATTCTCAGGCCTCCGAGGCCTTGGTGTGAGCTCTGCAATGAAGTCTGCCAAGGCCTGTACTTTTATCGACGGTCAGGGTTTGAATTCAGTATCAAACTCTCCGAGTTCAATTGCCCATTTAAGCAGTCTTCTTGATATGTCAGGCTTCTGAAGTATATATTTGAAGAGCAAATTAGTAAGCACTGAAATTATATGTAAATGGAAGTACTTTCTTAATTATTAGAATGCTACGAGTGCTAATGCCAAATGTTCTACTAGTGTATAAAGTGTCTTGGCATCAAGAAAGACCTTCCTGACGTAATATATTGGTTGCTAGGCTCGGCCTACGTCTTTGACAAGAATTGTACTTACTGCGTTTTGGGAAACTGCTAGGTACAAGGACAACACATCCCATGGGCTTGGTTTTGTAAGCACGAGAGGTGTTGCTGGGGATACCTTCAGCTCCTGTAGTGCATGCTCACATTCGTCATTCCACTCAAAAGTTCGATTTCCCCTAAGGATTTTGAAAAAAGGGAAACATTTGTCAGCTGCTCTTGACATGAACCTGTTAAGTGCTGCTATCTGACCTATCAACTTCTGAACGTCTTTCCTACCCTTGGGAGACTCCATGGAAATTAGGGACTGTATTTTATCAGGGTTGGCCTCGATGCCCCAATGAGTGATCATAAAACCCAAAAATTTTCCCGACTATACTCCTAATACACACTTAGCTGGGTTTAACTTTATCATGTATTTTTTGCGTGTGGAGAATACCTCCTTGAGGTCATGAATCTGTATGTTGGTTTCTCTACTTTTTACTACCATGTTATTGATGTATGCCTCAATGTTCTTTCCAATTAAACCTGCGAACACTTTATTAAATAGCCTTTGGTACATTGCTCCTGCATTCTTATAATCGAAAGGTATGACCTTAAGGCAATATATTGCTTAATCAACCATGAAAGACATTTTTTTCCTAGTCATTCTCTGCCATTGGGATCTAGTGATAGCCTGAGAAGACGTCAAGGAAGCTGTATAGTTTGTGACCTGATGTGCTATCCACGAGGTTGTCAATTCGTGGAAGGGGGTAGCTATCCTTGGGGCATGCCTTGTTCGGGTCTGTGTAGTCCACGCAAACTAGCCACCTACCAGCTATAGTGATTCAAAATTTCAAATTGCGTTAAACTTGTTTAATGACAAACTCCTAAAAGGCAAGAGAAATGTATCCAACTACCGTAGTTTCTTCATACGAAGCACTTGTAGAGAATGAAGAACAGAAGTAAGAGTCTTCACAAAACTTCTGCCAGTCTAATCTTCCAACAATTCATGTAAAAGCTATGATCAAGATTGTTTCCTCTTATTTGAAAAATGGAACCATTTCTTTAATTTGCTCATGCGTCTCCCTGTTGATCTTGTCTATTCTTTATTTGAATTTGTAGTAGCATTGATAGGAACATTGAAGTTGGAAGTGACAGTTATTTAGCTTCGACTCTGAACATGATAACAAAAATTTTCTTATACATAAAAAAAAGTTTGCCACAATCAATATTAGAAACATATTTATAGATTTTAGTATTTTACAATTAAAATAACACACAAAATATTATTAAATACGTCATTACAAAAATACCACTAGTGTTGAGTAAACAAAAGGGTAGTTGATAACATCACCGATGCTTTTTAAGACAAAACCCCCCTCTAAGAAATATGAGCTTCAATTCTCTGAATATCAGTTTTCAGCTCCAACTGAAGACTTGCCCTTTCTGGTAACAAAACTATATTTTTCCAAACAGAACCCGACTAAGTTATATAATTTGACTCTTTATAGAGCTCATATATGGTTTCTGCATCATCATTCAAATCACTTACTAAATCAAAACATTTCATTTCATCCAGATCAACTAATAGCTTACTGTCTCCATCTTTCCATGCTATTAACTGGACACATAAATTTATTTCATTACAGCTATCATACAAAGTATATCGAATTAGAGCAGTAACGAAAGTTTAGCAACACGCATTACATTTTAGTTTGAACTTTTCATCTACACAAAGATGATCACAAGATTGCTACAAGTTTTAAAGAAGGAAAATCTCCAGAATATGTTAGTATAGAGCACTTGCAACCAATAATGGAAGGAAGAAAAATCTCTGTTTTCCCCTTGTGTGCATGAAATAAATCACTTTGTTTAAATTTACTACGCGAACCTTTGAGTGAAAAGCTCATTTGTAATGATCAACAATAAAAGTATATGTTGAATTACTATTATTAGTAAGTGAAAATCTTCGAAATGAGAGAAAATTATGTACAAGAAACTGAAGTTTACCTTTGGAGGACCTCCTGGAGCATTTTTGCAATATAGCCTTGCATTATCTACAAGCTGACAGTATCTTGGAAATGCACTTGCAAATCTTCTGTGGGACTTCAATTGTGACTTTAGCCTCACTGCCCTACCCATTTGGATTGCTCTTCTGCAGCAAGTTAAAAAGGAAAAATAGAAATCAATATAAATATTACTTCAGTGAATTACTAAACCATGTAAATAACATCTAGAGCATTCATTTGACCTAATAATATTATTTTGACATACAAAAAGTTAAATGGTGAAAAACTATTAAGGTCTACTTGAATTTTGGGTCATATGACTCATACCTGATACCTCTAACAACATCCAGATAGGCATTATAGATAATACCAACCAATTCAATCCTATACGGTTTTCTGATCTTAGCTTCTTCTCCTTCAATCTGCTCCCAGTAATTTTCTGTGATGGTACCATCCTCTGCAACCTGATAACCCTCTCCCATGCAATACCGGTGTTTGTGTACATTTCTTGTCATACAAATTGTCTGCTCAACAAATGGTATCCATGATAGGGTTCCGTCCATGATCACATCACGCCCTTCATTTAGCGCAGTTACCAAGAGTGATGATGCAGCATCAGTGGGTGATTGGTGGACCTATTTAATGAAAATAATTGGTTCATGGAAACCAAATGCATGACATAACAGAGTATAATGCAGCATGGTTCATAGACGAGAAGTAGAATAACAAAAGGACAGAGAAATGTTAGCTTTAATCACTTTGCATTCACCCAGTTCTCTATTTGTAACTAAAATCCTACTCATTTGGTTTTAAAAGCTCTAATAAGAAGAAAAATAAGTACAATCAAAAGTTCCTAAGTTAGAGATGTCAATACGGGTGATCCTGGTCGGGTTGGCCTACTAACATAAAGCACGGTAACGGCCCGCTTGAAAAAAGTTTGCCCACAAATTTCGAACTACAACACAGGCCCTCCCGATGGCCCATCTGGGTCGAGCCCATGCGGGTCACGGTTCATTCTGATTTTGTCCATATGAATAAAAATATAGATTTTTTCAGATTTATAGCAATTTTTTTGTCAAATTTCTAAATACAAAATGATTAAAATGATAAACTCATATTTATATCATAAAATATTTACATAGAATTTAAATATATAATTTATATTACATGAATTACTTCTAAATTTGCAAATTTAAATAAAATATAAACAAATAACGATTAAATGTTAAATGTATTTCTAATTACTATTATAAAGAACATTACGTTTTTTAGCTATTAGGGAGAGAAAAATAAGATTGTGCTTTAAAAGTTGTTTTAGAGATTGTAGAAAAAGAGAGATTTTCAATGCTACCATATTTAATAAAACATTTTTTTTCCACGGGTCAGCGAGTTAACCGCGGCCAGCGAAGGTTTGACCCACGAAACTCGCGGTTCACAATTTCTTTACCCGTGAACCGCCCGCACGGGTCACGAGTCTGGTCGGCTCGTCCATCTTGACACCTTTATCCTAAGTTAACCTAATAACATGGAAAGGAAACAAACAAAATCGGATCAAATCAAATCTCACTATTCATTTTTTCAACTCAATAAGGTTTTGACTTGAAATGTGAGCCAATTCTCCCTCACAGTAACTTTGATCAATATCGGGATCAATATCGGTCTAAAGCAATTTATCAAAGTTTTAGGTGTTCACACCATCCATCATCCCAATAAGCAGCACACTCACAAGTCACAAGCTATTGGCTTCTGCTATGACGCATCAATTGATTTCCTTGAGTTGTATTTTTAACTTTCTATTTCACTTGTCTTTCAATCAACAACTTGTCATTAACTTGAGAAGACACAAAAGATCATTGTGAATTTCAACCAAATGGTGATTACACTCTACTTTGACCTAATTGAAGGTCCCCCTTGTGATCATCTTGATATGAAAAGTTAAAAGTTTTAAAGTTGACAAATCAATCACGTGGGTGATTATTTATTCAATAAAGTGAAAATTACCAATTCAACAGTTTGAAGCATGTCTTGGTGATGACCCATGGAACTAAGAGCTCTGTAGATGACATCCGTCTCCTTGAATGCATCTGCCTCCACTATAACTGCATTCGCTACAGCCCTTGACCAGAATGATCTGCCAAACCGCACATCCACTTTCGATTATAAATAATAGCTTCAACTTTGCTTTTGTCTTAATAACACAATAGTCTTCATTCAATCAATGTTACAAACACAATGAACTATTCCATTTTGAGATAAATTTGTATAGATCAATTGTCCAAAAAGTACTAAAATATTCATAATCCCACTTCACTAATAGTAACCGAATTAAAGATCTGTTAAAAAACATAATAGGTGTTTTCAAATAGATAAGTGGGTAATACATGTGAATTCTACAAAATATGTTGTTAACTAGTAATTTGACCAATTATAATTTATAAACAATGGCCGAGCATGGGCTAAATAAAATAAAATTAATCCCACAAAATGATCAGTATCCGAAATCCCACCTCTACAACAGTAAAAGATCAAGAGTGGTTGTAAATAATTACTCTTTTATAGTGTCCTAAAAACACAACATTCTTTCGTTAATAATATAACAAACTGCTTGAACCATTCCATTATTGCATAGATAAAAAATTCCCTAACAGTTAATAATAATAGCATTAAAAGGGGATGTGAATAATTACTCTTTCATAATATCTTTGAGGACAGTGCTCTTGCCAGCTCCCATTCCACCATCCATAAGGAGGAGCACTGGGCTTCTTTCACTTAGAGCAACTGGCACCATCACTTCCGATTGATTTAATTCTTTATTTGATGTGGTACCAATAACTTTCATCTCCTCTACTAGTGTAGAGATCCTTGTCAATTTTAGGTCCTCGTTTATTTTCTTGAATCTCTGTTTCCTGCAATTCACTCTCTGTTCTTTAACGCAATCATTAAAATTTATAAATAATACAATTTCTCAAATTACTTTTTAACTACATACATTCTCTCCACTTTTAGCCACATATTTTACCTCAAAAACATAATTAAATCAATTTATAAATACTAATGGGTCGCCGAAAAAAGCCTCAAATGCGTCTCTTTAACTAAGAAAAGTGAGGAAATTATCATCTTCCCGAGAAATCTCACAAGTGCTCATAGAACATTCGATCTTTGGTAATAATCTATAGAGTGACTTTGGTGATTTTATGACAGTTTATAGTTGAAATTGTTTCCTTACGATTTGGCTTCAAATGTAAGTGCTCTAAAATAGTTATCAATATCAATACGAAACAAAACGTTCAATGCTGGGCTATTATTAATTAATGTGGAAACAAATAAAGTTAAAGGAACCCGCCTCAAAAAACCTCAGATGTCGCTGAATTGACATAATTGGCGAATCAACCTGAAGCACGTTCAGCAATGCATCCTCTGTATGGCGACATATTTTGTTTATAAATAATGAATTTGAATTTTTTAGTTAAACTTGTGATTGAAAAATGACTTAAAAAAATGTGTATGATTAAAAAGTTGTTTAAAAAATGTGATATTTATAAACATATTTATAAACAATTTTAATAAAAAAGAGTCTAAATAATAGGTTGGGACATCTCATATCTAGACTGTTCGCTAGGCGTGGGGAAAAAATTGGAACTGATATAATCGAACCGTAATCGAACCGAAAAATCGAAACCATATGGTTTTAAAAAAATAAAATAGAAAATCGGTTTTGGAATCGAGAACCGATTGGTTTTCAGTTTGATTCTCGGTTCTATTTTTAGAACCAAAAAATCGAAGTTAGAACCGGTCTTTTATCCTTGTTTTTTTTTTATTGTTTTAATTAGTTGTCCTAAAACTAAAAATCAAAAGAATTTGCAATTTTTTTGGGTAAAGTGAAAATGATTAATTTCTTTTTATGAAATTTGTTACGTTTCCACTTTACTATAACTTTTAACTTCACCCTTAAACTGAGATTCTTATTAAATGAAAATCGAATGAGACTAACTTATTAATAAGCGAAGTTGTAAATGATCACGATGGTAATTAATTAAATATTTAAATACAAATATAAAATAATTAATAATAATGCATTAAAATTCATGATTCATCCCACACATTTACTATATTGTCATGTTCGAAAAACCTTCTAAGTCATTTGTTTCATATTTTGGTTTATGAATATCTTCTGTTTCATGGATAATCCTATACTTTCTACGGGGTGAAAGAATTTTCTAAATCATTGATCTTGATATATTTGGCAAAAGTTTATTTCAAGTTATTGACTCACAATATTATGGCTTCCTATCACACATATTTATATGTAAAAACAACACATAAAATATGTAGAATTCGTGTCCAAGTAAGTTTCCTTATTGAAGTAGAATAACAAAATAAAGTCTTTTATTTTCTTTTTCACCATTAATTTGGTCTCCAAGTTAACCATTTTAATAGGGAAATCAATTATTCAAGATATTCTCATTCTTAATTTGGGTCAAATATATATATATATATTTCGTACTCTTATTTTCAACCTAACAATTTTGATAGCGGTCTCTATTCAAAAATTTATTTCAAAAGGAGTAAAAAGCTTTTTTATCCCTAATATTTTTAAACAAGCAAATATAAAAATCAAGCAAATACAAAATGAGACTAATTTTTCATATGCTACATCTACATGGGTCCAATTAGGGCAACCACATTCGCACATTCAATTCGAATAACGAAATTGTCTTATTGGATTAAGTATCTATTTGGAAAGGGAAAAAAAAAATAGTTATAATTAAAGAATGTACTATTTTCGAGGTAAAATATATAGTTGAAAAGTGATTTTTAAAAATGTATGTGACTAAAATGAGATTGAAAAAATATGTTATTTATAAATAGATTACAAAATAGAGGCTAAAAAAAATTGAGAATTGGAAAAGAAATTGAATAAATTGAACACGTAATAACGTTTTTGTTATGTAGAAATTTGACTAGAAATGCCTCTTAATCTTAATTAATCTTAATCTTAACATATAAATAAAAAAATAGTAAAGTTGCAAATAATGATCAAAATGTAATCACGTAGTATTTTATTATACAATAAAAGCTAAAAAGAACACGAAATATGTAAATGCAATAACTTAATAAGTGAGTAATAAGTTGCTAGTTGTGTATATATATATATATATATATATATATATATATATATATATATATATATATATATATATAATTTAAGCAATTATGAGTGGTTCTTTGGTGACCCTTCTACCAAGCACTAATATAAATCATTATATTTTAATATTAATATATGTAAGAACTGATCTGTTCCCCGATTCGGGGAACAGAATACCTCTATAATATATGTTCAGCGACTGATTAAATAGAAGGTTTAAACTTTAAACTCAAATTTAAACTACACAATTTCTCAAATAATTTTTTAATTACACATTTTCTTTTTCCAATTTTAACCACACATTTTATATAAAAAACACAAATAATTTTTCTCTATCCTATTTAATCCCCGCCGAACAGAGGCTAACTTTTAAGAACCATTCTTCATGTACACTCATGCCCCTCAATATAGCTACAGTGATCACTGTAGATGCTACAATATCCAGGCCCCTGTGCAAGTAGAGGTGTCAATTCGGGTGGTCCAGGCCGGGTCGACCCGTCAATAAAAAGCCCGGTAACGGCTCATTTGAAAAAAGCCCGTCCGCTGCTGGTTACGGGCCGGTTACGGGTCAGCCCGCAAATTTTGAATTACAACCCAGGCCCGCCCGCTGACCCATGCGGGTCGAGCCCATGCGGGTCGCGATTTGTTCTGATTTAGCCCGTATGAATAAAAACATAGATTTTTTATATTTATAGCAAATTTTTTGTCAAGTTTCTATATACAAAATGATAAATTCATATTTATACCATAAAATATTTACATAGAATTTAAAATTATAGTTTATGTTATATGAATTACTTCTAAATTTGCAAAATTAAATAAAATATAAACAAATAACAATTAAATGATAAATGTATTTCTAATTACTATTGTCAAAAAATATTATTTTTTTAGCTATTAGGGAGAAAAAATAAGATTTTACTTTAAAAGTTGTATTAGAGTTTCTAGAAGAAAAGAGATTTTCAATGTTACCATATTTAATAAAAACAGTTTTTTTTGTTTTTTACGGGCCAGCGGGTTAACTGCGACCCGCGAAGGTTTGACTCGTAAAACCCGCGGTTCACAACTTCTTGACCCGTGAACCGCCCGCACTGGTCATGGGTCGGCCCGCGGTCCCGGATCAATTCGGGCCGATTTTCAAGAGTCTGGTCGGTCCGTCCGCCTTGATACCTCTATGTGGAAGTGGTTTTTTCCAACTTTTAAAGGTCAAAAATCGAAGTGCATGTGCAATATGGGTGATGATGGAGGCACCTGCTATTATTTACTCTCACGATTTTTTTAGAAGCAATGCTGCATAAAAAATGCCAGTTGTACAAGCAATTTGATAAAAGATTATGAAATGGTGGGTGGATTCCAAAGTATTTTGAAGAAATTAAAAAAAAAAAAAAAAAAAAAAAAAAGAAGGTTGGTCCCATACCTCCATTCTTTTCACCATGGCATGGCTGAACGACCAGCCCCTGTTTATCATCCATTATTTCAAGTTTTATTTTTTAGTAAACTCATTTTTAATTATTCATTCTATTAATAAAATAATTTATACATAAATTAGAAAAATTCTCAACTTTTTAACAACACATTCTTCAAAATTTAACATTTATAACCACATTATTTTGAAATAACTAATGGCCCCAACAAGGTATATTTTAAAATCAGATTTTTAATAAATTTTAATAAGAATTGATGAGATATGTATTTGTAAAATTGTAGATCACATAAAATATATAAAATATATTGTTAAAAAATAATTGTTGACTTTGATTTAATATTAAAATCATATTAATCCAAACTAAATATGGCTATATACATATATTAAAAAATAAAATAAAATAAAAAATTCAAATAATAATGTTATCTCACTCTCTCCTAGCTGGAAAGATTAATTTGAATTTGTCGCATCTAGTATAACGCAGCCATACTATCCATCTACTACGCTGTGTTTGACCAACTTATTGTTGCATAATCGCTCTATTGTTCGACGTGGACAACATTTTAATGAGAATGTGTTAAGTATACACAGTGGCGGAGCCACCTATAGGCGAGGTAGCGCGGCCGCGCTACCTCGCCGCCGTTGGTCCGTCATGGCGCTGCGCCACTGGTAAGCAGATTTTTTTTTTTTTTTTTTTTTGCCCAAATTAATACCCACGTCCCAAGCCCAAGCCCAAACCAAAAATACAACATACAAATCAACCTCCATTTGGTCCAACAAGCAAAATCTTAACAAAAATCAAAATCCCTAACCTTTGGTTTGGACCCCGCCATTGCCGATTCTTTGTGTGTGTGACTGTGTCTCTAGAATCTGTGAGCTCGCAGGTGGCGCGCATCGTTACTCAGTCACGACTCCAAGTCTCCAGCCGGCAGTCGTCCAGACTCCAACTCTCCAGCGGCAGCGGCGTGCTTCTTGTTTTCTGTCTGCTCGTCGCCTGCTCGCCAGTGCCAGCGTCTGCCTAAGGTAATTGTTGTTTATAAAAAGTCTAAAATACTAATTATTTGTTGTAGGAAGTGCTTGGGCTGTAGGTTGTTTTGTTTAGTTAATAAAGTATAAGTATTATTTATTAAGTGTACTGTGTATATGATTAATTTATTTGTTTTGGTAATTTGGTTGTGTAATTTTCAGATTTTATAATGTTATTATGTTAATGTTTAAATTTTAAATATTTTAATAAATATTATTGATATTTGATTAATTAATTTTTTTTTGGTTAGGTTAGATGTTATTCCCCAATTTTTTTATCAATTTGTGATTTCTCACTAAGGCTAAACCTAAATTCGTTATAATTGATTTGAAAATTATACATAAATGTTAAGTTTAAGTTTTTGCAAAGTGGTTTAGATTTGTAAAATGTGACTATTGTGATAAAAATATGATTTGATTTGTGAATTGTTATTATTGATTTATAGGTTGTGAATTAAGATTTGGTGAATATTTGATTTGATTTGTGATTATTGATTTACAGATTATGGAACATTTTTTTCAACTTAAACGAAAATCTGAACTTAGTGGTTCTAGTTCTAGTAGTCCTGCAACTTTTATTCTTATATTTATTTATTCGTTTTTAAATATTATTTCATTAAATAATATTCACAATCTCGCTACTGTCATCGTTTAAGTTAGTCGGTCAACGGCCGACGAGGTCAACGCTCTATCTGAACTTCTCGGCTGGCTCCGCCACTGAGTATACAACATACTTGGCACACTCTCATTAAAAGGTGGGCAATATAACGTTGCTCACGTCGAACAACGGAGTAATTTCGCTTATTGTTGAGAGTTATTTGTACTTTACTGTAGTTACTTGGACCTGTTCCTGTTGACATGGCCCTGTGCAAATATCATGTCTCATTGCCGTTTATAAATAAATAAAAATTTGCCTTTTTTGGTAAATATTTTTAAAGGTCGTCGTTCACTATTTTTAATTTCTTAACAAAATAAACCAATTAAATTTTGACAAGTCACCATTTATAAACGAAATTTGTAAACAAGATTTTACGAAATAGAGGTGCGCTATTTTTTTTTAAAAGTAAAAAAAAAATGATGGGTAAGAATTTTTAATTTGACTTATGAAATAAATGATGATTCAATTATATAAACAAAATTTACATGAACATATATTTATCATTAATTGCCATTTAGGCATTTACTTGTACTCACCTTGTAGCTGCCATTAGCTTTTTCTGATCAGAGTTCACACTTAATACCTGCAACATATAACAATTGAAGAAGGGACAGATAACCCATACGTCCACAAATAATCCATTGAATGTATTTCAATCACAAGTCTTTTCAAAATTTGATTTCCCTATATTTTGAGGGAGGGGTATATAAGTACCTGAGTTATCATGAGAGGAACTTGACTCCAATGAAATGCAAAATATCCAAGGATGCATCTTTCAAATTCCTCCACCAATTTCACATAAAGTTCTTCAGCAGTTCCCTCTTTCCCCAAATATTCATACATTTTTTCATCACATTCCTTGGATCTTTTCAAGTATTCATATGCCAATTTCATCAGTTCTGGACATTCACTTTCATCCTTAAATCCCAGCTGCCTTGCTGCATATATAAAATGTTTCCTTTCCTTGTAAAAACCAATTTTCATTTTTCAATTCATCACAAAAAACAGAGGGATCGAAAAAACCTACCAACATAATGCGAGAATCTTTCTATTTTCCCAACACGACCGGACTCGGATCGATCCAAATACGGAGCAAGACTGTTCTCTTTCGACGTGGATTTAGACTTCCGTTGGCGGTAGTGCATCACTCCGGCCTATATAATTCCGAAGTAGGCTGCAGCCAGGATATGTGCCAAAATGTCCTTGACGATGCCATCTAAACACGATAAAAATAGATTAACATACAAGGAGAAAGAGAGATGTTTATCTTGTAGTGAGTCGGTGAATGGTGAGGGCTCACCTTTCTGCATGACTGATGAATTAGAGGGAAGGAAAGTTCTTAGGAGCTGAAAATGAACTCAGTTAATTGGCACCCACTTCATTATTAACCTATGTACATACAGATATATATGGGATGAGTGTGTGGTGGGGACGGGGAGGTTGCGCGGTGATATTCTCGTTTTCATTTTCGGAAATTTTCATACCTTTTGGTAATACTGTTTAATTTATAAACTTGTTTATTTATGATTTTGAGGTAAAAAGTATTGATTAAAAATTGGAGAGATTTGAAAAATTATGTTATTTATTTATAAATATGTTTGTAAACAAAAAAGATTCATTTATCAAACGGATACTTTGAAAGTTCTATATACATATTGAGGAAATCGAGGACCAATTTGTCTTCAAAAAATGGATAAATTTCAGTTGGGTCCCTAACTATAATGAATGACCTAACCTATCATCAATTATATTTAGTAGGGGTGAATAACGAATCAAATCGAAATTGTAATTTTAAAATCGTTGGTTTGGATTCAAGTGGACCAGTCAATGTTTAGTTTTGATCCAAATCAGACTGCATTGAAATGATTTGGTTTATGTTTATATTTTTCAAAACCGTCAACCCGTTAAAAAAAATAGAACCGTCAACCAGATTAAAAAAATTTAAGGCAGTAAAATTGACAAAAAGAAGACAGTGATCATAACCATTGGATTGATTGAACTTATTAATTTTACCTTGGTCATTCAATAGGTGGTATCGTGTCTAGCGAATCCTCATTTGATATTTTTGTCATTCTAATATTTGACATCGTTAAACATTTTGGAGTTTCTACATATTTCTTGCCTAATTATTATACTTACCAGCACATTTCATTGAGAATAATTAGCACACTTGGAATTCCCTATCAAACAATTTAATTTGGCACTACACTTGCGATTTATGCTTCTTTTTGAAATTACTCTTTATCTTTGGGAAACTCAATTCTTCAAGCGGGTTATTTATTTTCATTAGAAAGAGAGGTGTACAAGGGTGATTGTTGGATGATAATTATTATATTTATATTGTTTTGTACAAGAAAAAAATTACATTAGTAACGAATGGCTTTATAAATTAGTATATGGTTAAGGTAAATATATTACCACCACAAACTATACTAATTACACCACGTTGTATTACCATCCCTAATAAAATATATGTTTTATAAATACACCACAATATAAATACAAATATATCCTTTTCTAATTATAATAATAATAATAATAATAATAAAATAAAAAATTGATAAAATCTGTACACCACAATGGACTTGCCCTTCTCCCTCACCCACCCTTACCACCATCTTCAATCCACCATTCAATATTTTTCATTTTCCCGACATGGTCTAACACTGTTGTGTGCTAGTAATTAATGGAGGGAGATGCCACTCCAATTTGGAAATTGGTTGGAGGGAGATGCCACTCAAATTTCCTGTTTTTATCTTTGAAAATGATGGACCCTTGGTATTTTGTGGTTGAATTTGTTTCTTCCTCATACAGCCCTCCTAGAAACCTTTAGAATCATGGTTACTAGACGCAACCTTGCTCGTCACCAAAGTCATTTTTTGACCCAGCAGTCACAGTTTTACAAGGTCATCCTCTCTAATCAATTCCACCCACGAGAATGTGTGTTTCCTATTTTTCCTCCTACCCATATTCAAAGGTAGAAGTATACAGGTTAAAAAAAAATGGTCTCCACCCAAAACAAACCTAAATCTCAAAATCTCGACGCAGCCAAACAACCAACCGCGAAATGAACAGTCCGCACATCTTTACCGTATCAGTTCTAAGCAATATGTGGTAAACAGCTCTGAAATAAGGCTGAATCTAGGTGTGGGAAGGATGACCCAACACCTAAATCTAAGCTAAGAGCATCGAGCCCTTCTCCCGGACTGTGTAGAACCCAATTCGGTGAACAGTGCACCTTTGTCTCAATACCAATATTTGAGTAGAATATGTTGTCAAATAAAGCAATATTTTGTTGGTTTAAGGTAGATAAGGCAGGATATAACACTCAAATCCAACAAAAAGTAAGAGATGATGATGAATTTAGGAAGAACAGACTGGACAATCAAGAACAACCAAAGATACAGCTCTCGTGAAGAGAAGAAATTGTGGTGTAAAGAGAAGTTAGGGTGGTAAAATTATAAGGTTGTTTATGTAATTTTATTTATATTTATTTTGTAAATAAAAAAAATATTTCAAATTGTTGTGTAGAAAATAAACTTTTTGGTGGTAATATAGTCATCCATATGGTTATTGACATTGTTTTTTAGCATCTATTTTCACGAGCCTTAGTGATTTACCCTAATCGCTTTGATTTACAGACCTTGGCTGAACTTAAAGAAGATGAGAACTTGCCGCTTAAGGAAATAAGAGAGTTGAAAACAGTATTCTAATGTCTTTTAATGATTTTAGGCTAATTTTCATACCTGAATATTGGTGTTATAACACCTCTTTTGGACAAGAAGTGGCATCCTTACGTGTGAATTTGGAGAAAGTTTGGGTAGTAATTTTTTGTTCTCTCTATTAGTGAGACTAATATACTTTTTTTTTCCTTGTATCATTGCTTTAACTCGAAATTGTAGACAAATTTATATTTTTGTACTCATTTTGAATATGCCAACTTTATTTCGTTAACAAACTGTGGTTTAAAATCACACCAAACCGCAAAAAAATGGGTTTGGTTTGAGTTTCAAAATGAAATAGTTTGGGTTGGGTTAGAAAAATTTCAACCCACTTTAAATGGTTGGGTTTGAAGTTTGTGGAAATTACACAACATCATGTTTATGTTTCCCCTAATTCACAATTATAAAAAATTAGTCTTTGATTCATGTATCATGTGCTAATTCGTAATTAAAATAATAATTAATAATATTAATTAGTATACCCAGGCCAAACCCAAGTGACCCAACCCACTGACACACTCTCACCCCCCCCCCCCCCCCCAATTTCGTTCTAGCTCCTTTTCTCTCAAGATATGGAAATGTTCTGCCTACTTACTCCCTCCTCTTTGCTCCAACAACAATGATGATGACTGGCAAAGAGAAGCACGACGAAAGAATCTCTCCTTCGACAGCGACGAGCCTCGGCTGCCTACGCAGTGGCGCTCATCGTTGGTAGAACCAGCGGTGCAACAAACCCGTCGCTTCTATCGCTCGCTATCGGTGGTTTTTGTAGCGACCGAGAAATTTTCAAACTTAAAAGACTTGTTTTACAGAACTTGTCGCTACGACTCTCCAACCTTAACAATTATTATTCAAAACCAGCGCTCTTGTCTAGTCATATTAATTATTTTAAGAGTTTAAGAAAGAAGAAATTTTGAAGTATCCAATTATTTTAAATCAAGAAAATTTTAAATTTCGAGGACGAAATTATTTTAAGGTGGTAGGGTTGTAGCGACCGAGAATTTTCCGTAACTTATTTAAATATTATTTAAAATGTGTCGTTACGACTTTGCCCATTTATTTTTAAACACGTTTTCATCTAGCTATTTTAAGTGAAATGAAATTAGTTTGAAATAAATATTAGTCAAATTACAATTTTTATTTAATAATATCCCAAGTCTATTTTATATTTTTACAGTCCAATTTTTTAATCTATGTGGATTCAATCTATTATTATTATTATAACCCCCAATTCACGTTCATTCAAATTTAAATCCCAAATTCCCTCCCCAACTTCCATTTTCATATTCAGCACATTTTTTTTCCCGTCCCCATGATCACTCTTCAATCCACTCCAACTTCACAATTAACCTTAATCCTCTTGCAAATTCCCTCAGCTTGCCTAAACCAAAACCTCAGAGCTTGCCAAGTTACCAAAACAATTGAAAGCTAAACACAGCAAGATTTTACCAAATTAATCCCAAATCTCTCTCAATTTCGGTTCTTTACAAACTTACCAAAATTTCAATTCAAAAACCTGCCTTTAACTCCTCCCCACCCTCGTCACTTACCACAACCCAGACCTTCGGCACGAGGTATTCTCCCCCTCAACTGCTGCACACCAATCCCACAATTCCAAACCATCTCCCCAGCCACCATTTCATGAAATCAGCCACCACCATGGAGCCACTGTCGAACCCCACACACATCAAAACTGAACCTCCAATCAGAAATCCGTCAACCACAACCTACTGCCAGTTTCAGATCGTGAACCACCACCACACGACCGCCCCTGCTTTGATCCCCGTCACTGCAGAAGCCACACTCTCCATCGCACGATGCTTCAGCCACTCCAATCAACTTCAAACCACCAAAACGCATCCACTGCCCAGATCATTTTTCACCACCGACAGTCACACCGCCACCACCTCGCTGCCAAGCCGCCACTTCCATCACCGGCATCAATCCAACACCTCACTGTCCATACCCAAATTAAACATCAACAATATCACAGGCCACAATCTGCAATTTCGACCAAGTACACCATAGCCACAATTCAACCATTTCACCCTCACCTCCAAACCGGGGCTACCCATTCGAAAATTGGACCAAAAGTCAAACCCAAAACAAGAACTAAGAGAGCCCAAACGCTTACCTCAACCACCGGCACGTTCGACCGGAGTTTCGCCGGAAATCCCTCAAATGTGAGCCGCGGCCAACTCGGTTTCGTACCCCTAAATCGCCCACAACTAACTCCAAAATCTGCCCAAATCACCTCCCTTTCGCCTTTTTCCTTCCACCTCTACCACCGCCACATGCCGGCGGCACTATCGCCGGCGACCGGTGGCCAGAAGGCGACGCCTTCGTCGCCAACCTCCTCTCCCTCTCTCTGTCGTTTTTCTTGAGAGAGAAATGAGAGGATTATGTTTTTAAAATAAATGATTTTGATAATTTATCCTTTAAGCCCCATCTTTTGAAATGCATTCAATTCAGTCGTTCCGTTTTAAAAGTTGTTATTTCAGCCCTTTTTAATTTAAAAATGTTTTAATTCAGCTTTAAAGATTTAGATGCTTAACAAATTAGTTCTTGCAGATTTAACCCCTTTGATTTCAGCCCCAATGTGTCTATTTCAGCCCCTTTGTTTTAGAAGTCCTTTAATTTAATGCCTACACTTTTGAAATGAGTCAATCAAGCCCTAACATTTTAAAATCCTATGAGTCAATCCTTAAAATGTTTAAAAATGTCTTATTTCAGCCCCTACTCTTAAATTAAGATATTTCAGTCCTTTAGTTTTAAAATATTTATCTTTAGTCCCAAGTTTTAAAATATTTTAATTCCGCCCTTTAGTTTTTAAAAGTATTATTTCGATCTTTTGATTTTAAAGTGTTTTTATTCGAACATTGCACTTTTGGAAATATATGAGTAAGCCCAAATAGTTTTTCAAAATAATTTATTTTGATCTCAACTTTTTTTCAAATCTCAACTATGTTTGATTTCTAAATTAATCTCTAAAGCTTTTATTTTCTTCTTTTAAAACTCTTTCATTTCAAAACATTTGAATTCCAAATTCAACTTTAAGATTTATTTTATATATTGGCTAGACGAGGCGCTTGGACATTTAGAAGAACAACATGAACTTTCTTGCTCAACTTTCAGACTCGTGATTTGAGGTAGACTCGCCCCCACTAATTAGTTTAAATTATAATTGCATGTCTTATGTGAAATTATGTGATTTACATGCTTTTATGCATGAGACGAGAAAAGAATATCTCTTATGAGATAAATGAGAAATGATGATGTTATGCATAACTTATGTGCCTTAAGTGCACGAGACGAGACTACCCACACCCTATGATTTTACGAGCCTTGATTTTGAAAATAAAATAGCCCAAGAATATGATGATGATGTCACTATATGATTGCATAATTACGTGTTCAATTATTCTGTAAATTAATTATTGGCGATGAGTCTACTGAGTATTTTTCGAAATACTCATTCCATTATTTTAACAGTTTTTGCAGATCTCGGAGAAGGCGGCGAATGAAATGGGAGCGGTGGCAAATTTAATAAAAGATGATGTTTATTTGACAAACTTTCTGAATGTTACTCGTTAAACTATTTATCGTTAATTTTATTTAAATAATTGAGACACAAGTTTTTATGAATTGTTCTATATTTAATTTAATTAAGTTTCCGCTGAAGTTTTCAAATGATGAATGTGATGCTTTGAATTAAATTTATTTTCCGCAATAAAGTTAGTTTTAAAGGACGAAGTGGCGTCCCGGGCTCCGCGGAATTCGGGGCGTTACAGTTTTGCCAGTGGCCAGTGTCTATGAGTATGGGTGATAGTGGTGCTGCATGATCATTGCAAAACCCCCTCGCCATTTTCAAATCCGCTTTCTCTTCCACCGACTACCATCAACGCCAGGAGATGATTGGCTTCAAATCTATTTACACATAGAGAGGGCTTAGTAGAGCAGGCTGAAAATGGGAATCATTACCGGCGCTGCGATCACCTCCTTTACATCAATGTCTATTTTTGATTGGTTTTGGGAATATTTGTTGTTGAAGGTGGTGATTGTGGGTGAAATGGTGGTGAAGGTGGTTGGAGATTTGGATGGTGGTGGTGGTGATGGTGATGGTTTGGTTATACTCGAGGAAGAAACCACGGTGGTCACTGGTTGTGCTGTGGTCACTAGTGGTTGTGTGATGGCGTGAGAAGGTGGTGGGGGCAGCGGTGGGGGCGTTGGTATCGGTTAAGGTCACATTTCAATTGTCATGGGATGGCATTGAAGCTGAGCTTGAATGGGGATGGCACTTAGGTGAGGATGGGGTCACATATACAATTCACCGTCACATATTGTTTGTTTGTGGTCACTAAGGTGGTGGTGTGGTGGTGGAGGTGGTGAGATGACTATTGTTTGTTTGTGACTACTGAGGTCACATATAAGAATCACAGTTCACATTTCACAAATTGAAGTCATAGGTCACATTTTCAGGTCACATGTTCAAACAACATGTCACATGTCTCGTATTCAAGTCATAGGTCACATGTTTAAGTTACAAGTCACATGTTACATATTTAAGTCACATGTCACCTATTCAGATCATATGTTTAAATTACAGGTCACGCGTCACATATTCAAGTCACAAATCATATGTTTAAATTACACGTCAAATGTCCAAGAGAATTGGTGAAAGACGCAATATGTCACACTTTTGAGTTCACAGATGTTTCAGGTCACAACAACATAGGTCACATATCAATTTCAACAAGTCACAGGTCACGAGTCACATGTTCAAGTCACAGGTCACACGTCACATTTTCAAGTTACACGTCACATTTTCAAGTAACATATTCAAGTTACAATTCATACCTCAAGTCACATGTCGCACTTTGAGCCCACAAGTCGCACTTCGAAGTCACGTGTCACAATTCAAATGTTTTAAGCCATAGTAACTCATGTCACTAGTCATATACATAGGTCACATATGAGTTTCAAGCAACCATAGATCCAAGAAGTATTGATGAACTAACATGAACCTAGGACAATCGTTATGCCATATTTTTGAGATTCTCATTGTTGTAGTCGTCGCAAATTGAGAACTCTGGTAAGTTTAAATTATGCTTCAATTCTAAAATTATGTGTTCATATTTATGTATGTGTGAATGTGAAGTGACATTTTTTTTTTGTGGTGGTGGTGGTGGTGGTGCATCGGATATGGTGGTGGTTGGGGTGGAGGTGATTGTCATCGGAGCTTTGGAAGTTATAGTGAAGGTGAAGGTGACAGTGATGGTGATCAAAGATAGTGCAGCGGCAATGGCGACAGAGGTAAGGCGGCGGTGGTGGTGGTGATCGTGGTGTCGTGCTGATGATAAATGTCGATACAGACATGGAAGATTAGATTGGAGTGGGGTAGGATGGGATGGGATGAGATGGGTGGGATAATTTATATAATATATTTATTATATTTATTTACAACCTCATTTATGAACTTTTGAACTTATTTCTTTACAATTGAAATGTGTAATTGTAAACACATGGTTTGTGTATTTTTCCCTTTGAAACTTTGTCAAAAATCGTCCAAACTGAACTGTGTTCACCTCTAATATTTAGAGGTTGTTTGGTGCTAAAAAAAATCTTGAAGAAAATTTCAAATTTTTTAGAGAATGTGCAATTAAAAAGTTATTGAAATGTGTGAAAGGGATAGATCCCATAAAAATGTATTATCGAAAATGAATTTGAGAGAAAAATTAGAAAAAAATGATTGGGACAAAACATGTTTTCAGCTCGGTAACCTTTAAAATAATGGTGAGTTTGGCATCCACGTGAAGAAACCATCTAATTGATTAAAAAATCGAAATTCGTGTTAAAAATATTTAATTTGTGTTTTTTTTATTTAATTTTTTTTTATTTAAAGAGGAAAATATGAAAAAAAAAAAAAAAAAAATTGTAAAAAAGGTAGTAGTTGCATTAGAGAGGAAATTGTTGGAAATGGTGTTGATTGGGTCAATTTTTACCAATTATTTTGGGTGACTCTCAATATTCATTTTGTACAAATGAGGATTCCTAATTATTGTACTTCGAATGTAGATGAACGTGTCATATTTGAATTTGTAAAATCATTTCTGGATTAATGAGAAATTAATTAATAACGTGAGATGTTGAAATAAGCTTATATGGAACAAGTGGATTAAAGTTTAATTTTGTCCCACATAGAAAAAAAAAAGAATTTTTGACTTTTTTATTACCTTCAACTAGGACATTTGAGTTTGGATCTCAATGGGTACCATTAGTGCTTGAAGGAGAGGACTTATCCAATGGATTTTAATCTAAAGCTCACACGCATTCGTCGTTGTCATTCGTTCGACCGGCACGGCTCAGCATGGCACGCACTCAGGCACGGGTTGCGAATCTTGAGTCAATTTTTGTACATTCCTTTCTTTTTATTTAGAGAAAATTAAAATAAATAAATTATTTTTAATTTTAATTTTGAAATTCCAAAGAAATCAAGTTGACTGCTCGAGAAGGCTTCCAAGCGTGACTCGAGTGTTTTGAATCTATTAAACACGCTCGAGCGGACATCAAGCATGATATGCAGTGTCTCGAAAGTAATGGTCATGACTATTCAAATCAATACCAAGATATGGGGTGTGTCTTTTCGGTCACAGTACTTCAACATTTATATATTGAACGCTTTGGGTTGGTTTTATTAGTTACATATCAAATAATAATTCCATATTCATTGCTTGCATTATTCTCAAACCTTGCATACAAGTCTTTGTAAAGAGTGTAAAACTAGTTTTGAGTTTGTTGTTCTTTCCATTTGAAATGCTTCTATTACAAGAAGAAGACTGTTGTATATTGGGAGACGATTGTCAAATCATCGTGACCACCCGGGAGGGACAAATTCATCTTAAAGATGTAGAGTTGAACTCAACCTCGGTCTAACTTTTTTATTATTCTTTATCTTCATCATATTACTTTTCTGAATCTTAAGTAAGTAATTTCGTGGTTTATTTCAGAATTTAATTTTACAATTTATACATTACACTCCAACTATTTTAAGACGAATTTTGTTACGTTGTTATATTGTTTATTTTATTCCTTTCTTCTCTACTAAATTTCTTTGAAATATCAATTAAGTTGCTATTCATTTTACTGTTGAACTTCTGTTTTGCAAAAGAAATAAAACTAAGGACCATGCTACAGTCACCTCGAGGCTTACCCCCGAGGTGATCGCCCCTTACATGGAGGGGGTGGAGCCCACTTCCAAGAAGTGGGCTCCACCCCCTCCATGTGAGGAGAGGGTCACCTCGGGTGATGAGAATCGAGAAAGTCAAACCTCGATGCGCGTACCCCGTGGGACCCATGACGAGATCCGACGTCGAAGAGGTTCAAGATTCGAGGCTAAATAATGTGAATAAGTCAAGAAAACAAGCCGAGAATCATGTTGGAGCCAAAAAGAAGAAGAAATTAGACTCAGCCAATTTCGGTCGATCGAAAATCATACTGGTCGACCGAAACTCTGCAGAGAATTTTTGAAGGAAGACTCAGTCGCGTTCGGCTGAGGGTTGGTCGACCGAAAGTCCCATTTCGGTCGACCATGTGATCGACCGAAAATGGTTCGGTCGACCGAAACACCCCGTTTCACAAAAACGGGGTTTTTGTTGCAATTTCCACAAAAACGGGGTTTTGTTGCAATTTTCTAAATTTGCACCTTTTGCCCAATTTTGTACATTATATACTCTTTTCTTTCATTTGTAAGGATAACTTGGATGTTCAATGTGAAATGCTCTCTTGAGAGGCTCCTTGAGGTAAAGATAAAAACCTCCTTTTATCTTATATTATTCTTGGGAATTAATCAACTTTGCTTGAGTATTATTATTCTTGTGTTATTGTTTATTTTCCGCCACCTTGGAATTTGTTTGGTTGATACCCATTGGGCTAGGGTTTGTTAATCCTTGAATTTTGGGTTAGATTTAAACTTGGGTTAAGGTGTTTATCGCTTTATTTACCACTTTAGCTTTCTTGGGTTTTGTATTAAATTGTTGTGGGAATTTTCGATCAATATACCGAAGGGGTTCGCATCATCGGGGGTAAGCCCCGAGGTGCTTTTAGCATTTTTCTAAAACTAATGCTACTAATGTTGGTAATTTCATAAATGATAAAACTACTCTAGTTATACTGCTTCCATCTACTTTGGTACCACTTAGAAAAAAATCAGAAAAAATTAGCGATGTAAATTTCAAAAGTTGGCAACAAAAATGTTATTTTATCTCATCACCATGAACCTAGCAAAGTTTCTTTCGAAAGATCCTCCCACTTTACAAGGAGACAACAATCAAGAATCTATCATTGCTTTGGATGCACGGGAACACTCGGACTTCTTGTACAAGAATTATATCGTGAAAGAACTAGACAACATGCTATATAGTGTTTATAGTGTTATTAAGTCCTCAAATGAACTTTAGGAATCATTGGACAAAAGTACAAAACAGAGGATGTAGACACAAAGAAACTTATAGTGAAAGATTTTCTTGACTACAAAATGATAGACTCCAAAAAAGTTATTAGTCAAGTCCAAGAATTGTAGGTTCTTCTTCATGACACGAATGCTGAAAATATGACTTTGAGTGAGTCATTCCAAGCTGTTGCAATCATTGAGAAACTTCTCCATTGTAGAGAGACTTCAAAAATTATCTCAAACACAAAAGTAAGGAAATGAATTTGGAAGACCTAATTTTTTGACTGAGAATCGATGAAGACAATAGGAAGACAAAAATGAAATCTAGAATACAATTTAGGCAAGCTAAAACCAATCTTTTGGAATCTAGTTCGATGATCAATAAGAAAATAAGGCATACAAGTGATTCGCCAAATATAGACAATAATAAGAATGCTAAAAAGTTCAGGGGTAACTGCTATAGTTGTGGTGAAGCAAGACATCATGTAAATGAATGTCATAAGCATAGGAAAAATGCACAAGCAAATATGGTTGAAGGAGACACCCTATTTGAAGAGATATAAGAAATGAATTTGTTTGCTACTGTTCCGAATGTAACAACGTTTGAATTCTACATGTACCAAATATTCGCAAAAACCTTGTATCCAGATCTATACTTAGCAAAAATAATTTTAGGTTAATCTTCGTTTCCGATAGTTTTGTACTCACTAAGAATGAGATGTAATGGAAAAGGCTATCTTTTTATGGGATGTTCAAAATGCTGTGTACAAAAATCAAACAACAATAAAAGTTATAATTATGTTTATATGCTTGAGTCTTTTTGTACGTGGCATAATCGATTAGGGCATTCAAATTTTATGTATGTATTTAAATTTACTACCTTCATTGCAATTCAATCCTAATCGTAAATGTAAAATTTGTGTTGAGACTAAGTTATCCAAAACTCATTTTCATTCTATTAAAAGAAACACTACACCTTTGGAGTTAATTCACGATGATGTATGTGAATTAAAGTTTGTGTAAACTAGAGGTGGTAAGAAGTATTTATCATTTTCATTGATGTTTGCACAAAATATTGTTCTATTAAAGTTTTTTGCAGAATTTATAAGGTTAAGTTGTGCTTTTAATGATTCCTATACATTGAATAAATCAAATAGAGTAGGGTAGAATACTCTTAATAGGAGATCAAGTATGTAGGTTCGAAGTTGGGCAGCTTCTATGAGAATGTTTCAATGCTCGAGTTCTCTAAAACGCTTATGAAATCCAATAGTTGTTTAAGGCCAAAATGAACACAACCATGAGAACCGAATTGTTAGAGAAGATATTGTATGAGTGCTATTGTCTTGGTTTATACCAATGGCTGAATAGTTTAAAACATCATGTTCACTGATTATGTAATGAACTCAAACTTTCTCCCATCTTGCCCTATGTGGCTCAGCTCAGGGGCTATTCCGTGTGTAATGAAACTAGTTTTGCACTCTTTTTGTAAAGAGTGCAAAACTAGTTTCGAGTTCGTTGTTCTTGCCACTTGAAGTGCTTCTATTACAAGAAGAATACAGTTGTTTATTGGGAGACAATTGTCAATCACTGTGAGAACTAGGACGGAACAAATTCATCTTAAAGATATAAAGTTGAACTCTAGCCTTGGTCTACCATTTTGATTATTTTTTATCTTCTTCATATTACTTTTCTGAATTTCAAGTAATTTCGTGGTTTATTTTAGAATATCACTCCAACAAAAGGTAGCAGTCAAATGTATCACTTAATCACTGTGTTACTGCTAGATGTTGTTATGGAAAAAAAAAGAGAGAGATTTTCCCACAAATTCGCCACCAATTGGAGTTTGGAGGAGAGATAAAGATTGTTCTAGTTATACACAAGGGATTGATTGGTCACATCCATGTCAAAAAATAAAATTTGATTTAATGTGAATACTCTCCACAACTATTTACCAGTATCGAATTTTGTTGAGAAAATGGTGAAAATGTGTGTAGAGATATTGGTAACGATTTTGATCTGCTACCCACTGGAAGGTAGATTATTATACCCTCCGGCAGGTAGTTCAAGAAGCTACAACCTTCTTGACTTTCTTTTTTATTTTCATTTTTTCGTTTTTTTTTTACTCTTTTATTTTTTTAACTTTTCAGTTTTTTATTATTTATTTATTTATTTATTTATTTTTGAGTTTTGTTTGTTAAAAATATAATTCAAGTAGTACAATACTAATTGAATGTAATATAAATATAGAACTCCTTTATTATAGTGAAAATTCAACATATTTTAATAAAAGTACAACATCATCACATTATCTTGGAGAACTCATTGAAAATTTGAAAAAAAATTAAGGGTAAATTATTTTACCCTCCAGCGAGTGAAAATAAAAGCTGCAGCATTTTTTACTAAAATGTGCAAGGCCTTATTGGATTTTTCAATTTTTTTTTTTTACTCTCAAATGCCTTCTATAAAAGACACAAAAGAAAAGCACGAGCTATAACATTCTAAGAAAAGAAGAGTAAAGTATGCATACTCGTAAGCAGCTTTTGAGTAATTTTTTTTTTTTTTTTTTGCAAATTAATATTTGTTACATGTTTTTATTTCAAATATTTTTTTTTGGTAATTTATTTTCATTTATTTACGCAATGATGGAAATGAATGACAATATATTTGTGCCTCATGTAGCCGAAACTTTTATTTTTATCGTTGGCCAAGAATTCAAATCAGCGGAAGAGGGTAGGTTACAATTTTTACAATGCTTATGTGAAAGAAGCGGGTTTTAGCACTCACGTTAATAATTGGAAGCAAAGAATAATGGCGTCATACACATGTACGGTCTTGTACACCCGCTCCTTGAAATACATCCCTGACCAATAGTGGAAATGAGCCTAGACTTCGTGCTTCGAAATGATATGATACTCGGTACCGTATATAGAAGTTCTTCCCCGAGTCTTGACCACTTCAAACACTTCCCGATCCATTTCCTATATTAGTCATGAAAAGACTTATAAGTTATGAAGCTTAGTGAGCAAAGTGATAACAATTAAGTATAATTCACATGCTTAATTAACTTTACCTCTGAACTTTGTCACTTACTTTTCATAATTATAATATTTACAACTTCATCAACACAAGCATAACATGTAATATCATCATCATCAACATCAAATAAACATTCTTGCCATAGATTTAAAGTATATCAAGAACGATTGTTATCAATCACTGGTAACTTTTATCATTCATTTTCTAAAATCAATTAGAACTGATATACTATGCACAAATCATCACATTCACTTCAACAATAACCATTATTAACATGTAAGTGTAATGTATGAGATGTAGTGCATAATGATCATGCTACTTGTTTACTTTATACTATCATTTCTTTCTTAATTCTTTCTTAAATGGTATGCATGGTCGATCCTATATTTTATGATCTCATGTTTCTCTTATCTTTTTCTTTGGGCCCTTCCCTATTTGGGTCGTGCATCGCGCGCATCAAATGTGTACTTAAGACACAAGGTCACAAAGTGCAAATAATTGGCGTTCTTTTACGCCTCCAAGTATACAAGACTTAGTTTTTATACTTTTTGGGCTTACTAGCATGAACGAGGCACTTACCCCCAATAAGGGTGTCTCGGGAGATACTTATCCCCCCTCTAAAAGGATATCTCACAGCACGTGACCAATTAGGGAGCTTATCCTCCCTAGATGCAACAACCTAAATAGGGACATTCTTACCTATTCATGATCAACATCCTTAAGTCTAATATGTTCTTTAATGTTTAATTATCATGAATATAAATGATGTTATGTTATGAATACTCCTTCTCAATCATCATTTATAAACCTACCGGGGATTAAACTTATTCCATAATCACAAGACACAAGCACAAATGAAACAGGAACTTAAACCCTTTTTCATTTCAACTAACATTTTTTGTAAGTCATATAAGTCAACTCATCTTCTAGTATATTTAATATTCATGAGTTTTCATCAAATGGTAATTAGCAAAAACTACACTTTTCCAATTTAAGACCAAAAATCTCATCTAGAAAGGTAACAGGGAATGTCCATTTTAATTAGTTAGTTTTATCCTTATTTACTTATCATTTCCAAACTTTATGTTGACAACAATTCACTTAATCATATGAGAAAATCTAAACTATAATGGTTCACTTACTTCGTATTGAAATATTAAATATAAAACACAAACCAGATTATAAAAGATTTTACATAGATTCTGGAACTTGTTTGGACAGTTAATTATGATCAACATTCATGTATTTTGTAATGATATCATAGTCTACACACCCATGTATGGAATTAACCCATTTTCGGCTTTAACATCTTAATTTAGACCATTCCTAATTTAAAATTTTAGATCCCCCAAACCCATCTAAAACCATGTAACTCTACTGGAACTTACAACCATTACCAGTAACATTTGTATTCTTAATTCAATTGTATTATCAATACAGAGAGCTTTAAAACAAAAAAATCACATTACCATCCCTTTGAATCATACTACAACATCTTCCTTTATGTAATTTGCATTTTCTTAAGACATCAAAACACGAAAATCTGCAGGGAATTGCTACAAAACTAAGACAGATTGAAGAGCCCTTAAAATTCCTCTATATTTTCCTCATCTTCAACACTTCAACCTCTTAAGTATACTCCCGTAACTCTTAAAATTTCACATAAAAATCCATATATACATTAACTAAATATAACAACAATTTATAACATAATCAGAAGCACATATTATACACAGAACATTCACTTTACTCACTCTATGCAGAATTTTTCTCCTTAGTAGTAAATCCTGAAATCACAAATTTACAGTTACAAACAAGTTAGACTTTGGGGGATTAAGTTCTATAGTCTTATTTTTAATTACATAAGAGAGGTTACCCCGAAATATTCTCCTTTCTAACCAGAATTCAAAAATTTGTGTTGACAGAACCGGATGCTACTAGTAGCATCCGAGTCTGCTGATCAAATTCTGAGTTTAAAGGTTTATTTCTTTGACTTCTGGTTTAATAAGAGCATACAAGTGATGAATCTCTTACTATATGAGAGTTCATTACCGGTATATTAATAGATTAAAAGGAGAATGTAAGAAGAATTGACTAAATCTCTGAAAATTCTAAGATTTAGGGAAGGATATCTCACCTAGTTGTTGTACGAACGAGTGCAGAGTTTTCTCTGCTCAAAATAGGAGTATTTATATAGGGTTAAGTTTTAGGATGTGTTTGGCTTTGGTTTGCTTATTATATCCCAGCTTATTTAATAATTTAGGTTGTTTTCGTATTGATCAACGATTATTTATACGCATATATATCGGTTTTGCATCCTAGAATTAATAAGTTCATCCAAACAAGTCTTAAAATATCCAGAGGGTCTGGGACAAGTGTCCCATTACATGCATTAAAATAATAAAAATTTTCCAGATTCTTCATTCCAGGTGACCATCTTTGGACCGACCTTTGAAGGTCGAGACGACGTCCGTTTTGGTCACTCTTTATACCGTTGGAAAGTTCACGCTACGTACCTTATAATGGTTCAAACATGCAAAGAAAATGGTCACTACACAGTTCGTACTACCCCTCCAAAGTTGGCTACTCGACAGGTTCCCATACCTAGGCAAAATTCCAAATTTTTCAGAGTTTCCTACATTTCCGGGTAGGCAGGTTTGACTCCACTTTTAAGGTAACTCCCGACCTCAAATGTATTCAAATTTGACACCAATATGTTCACCTCACAGTGGTCTACGAGATGATTTAACATGCATTGGAAGTGGATGAATACACGTCATTTACCGAGGTCTTAAAGTCGGGCTCTTAACAATGGCAATCCTATAAATTAAGCTGAATTTTCCCAAATTTTCAGCTTAATCCCTTTTTATGTAATTAAGTCTAATTGAGTCCAAATAATATTCATAAATTTATTTTATGTCAATTTGGTACCCAATATCATAGTTAGGGTAATTTATTTCTCTTTCTCAAAATTTCATCTCTCCCATTACCGAAAATAGGATATCGACTACTTCTAAAATTAAATAACTTCTTATAACTCTTTAAAATTTAATGCACGAATTTTCGGGGTGTTACAATCTCCCCCCATTAAAGAATTTCGTCCTCGAAACTTACCTAGAAAAGCTTTGGAAACTTCTCTCTCATTTCGTCTTCACGTTCCCATGTCTCCTCTTCAATGGTGTTGCTTCTCCATAAGACTCTTACTATAGGTACTTCCTTATTACGAAGACGTTTTACCTCTCGCATGAGGATCTTCACATGCCTTTCTTCCCATGATAAATCTGCTTGAACTTCATTGGGAATATTTTTAAGTACATGCGAGGGATCTGGAACATATTTTCGAAGAGTAGATACATGAAATACGTTGTGCACTTTTGCTAATTGAGCCGGTAAATCCAATTTATATGATAGGGTTCCAAAGCCCGATGAATCTTGGGGTGAGTTTTCCTTTCTTTCCAAATCTAAACATCCTCTTGACCGGTGAAACCTTAATAAACACTTTATCTCCAACTTCAAATTCTAAAGGTCTGCGAAGTTTATTTGCATAACTTCGCTGGCGATCCTGAGCTGCCAAAATGTTTTTTCTGACTTTCTGAACAATTTCCATCATCTCCTGAATCAAATCGGGTCCTAAACTCTTTCGTTCACCAACTTCATCCCAATATAAGGATGATCTGCACTTCCTACCGTATAATGCTTTATACGGTGGCATCCTTATGGATTCTTGATAGCTATTGTTAAATGTAAATTTGATTAAAGATAAAATACTTGTCCCAATTCCCTTCGAATTGCAAAACACTAGATATCCTCTAGAGTCTGAATTGTCCTTTCTGTTTGTCCATCTGTTTGAGGATGAAAAGCAGTACTAAAATGTAGATTAGTTCCCAGAGAATCGTGCAAACTCTTCCAAAAATGGGACAAGAATCTAGGATCTTGATCTAACACAATTGTTTTTTGCACTCCATGTAATCGTACAATTTCTTGGATGTAGAGATTTGCATATTGATCCATCTTATATTTTATCTTAACGGGTAGAAAATGTGATAACTTTGTCAATCAATCCACTATGCCCCAAATAGCATCGTATCCCTTGATTTTCTTTGGCAACCCTACTACAAAGTCCATCGATATATCTTCCCATTTCCATTCGGGAATTGGTAAGGGTTCTAACGTACCCGCCGGTCTTTGATGTTCGGCCTTAACCTGTTGACAAATAAGGCATTTTGTTACGAAATCTGCAATTCCTCTCTTCATATCTGGCCACCAATACAACACTTTAATTTCTTGGTACATTTTTGTTGATCCTGGATGTGCGGTATATGGAGCATTATGAGCCTCCTGAAAAATTTCTTCTCTAATTCCCTCATCATTAGGAACATAAATCCTATCTTTGTATTGGAGACATCCATGAGTTGATATTTGATAATCAGAGGGTTTCTCCGATGCTATTCTTCTCCTCATTTTCTCAGCTAAAGTGTCTGTCTTTTGTGCTTCTTTAATCCTTTCTTTTAGAGTTGACCGAATTGTCATAGTGGACCATTTTGTACCTCTTTTAGAAAGTATTTCTAGGCCTAGATTCTCAATTTCTTTATCCAAATCTCTAGATTTCATTGGTGTCTTACGGCTTAACGCATCTGCCACCACGTTTGCCTTTCCAGGGTGATAGCTGATGGTACAATCATAATCTTTGATTAGCTCTAACCATTGGCGTTGCCGCATGTTCAATTCCTTTTGAGTAAAGAAATATTTCAAACTCTTGTGATCCGTGAGTATTTCACATTTTTCACCATATAAGTAATGTCTCCATATTTTTAGGAAAAAACTATGGCAGAGATCATGGGTGGGGTAATTTTTCTCATATGGTTTTAATAGCCTAAAGGCATAGGCAATCACCTTACCTTGCTGCATGAGCACACTCCCCAATCCTTGTTTAGAGGCATCACTATAAATGGTGTATCCACTCTTACCAGACGTAATTGTCAATATAGGAGTTGATGTCAGTCTTTTCTTTAACTCCTGAAAGATTTGTTTGCAATCTTCATTCCATCTTAATTGAATATTTTTGCGAGTTAATTAGGTTAATGGAGTAGCAATTTTTGAGAAATCTTGGACAAAACAAATATAATACCCTGCTAATCCCAAGAAACTCCTAACTTCCGTCGGTGATGAGGGTCGTGGCCAGTCTAACACTGCCTCTACCTTGCACGGGTCAACTTCTATGCCCTCTTTTGACACTATATGCCCCAAGAATGCCACCTTTTCCAGCCAAACTTTGCATTTCTTAAATTTGGCATACAGTTGTTTTTCCCTTAAGATTTGTAGAACAATCCTTAGATGCGCGTCATGCTCTTCTTTTGTGTTAGAGTAAATTAGAATATCATCAATAAAGACTATCACAAATTTATCCAGATATTCCTTGAATACTCTATTCATTAGATCCATGAATGCTACTGGAGTGTTTGACAATCCGAAAGGCATCATCAGGAACTCGTAATGGCCATAACGGGTACTGAAAGCCGTTTTTGGTATGTCTTCATGTTTTATCCTTAATTGGTGATATCCGGATCTTAGATCTATTTTAGAGAATATTGCTGAGCCTTGGAGTTGATCAAATAGATCATCTACCCTAGGTAACGGATATTTATTCTTGATGGTCACTCTATTTAATTCATAATAGTCAATGCACATTCTCATGGTGCCATCCTTTTTCTTTACAAACAGCACTGGAGCTCCCCACGGAGATACACTAGGTCTTATGAAACCTTTAAGGATCAACTCGTCCAACTGGCTCTTAAACTCCTTAAGTTCTGTGGGTGCCATCCTATAAGGTGACTTCGAAATCGGTGAAGTTCCTGGTAAGATTTCTATCCCAAATTCAATTTCTCTCTCCGGAGGTAGCCCTGGCAAATCCTCAGGAAAAACATCCGGATATTCTTGTACTACAGGTATAGAGGTGAGTGTAGGTTCAGGTTTTTCTTACGCCTGCATTTGATGTAGACTAACCAAAAACCCTTTTCCACCCTTTCCTAGTAGTTTCGTTGCTTTCAGTGTAGAAATGATCAATTTGGAAGTTTTCTCAGGCTGACGAAATGCTACAGTTCTATAGCGACCCAGAATTTTTATGCAATAAATAATTATTTTAATATTTAGAAAATTGTGTCGCTACTATTTCATTTATTATTTTGAAATTAACGCCGCGACGAATTCGTCTAGCCAAGTCAAGAAATATCGAATTTGTTCGATTTTAAATTAAAATCCGAATTTCTAAAATTATGTTATTTAATTATTTATTTAAAGTATTATTTTCAAAATCATTTTAAATTCCAAATTTATTTATTCTCAAATTTATTTTCAATCCAAAATATGTCTGTTTTAAATACGCTTCTTGATCAAAGTTAGTCCAATTCTTATCATAATCAAAATTTATTCTACAAGTTTTGCTCCTCCTCCATCATCATGATTATGATAATATTCACTCAATTATTCCCTTTCAATTATGATATTCCCCACCATCATCATATTCCCTCCCCATGTGCATTTTCCTTTACCCTCAAACACTCTTCTTTATAGCCGAGCTGCTTCATTCATCATCACCATCACTGTGTTAAACACCACAATCACTGCAATACCAACAAAGCTAAACACCAGGATTATCATCAAATATACCTACCACCCAAATTCTCTGCAACTAATTTCCCAATCACCGCAACAGCCAATCCACCTCCATTCCCAGAATCTGCAGTATCACCACTCCACAGTCTATACCATCCATTTCAAGATCAAACCACCTGCAGACTACAATCAATGCCAACAATCACCACTGATCAACCACAATTACTACCAAAATGTTATCACCTGCAATTCCTCAATCCAGTCACCACCGGTCAGCTCCATCACTGCCAAGCTGAATTTCTCTGCACATCATCCTGCCCATAGCAACCCCTGCCCTTTCCAACTGCTGCATCTACCACCGAACACCACCTACGACCTTCAATTTACCAAAGTACATTATCATCACCATCATCACCATTTCGAAACCACCCAGCTGCACCACAACACCATCCACTGCCAATCTCCAATTCACCATCAATAAATCTTCACCCAAACCCAAAATCAAACCCAAACCAATTACCCAGTTACTTACCTCAATCCCGACTGCGCTGACCCATTTTCTACCACCGGAAATCGTGATTTTAGCCACTGTTTTAGCCTCGGTCTCGCACTCAAAATCGCAACAAATCCCTCAAAAATCTGAACCAATACCTGTCCGCTGCACGCCTCTACCTTGCGCCGGCGTTTCGCCGATCATATCGCCGGCTGGAAGAGCCCTTCTCCAGTCGGATCGGATGAGAAGAGAGGTTGAGAGAGAGTGAATCGTGAGAGAGAGAGTGAATTGTGAGAGAGTGAGTTGAGAGAGAGAAAAACAGATCTGATATATTTAACTTTCCAAAATTTGCAAATCAGTCCCTGACATTTTAATTTGTTTCCATTCAGTCCTTTTAGTTTTAAAATCATCAATTTCAGCCCTTAAGTTTTAAATGATTTTAATCAGCCCTTTCATTTTAAAATTCTGATCAATTCAGTCCCTGCTGATTTACTTTATTTGATTTTAAGCTCAAGTTTCAAAAGTATTCATTTTAATCCCTCAACTTTCAAAAGTATTCATTTTAGTCCCTCAACTTTCAAAACATCAATTTTAGTCCTCAAAATTATAATTTATCATTTTGAACTATATATTCGATATACTAAAGTGACTTATTGGCTAAGACGAAGCGTACGGAGAATTTAAAGAAATTGAAGTCATTCCCGCTCAACTTTGCACTCGTCGGATTTGAGGTAGACTCGCACTTATTAATTAATTTAAATTATGATTTCATATGAATGTCATGTGACTTGTGAAAGTCAATTTTTAAGAAAAACAAGTATGTTTTTATGAAAGGTAAATATACCTTATGTTGTTATGAAAAGTAAGTATGTTTTTATGAAAAGAAAATATACTTTATGTTTTTACGAAAAGTAAGTATACCCTATGCTTCACGAAAATGTTTTTTTTTGGATCATTGCTATGAAATCAATCTACCAAGATTGTTTTGGGTCCCATATGATAAGTTATGATATGTTAAGGGGACCGGAGTTTTAGTAGCGCTACACATAAGAATTCTTGCCACCTAAGTTCGGTAACATTCTTGTGTCTCCATAAGTTTATGAGGATTTACCACATAAGTTCGGTAAAATTCCTGTCTTTCCATATGTTTATGAGGATTTACCACCTAAGTTCGGTAAAATTCCTGTCGCATATGTTTATGAGGATTTCGATCCTATCTTATGTTATGATGCAATTGATCCCTATGAATTTCAGAAAATTATGCTTGGTATACTTACTACATAAGAATTCTTACCACCTAAGTTCGGTAAAATTCTTATGTTTATGAGGATTTCGATTTTATCCTATGTTATGATGAAAACTTACTGTTATTATGATTTTACTACATAAGAATTCTTACCACCTAAGTTCGGTAAAATTCTTATGTTTATGAGGATTTCAATCCTATCTTATGTTATGCTTTCAAAAGAAATTATGCTTGGCATAATTAAAATGTTTTATAAGTATATGGTTTTCAAAGAACTGTTTTCAAAGAGATGTTTTCAAAGAGCATATGATTTGCAAAATATGTCCCGTGCTGTAATGCACAATATGAGTTTTATCAAGAGCAGTTTTATAAAGAAACTCTATCAATGCCCGTTTTATAAAGAGCCGGGATTTATGTGTTTAATCATCTTATAAATTAAATTAATTTGCGATGAGTCTACTGAGTATTTCCCCCATGAAATACTCACCCTACTTTTAACAGTTTTGCAGGTTTCGGAGACGGTGGCGAGCGATGAATGATGGTGGCAATAATCGTTAAACGGTTGAAAGTTTGACGTTAATGATTTCCGTATTTTCCAAACAATCGAATAATTTAGAGAAGTTCATTTATTTGAGAAATTATGATATTGGCAATTTCTTTACAATATTAATGGTTCTATTTACTATTTCAAATGGTTTCATAAATGTTTTCAATTTTAGCGGCCATTACAGTTTATTTAATGTTGCCAAAAATGAATTTCAACTATTTCTTCCGCAAAAATATTATTCGAAAAATTTAGACAGAAAATGACGTAGTGAATCGGGTATACGGAACTCGGGGCGCTACAAGTTGGTATCAGAGCTAGTCTGCGTTTCTGTAGACTGGAAAAATTTTCAAAAAGAATTTTCAAGAAATATTTTCCATTTTAAGATTTTTATTGATGAAGATTGCCACTGCCATCATTCGTTCCACCAACTCCGAGGTAAAGAAGTTTATGATGTTTAAAGTTATTTCAGTATTTCGAATACTCATTTTACTAATTTATGAGAAAGAATGAAGAGTATTTCGGATACTTATGATTTATGAGAAATAAGAATGTATTTCTTCGAAAATAATGATGTTGTTATGCTTTGTCATAACTTATATGCTTTAATGTATGATTATGAGAAATTTTTTTAAAGAAAACGAGTGTTGAGCATAATGGGAATAATATGATTTTATTGAGAATTAAGTAATGGATATTATGTTGAGTTAATTTATTATGCCTCTATGTTGAAGAGAAATTTATTATGAAGTTTGGCTTTGTGAATAAATTTTGGGAATATGATTTATGGCATATATTTATAAGTATGAGTAACTTTTGAGCCAATTAAGGTATGGAAGGAAGTAATATTGTGATATTGAAAAATATGATTTGAAATTGTTATGTTGAGGAATTATGAATTGAATTATGAGATATTTTGATGATATTGAAGTGTTGGAATCATTTTCAATATTTTTAGATCGTTGTGATCAAATGTGGAGTTATTTATTATTGTGAGTTATGAAGTATGCTTATGGTTTGGAATAAGTCCAAATTACAAGGGAGACTCTGTCCAGAATTTTATCATTTGGAATTAAGAGCATAATATGATAAGCATTTACTAAAGGAATTAAGTTTAGACATGCAGTTTCATTTACATCACAAACGAGATTTAGTAGATGATAGCAGAGATTTTATTATTTTCTCATAAGGAGAACACACAAGAGTCACACTGGAAAGGAATACATGAAACACACGAAAGCATAAGAGAAAAACATGGAAAGATCCTCAGAATGAGAGATGTGTTTCCGGAGTAGCCGTATCCTACCACCTCTGATCTTTTGAGGAAATAAAGAAACCTTCAAAGAGGTGTGTTTCGAGAGTAAGAATACTCCGTAATCTACCACCTGGAATCTTTGAAGTACACACAAGATTTAAACATTAAGGAAATCCTAGTAAATGGAGGGGTGTCTCGAGAGTGAGAATACTCCGTACTCTACCCCCACCTATTCTAAGATTCAAAGAGTTAAATTTACATTAACCGGACTCCATTTTCGCTTGATCCCCCTTCCTTGCGACCAATCTATTTTAACTCCTGCTGGATCTTGTATTGAGATATATGACTGCAGCTTATCCAGTAGTTCATCAATAGTAGGAGCAGAAATAAGAAGCCTTCTGGAAAATGGAGAGATGAATCCCTGTTCCACAGCATAATCAAGAAAGGTTAACAAACCATCAAAGAAATTGTTAACATTCAGAAGTCCAATAGGCTTAGTATGGAGATCTAGTTGAGCCCACGAGGTAATGTTAAATATTTCTTCTAAGGTACCAAAACCTCCGGGCAGGGCTATAAAGGCATCAGAACCATATAGCATACAAGTTATGCGTTCATGGATGGATAAGGTTTGAACTTCATGCCCTCGTGTTTTGCCTGCAACATCTACCAAAGGGACAGGTATGACACCGATTACTTTTGATTTCTCTGCAAGAGCAGATTGGGAAACACAACCCATTAGACCACTGCTACCACCCCCATATACAAGAGTGATACCTTTTTCCCCCAGTTTCTTTCCAAGATCTACAGCCGCTTCTAGATAACCGAAGCCTTTCCCTACTTTTGATCCACAAAATACACAAATAGTTTTGATCTGTCGAAGTTTTGGTGCTTCCATCTTTGATAGTAAAGAAGGGAAAACTTACGAAGAAGATGTGATTTTGGGATGCCTGAACTATGAAATATGTTTGACTATTTAAAGCCGGAAAAATTTACTGTTTTTGATTGATTCTGAAAAAGTAAAGATTTACTTTTGACAAAATCAGCCCACTTTTGAATATTTTTATCGTATCGAGGCTGTCATCTTTCGGCGATTAAATATTTATTTCCAGCTTTATCAAACCTCGAGAAAGGAAAATATATTTTATTTCCAAAACGCGTGAAAGAAAGCAGCAAAATATTTTAAAAAGATTTACCTTATATCATTGCTGAACTGCCAGAAGCCTCATTTTGTAAAACAGACTGGCAAACAGGATCTTTCGATATTATATTTTGGAGACTATAACGATTTTTGTCCTCGTTAAACTGAGCGTATAAGGAGAGAAGTTCACGTTGTACATAACCACTTGGGTGCGTCTCAAGAGTCAGTCGAATATCATCCAAAGACTCCTTACTCAGTCCACCCTTTATGAATTCGATTTTATCATCCCGATTAGTAGAAGAATATCCTACTGATTTGCAACGTGTATTACAGTTCCAACGAGCACATTTGTAGCAACCACCCAGTCTTTTTGCTCTTCGTTTCTTTGCGAACGTGCTTTTGCCTAAACCAGGCATATGTTTTGGAAATGTTGATGGTAATTCACCAGATAGTCGAACCTTTGCTTCTATCAACCAGCGAACATCTTCTGGAATATCATGAGCCATTAGCAACCTCAATCTTTCGAGCCTTATTTTATAGATCTTTCTCAGATCATTCATAGGAAGACTGGAATAATACTTGCGAATGTTAGAAAGAATGATATCCATTGTTTGATGATTCAACCTCTTCCCAGCATGAACTATTTAAAAGCGCAAGGATATGAATGAATCCGCGTGATGTTGTGTCCAGCAAGAAAGAGCAGGATTATTTAATGGAAAAGAGGAGACAAGAAGTAATGCGCTGTTAAATTTTATCGATAAAGGAGATTTGATTGGAGATTTGGAATATTTTCTTGGATTATGGGTACTGATATTTTGTTTTAATAATGATAATCTTGGTATAGTGTGATGATACGTGGAAAGTAAAATGAGTACCGTATTGAATCAGAATTCATACGTATATACAAGTGAAAGAAATACTTTGCAGGAAATGTGGTGACATTTAAGTATAGAATCTTAGTTTTGGGAGATATTTGTTTACTGAATTTTGGGTTACAATTATTGGAAAGATAAGTTGATGATATTATGTTGATATGTTTGGGTATTTTACATAGAGAAAATATTCAGGTAATTCTTTGATTATTTTGAGAATTTTCGATGATAAGAAGAAGAGATTCTGATTAAGTATTCAGAAATTATAAGATTAAGTAAGTTTAATTTCGAGGACGAAATTATTTTAAGGAGGTAAGATTATAGCGACCCAGAATTTTTATGCAATAAATAATTATTTTAATATTTAGAAAATTGTGTCGCTACTATTTCATTTATTATTTTGAAATTAACGCCGCGAAGAATTCGTCTAGCCAAGTCAAGAAATATCGAATTTGTTCGATTTTAAATTAAAATCCGAATTTCTAAAATTATGTTATTTAATTATTTATTTAAAGTATTATTTTCAAAATCATTTTAAATTCCAAATTTATTTATTCTCAAATTTATTTTCAATCCAAAATATGTCTGTTTTAAATACGCTTCTTGATCAAAGTTAGTCCAATTCTTATCATAATCAAAATTTATTCTACAAGTTTTGCTCCTCCTCCATCATCATGATTATGATAATATTCACTCAATTATTCCCTTTCAATTATGATATTCCCCACCATCATCATATTCCCTCCCCATGTGCATTTTCCTTTACCCTCAAACACTCTTCTTTATAGCCGAGCTGCTTCATTCATCATCACCATCACTGTGTTAAACACCACAATCACTGCAATACCAACAAAGCTAAACACCAGGATTATCATCAAATATACCTACCACCCAAATTCTCTGCAACTAATTTCCCAATCACCGCAACAGCCAATCCACCTCCATTCCCAGAATCTGCAGTATCACCACTCCACAGTCTATACCATCCATTTCAAGATCAAACCACCTGCAGACTACAATCAATGCCAACAATCACCACTGATCAACCACAATTACTACCAAAATGTTATCACCTGCAATTCCTCAATCCAGTCACCACCGGTCAGCTCCATCACTGCCAAGCTGAATTTCTCTGCACATCATCCTGCCCATAGCAACCCCTGCCCTTTCCAACTGCTGCATCCACCACCGAACACCACCTACGACCTTCAATTTACCAAAGTACATTATCATCACCATCATCACCATTTCGAAACCACCCAGCTGCACCACAACACCATCCACTGCCAATCTCCAATTCACCATCAATAAATCTTCACCCAAACCCAAAATCAAACCCAAACCAATTACCCAGTTACTTACCTCAATCCCGACTGCGCTGACCCATTTTCTACCACCGGAAATCGTGATTTTAGCCACTGTTTTAGCCTCGGTCTCGCACTCAAAATCGCAACAAATCCCTCAAAAATCTGAACCAATACCTGTCCGCTGCACGCCTCTACCTTGCGCCGGCGTTTCGCCGATCATATCGCCGGCTGGAAGAGCCCTTCTCCAGTCGGATCGGATGAGAAGAGAGGTTGAGAGAGAGTGAATCGTGAGAGAGAGAGTGAATCGTGAGAGAGTGAGTTGAGAGAGAGAAAAACAGATCTGATATATTTAACTTTCCAAAATTTGCAAATCAGTCCCTGACATTTTAATTTGTTTCCATTCAGTCCTTTTAGTTTTAAAATCATCAATTTCAGCCCTTAAGTTTTAAATGATTTTAATCAGCCCTTTCATTTTAAAATTCTGATCAATTCAGTCCCTGCTGATTTACTTTATTTGATTTTAAGCTCAAGTTTCAAAAGTATTCATTTTAATCCCTCAACTTTCAAAAGTATTCATTTTAGTCCCTCAACTTTCAAAACATCAATTTTAGTCCTCAAAATTATAATTTATCATTTTGAACTATATATTCGATATACTAAAGTGACTTATTGGCTAAGACGAAGCGTACGGAGAATTTAAAGAAATTGAAGTCATTCCCGCTCAACTTTGCACTCGTCGGATTTGAGGTAGACTCGCACTTATTAATTAATTTAAATTATGATTTCATATGAATGTCATGTGACTTGTGAAAGTCAATTTTTAAGAAAAACAAGTATGTTTTTATGAAAGGTAAATATACCTTATGTTGTTATGAAAAGTAAGTATGTTTTTATGAAAAGAAAATATACTTTATGTTTTTACGAAAAGTAAGTATACCCTATGCTTCACGAAAATGTTTTTTTTTGGATCATTGCTATGAAATCAATCTACCAAGATTGTTTTGGGTCCCATATGATAAGTTATGATATGTTAAGGGGACCGGAGTTTTAGTAGCGCTACACATAAGAATTCTTGCCACCTAAGTTCGGTAACATTCTTGTGTCTCCATAAGTTTATGAGGATTTACCACCTAAGTTCGGTAAAATTCCTGTCTTTCCATATGTTTATGAGGATTTACCACCTAAGTTCGGTAAAATTCCTGTCGCATATGTTTATGAGGATTTCGATCCTATCTTATGTTATGATGCAATTGATCCCTATGAATTTCAGAAAATTATGCTTGGTATACTTACTACATAAGAATTCTTACCACCTAAGTTCGGTAAAATTCTTATGTTTATGAGGATTTCGATTTTATCCTATGTTATGATGAAAACTTACTGTTATTATGATTTTACTACATAAGAATTCTTACCACCTAAGTTCGGTAAAATTCTTATGTTTATGAGGATTTCAATCCTATCTTATGTTATGCTTTCAAAAGAAATTATGCTTGGCATAATTAAAATGTTTTATAAGTATATGATTTTCAAAGAACTGTTTTCAAAGAGATGTTTTCAAAGAGCATATGATTTGCAAAATATGTCCCGTGCTGTAATGCACAATATGAGTTTTATCAAGAGCAGTTTTATAAAGAAACTCTATCAATGCCCGTTTTATAAAGAGCCGGGATTTATGTGTTTAATCATCTTATAAATTAAATTAATTTGCGATGAGTCTACTGAGTATTTCCCCCATGAAATACTCACCCTACTTTTAACAGTTTTGCAGGTTTCGGAGACGGTGGCGAGCGATGAATGATGGTGGCAATAATCGTTAAACGGTTGAAAGTTTGACGTTAATGATTTCCGTATTTTCCAAACAATCGAATAATTTAGAGAAGTTCATTTATTTGAGAAATTATGATATTGGCAATTTCTTTACAATATTAATGGTTCTATTTACTATTTCAAATGGTTTCATAAATGTTTTCAATTTTAGCGGCCATTACAGTTTATTTAATGTTGCCAAAAATGAATTTCAACTATTTCTTCCGCAAAAATATTATTCGAAAAATTTAGACAGAAAATGACGTAGTGAATCGGGTATACGGAACTCGGGGCGCTACAAGTTCCTAGTTCAAACACATTTAAAGTTTTCTCCCTACAATCAATGGTCACTTGATATCGAGACAACCAACTCATACCCAATATTACATCAAAATCCTTCAAATCTAGCACCACTAAGTCTATAGGGTGAATCCTTCCCTCAATTTCAATTGGTACATTCGGAACATAATGGTTAACATAACAATTAGTTCCAGAGGGAATACTGACTTCCATTTTTACGGGAAGCAATTCAGTAGTTAAGTCCAGCGATTCCAACATATTTGTGGAAATAAATGAATGATTGGCTCCAGAATCGAATAGAATGTATACAGGTTTAGACTTGATGTAAATAGTACCTGCAACAACATCAGTACTTGTTCCCGCCTCGGGCCTGATCATTGCAAAGGCTCTTGCATTTCCTTGTTTATTAGCACCACTTTGTCCAGATTTATTAGGGAAATTGTAGGAGTAATGTCCTTGTTTTTGGCAGAAATAGCACACATTTGTCCCCACTAGAGACTCTCCTGAATGTGCCTTGTTACATTTCTTGCAACTAGGAGATGTTTTGCTACCATTCTTTTTCTCTGGTTTCTCTTTCTGATATACCTTCTTGTGGTGTGATCCTTCCCCTTGCGGTTTTCCAAACTGCTTCCCCTTATTCTTGTTGTTCTGATTGTGTCTCCATGGTTGATTATTCCGGTGCTCTTTCTTATTCAGGTTTGAACCCTTATTTTGGTATTTCGCCTCTCGAGCTTTATATATTTTAGTCTCAGCTTGCTCTGCCAACAATGCCTTATCAGTGATTTCGGGAAAAGTCATGTTTTGAATTACGGACATTAACACATCTCTATTCAACTCGAGCTTAAGTCCTTCAAGAAATCTATTGACTTTGTGCCCATTAGTGCCAACCATATGTGTCGCAAAACGAGATAGTTCTTCAAATTTCCTAATATATTCTGTGACGGTCATAGACCCCTGGCGTAGTTGAATAAACTCATTCAACTTCTGATTTTTGATTGACGTAGAGAAGTATTTAGTTCTGAAGATTTCGCAAAATCTTTCCCATGTCATATTTGTTGTCTCGCCCATACTGATCACGGTATCCCACCAATGTCCTGCGCTTTCACGTAGCATGAACGATGCACATATTACTTTTTCAGCGTTCTCCACATGTGCATATTCAAACATTCTTTCCATTGTTCTTAACCAGTTTTCAGCCTCGAACGAGTCCTTTGCTTCGGTGAAAGTAGGTGGGTTTAAACGTCGAAATCGTTCACTACTTAGGTTTCTTTCTCTATCGACATCATTTGCAGGACGATTAACCAATTGCTCAATTTGTCATGCTTGTTGCTCGAGGAGTTGAGTTAATCGATCGATGGTTTTGTTTGCTCTCGCCATAATTTTCTGGAGTTGATTAGAAAGTCTTACTTTAGAAACTTAATTTGGATATAATACAAAGGCATAACAGATGTACTCAGCTGAACATTTCTATCACATTAATAAATAATTTCATAATGTATTGTTAACTATAAACATTCATAAATAGGGTAATTCACCAATTAACTCAAGGGAAAAGTACAAAACTATACAATTAAAACTTTCACTTTTTAAACATAACAAACTTAAATTTTTTTTAAAAAAATCAGGTATTAATTAGTTAATTAATTAACATAATGTTATAATAATTATCATTTATATATTAAATTAAAACTTATATAATATTGCATAATAAAATCAAAACAATATCTAATCTACAACCACTCCATCCAAATCCAACTCAACCCTGCACTCACCCCACCCCCCGCCCAGGCACCCCACCCCACCCCACCAACCCCACCTCAACTCAAAAAATTACTTTTTTCTTTCTACTTTTCCACACCCACCCCCGCCCCGACACCACCCACCCAACCACCCCACCCCAACCCCACCATACCCCAACCACCCCACCCCCAACAACCCACCAACCCACCCACCCCCCTCAACTAAAAAAAATGACTTTTTTCCTTCTACTTTTCCACACTCACCCACACCCCCACCCCCGACACCACCTTACCCACCCCAACCCAACCCAACCCCACCCACCCACAAGAATGATTTTACTTCTATTTTTTTCTCATCTCACCCACCCACCCCCACCCGACCCTACCCCACCCAACCTCAACAAAAATGATTTTTTTCTACTACTTTTCCACAACTCGCCCAGACCCTACCCTATCCTACCCCGCCACCACCCGTCCCACCCAAAATTAATTTTTTTCCTTCTAATTTCGACTCCCCCACCAACCTCGCCCCAGACCCTACCCAACCCACCTCATCCAAAATGATTTTTTTTACTACTTTTCCACGACTCGTCGAGACCCTACCCTGCCACCCATCCCCAACCCCACCCAAAATTAATTTTTTTCTCCTAATTTTCCACACCCCTACCCACCCAGTCCCGACCCTACCTCGCCACCCACCCCACCCCACCCCACCCACTCCACCCTATCCCACCCAAATATGATTTTTCTTCTATAGTTTCACACCCCACCCTAACAACCCCATCAGACCCCACCCTAGCAACCCCACCACAACCCACCCCACCTAAAAATGATTTTTCTTCTATTTTTTCATACTTCACCTCAACCGCCCCATCCTATCCCACCCTACCCCCATCCAAAAATGATTTTTTTCTTCTACTTTTCCAACCCCGACCCCACCCCCACCAATCCACCCACCCCGACCCTACTCACCACAAAAAATGATTTCTTCTACTTTTTCTAGTACCACCTGACCTCTACGCCCACCATCCTCACCGCCAAAATCACAGTCAGTCACGTAAGTTGACACGAGATCACAGTTAAATCACATAAGGTCACACAGAGTCAAAATTACAAATTTAGTTGTAAAATCCCACCCCTCCAAAGTCACAGTTAGTCACACAAGGTCAAAATTCGGTCACACAAAGTCGCAGTTTGGTCAAACGAGGTCACAGGAGGTCATAATTAGGTCAAACAAGGTCACGGTTAGATCACACGAGGTCACAAGTCGATCACATAAAGTCACACTTCGCTCTTACAAAGTCACAGTTCGATCACACATAGTCATATTTGACACAATTGTAGGTCACATCACGTCCTCGTCCAATGGTCACACCAAGTCACAGTTGGTCACAAAAAATCACAGTTGATCACACAAGGTCACAGTTCGTCCCACAAAGTCACAGTTAGGTCACAATTGGTCACAAAAAGTCACAATTGGTCACACAAGGTCGCAGTCCAGTCACATGAGGTCACAATTCGATCACATAAAGTCACAGTTCGATCACATAAGGTCACAGTTCAATCACACGAGGTCACAGTTGGGTCACATAAAGTCACAGTTCGATCATATGAGATTACAATTCAATCACACAAGGTCACAGTTCGGTCATATTACAAATTTTGTCACAAAATTCACCCCAACCACTCCCCACCCCACCCCAACCGACTGTCAAAGTCATAGTTGGTCACAAAAAGACAGTTTGGTCACACAAGATCATAGTCCGGTCACACAAAGTCGTAGTTGGTAGTACAAGGTCATAGTTTGATCACATGAGGTTACATTCGGGTCACACAAAGTCACAATTCGATCACACAAGGTCACAATTCGGTCACACTATGTTACATTTTGGTCCAACCGACTGTCAAAGTCATAGTTGGTCACAAAAAGACAGTTTGGTCACACAAGGTCATAGTCCGGTCACACAAAGTCGTAGTTGGTAGTACAAGGTCATAGTTTGATCACATTAGGCTACATTCGGGTCACACAAAGTCACAATTCGATCACACAAGGTCATAGTTCGGTCACACTATGTTACATTTCAGTCACATAAAGTCACAATTACCTAATAATTAGTCACAATTATCCATAATCGGTCACATATTATTTATTTATTTATTGGTCTCAACTTACTCTTTTTTTTATCACGATTAATCAATATTTTTTGTCACAATTAACTAATAATTGATCATATATTATTTATTTATTTATCACAACTTACTTTTTTCTTGGTCACATTTAGTTAATATTTTTATCAAAGTTATATAACAATTGATCACATTCCATACTTGTCACAAGTAGTACAAAGTCACATTTTCTCGATATTTTGATCATAATTACCTAATAATTGATTACATTCACTATTCAAGTCATCCTATCCCATCCAACCTCAATCCCACCGCCCAACCCCCGCCCCCCACCCCACCCCAACCTCTTTTCAGTTCCTCAATACTTTAAAACAGGAACAATAATTAAGAAAAAATCGACTTTTTGATGATGCATGACAATATTAAGATGATGTGGATGGATCACTTTCTAACTACCCTCTATAGACACCACCTCCGGTGCTTTTGACTTGTTAGAAAGACTAAAAAATTAGATAGTTCAGTGAACAAGATTTTAAATTTTCTTTTCCTTTCTTATTATTGAAACAAAAATTTAGCACCTGTGAACTGGGGATGCCCTCAAGATGACAAGAATTTACTATACTCTGTACAATGTGTTTACAGTCAATGTCATACACGAAGCATGAACTGCAAATTGGTATTGTTCGGAAGCTGCTTTGGATTAAAAACCAGTTTTTTTCACGATTTTTGAGGTAGATGAATGGTTAAATTTTAAACCAAAAAAAAAAAACCAAAAGATTCAAACACTTTTTGATGCAGACAACTGAAAATTGTCATATTTATACAAGAAAACTGAAGCACAGGAATTTCAATTAAATTGAACTGATTTTTTAGCTTACAACTTGCAGTAGAGAATAATATGAGAGCTGTTTGAAAATGCACTATATTCAAGGTATCCCAAATCGCTCCTAAATCAAAATTGTCTCCTGAAATTATAATGCCAACATTGTTGCAATCCTTACAAGCAGGCACGCCACCTACACCGAAAACCACCGGACATACAAACCATCGCATGCACCACCACACACCAAAACCAAGGCCTGCACCACAACACACCAAAACCGCCGCCTACACACTCACTCACATCCAAGCCCAAAACCATCGAATGCACATAAAAACCACCGCACACCAAACCACCGCACTTAGACCGACATCGGGAAGGAGTCGAAGATACCTCTGACAGCTTCGAGTTCTAGCCCGCCGCTTCATAATGGTACCGAGATTGGAGCCTTGCAGCCTGTGGACAGTTTCGATCTGTTTGCTTTGTTACAGGGCCAACAGTTGCTAGCGTCGATCTCGCCGCTGGAGATTGAATCTGTGGCGAAGAGGCTCATCGGGTGAGAATGCCGTCTAGAGAGAGAGAGAGATCGCTGGGTGGGAAGTGGTAAAGAGAGAGAGAGAGAGAAGTATGGATGATTATTAATTATATAAAAAAAAAAAAGAATTAACATCTGATAATTTCAAAAAAATAATTTGGCTCAAGATTTTTAAATAATGTCTTTGAAAAGTAAGGACCGGTGTAATTTTCCCTTAAATCAAATATAATTTAAATGGGTTCCAAACTCATAATTCATAACTAATGGTAACAGGCTCATGTATCTAACTACCATTCTTGGCCCATTAAGTTTACTTGACCCGGCCTAACCTCCCTCTTTTCATTCTTCCTCATAGGGGTGGACAAAATAATCGAACCAGACCAAACCAAACCAGAACCAAATCAAACCAAGCGGTTTGGTTCGATTCTACATAAAAAAAAATAATGGTTTTGTTCTTAGAATCAAGAACCATTCGATTTTGGTTCTGGTTCCGGTTCTCTTTCCAGAACCAAGAATCAAACTATATATATATATATATATATATATATATATATATATATATATATATATATATATATATATATATATATATTTTACAAATTAGTGGATATTCATCTCACCAAAAAATTAAAATTTAAAATTATAAATGTGAAATGTACAAAAATGTTATTTAACATACATTTTATCTCATTTTATATTAGACAAAGATTTTAAATCATAAATCTAAATTCTAATTCTAATTCGTTTTTTTTTTCTTTTCAATTATAAATACGCATTCACACTGCTTACTTACACTCCTATAACACAACAATCGTTGCACTCCTTAGTTACCATCAACGACAATGATGTTTATTTTTTAAAATTTATGTATATATAAACCTCGACCCAATTCATCAATTCTCAAGAGTTAACTCAAATTCAAATTGCAAATTACATCCCTAACTCACACGGCACCACGGTAGAATGGGATTCAGAACTTCATTGTAATCTGTAACTATAAGTCTAAATTGCCTTTATGTTCGATTCTCTAAATTTCAACAGGTCGACGAGCTTCATTCAAACCAGTTTCTTCTTCTTTGACTTAGAATAACATGTTACTTTTTCTAAATCTTTGTTTTGTTAACTAAAAATTTCATTTTCTATTTAGTAATGATGTAAATGGATTCTAATGAAGAAGCGGATATAAACAGGTTTTAATTTACATTTATTATTTAAAAATTCAAGTAATGGTCTCAGAACCAAATCAGACCAAACCAGAACCGAGCGGTTTGGTTCCGGTTTGGTTCCATATCTTTGAAAAAACCAATTGGTTCCATTAGTAAAAAACCATCGATTTACGATTTGGTTTGGTTCTTCTAGGATACCCGATTCCCCTCATTCACCATCTTCTCCAAATTTGTCAAATCCTTAATTCCAAATCCTCACCCCTCTCTTTACCATTTCCATGGCTCCTCCTCGTCCATCAAAAGGGAAGGAAAAAGCCTCCTCTAACCATGAAAAGAACCGAGAAAATGAGAAGAAGAAGAGTGGGCAGGCCGTTCGAACTTGCGGCTCCTCTTCACGCGCGACAGCTCCACAGCCCGACCCAGTTGAGTACCCAAATCTCTGGTTCAGAAATGCAGCTTCATATGCTCAGTTTGAGGAGTATAAAACTGCAAACTTGTACCTGGAAGGTATATTGACATGGCTTTTCTCGAATCCATACAGTTTCCATATTTGGTGCAATTTAGAGAGTGCAATTGGATGAATATTTTGGGAGTGGAGGGACGGTACTATGATAAAATGGTGAGGTGTTTTTACAGTAATGCTGAATTGTTGGAGACTGGGGAAGATGTGCAGGATCGAGTTTCCACTTATGTGAAAGGTAAATCCTTTGTGATTGATCCAGAATTTTTGTCCAAAATATATGGAGTACCTTTGCCTGGGGAAGCTTGTGGGGAAAAGTTTGATTTACTTGAAGCTTGTAAAATTGTGTATGAAGATTCAGAATTGACGTCCCCTAGGTGTGACCTGTCTGGTTTGAGTAGGGATATGAGATTGCTTCACATGATTTTGGTTCACTTCTTTAGGCCTAGATCGGGTCGACTTTCACGTTTCTCTAAGGAAGATATCTGGATCATGTGGAAAGTGGTAACAGGGCATCGAATCAATGTGTGTGACTTGATTATGTTCGGTATAACTGAATTCATCCTTCATCCTACTTCTAGGATAATGGTGTTTGGTTGCCTAATTACTGATTTAATGCGCAAGTTAAAGGTAAACTTCTTGGGTGAGAAGGTCTCTTCCTTACCTCGAGCTAATGAAATAGGAAGGGCTTCTCTGCTTAGAGCAGATTTTGTGTGGAAGAATGGAGTTTGGGTTAAGGCAGAAATGCCTTCTATCTTCACTGGTAGTATGCCTACAAAAGCCGAGCATTGGGATGACTTCATGGTGGAAATGTGGTGCTTTCAAACCGAAGTTCGGGTTCGTGCTCTAAAAGAATCGGTCCAAGCTCTGGAAAAATCCAATGAAGAGAGCTCGCAGGAAAAAGAAGAGGATGAGGATGATTAGCCTCTCTTCTAATTGTAGTTTTAGGATATCTTTTGTAATAACTTTCAAGTAGTCACTTTTTGAACAATCCTCTAACCTTCGTGTACAAACTTTTGTAGTAATGAAATGAAGTTTCTGATATTATCTATTGACTTACTTGCATCTCTCATTCCAATATAAGACAAGTTTGATCTTGTTCTCTGTCTTGCTTGTGTTATGAGTTAGGATATGTGTGATATATATGGAGGCTGGTTTTCAAACTCTCGTACAGGGGTTATGATGCACCATTACAATAATCTATTTCAGAATACATGTCCATCATAATGCACAATAATAGCACTCTAAATAAGTTTCAACTTCAAAATGAATTTAAAGTAGTAGTTCATAACTTACCCGAGGAAGAGCATCTCCATATGGTAGTATCATGCCATTTCGGTCTACAGAACCATATAACCTTGGGCTCTGATACAATCTTGTCACGTCCCCAGAATTTTCCGTAATTTTTTTTTTTGTCTCTCTTTCTATGCTACTGATAGCATAAGAGATAACTAAAATTTGATTTTATTTCGTTACTAGTATCACACAGCGGAACAGAACATGTTTCGTGTATTTCATTAACGTTTGAAAATCTATATCTATATCTAGAGAAAGTCATTTTGAAGAGAAATTTGCATTTAATGATTCTCTCTCCTCAATTCTACTTATATATATATATATATATATATATAAATAAATAAAAGATAAAGACTTTTGTAGGAAAATTTATTATTTATTACATATTTAATAAGAGTTATAATAAATATATTATGTATAAATGTATTACATTGGAAATGAAAAAATTAGATTAATATATTTGAACATAAATAAATGTGATATCTATTTAATTGTGTTATGTAGGAAATGAAAAAATTGTATTAATATATTTGAACATAAATAAATAAATACGTGCTATATAAATTTGTTAAGTTAAAAATGAAAATTTGAATTAATATATTTTGAAAATAAATAAATAAAATCATTGAAATTTTACTTCCTAATATGTCAATAAATGAGTAGGTTCTTCAATAAGCATATTACAAAAATAATTAATTATTTGCTATCAACCTTTTACAGCCAATGATAAGTTGGTAGAAAATTTAATCCTTTCATCATTTTGACAAAAATTGGTATGTTTAAAAAATAAGGAAAAATAAAATATATGTAAGCAACATATTAAAAAATAAAGTTAATTAAAAATTATAACATATTAAAAGAAAAATAGGTGATAAGGTGGGCAAATTTTCAGAGAAAAACGTAAATAAAAGTCAAAAGAAATTTAATATAAAAAATTTAATTAAATGTCAAACTTTGAATGGTGCAGTACACTGTGTGTGCACCATTTTTTATTTTGATTAGTTTTATTTTATTTTATTTTTTTAAATTTTAAACTCAATGACATGTGTTATGGAGGAAATGAAAAAATTGGATTAATGTATTTTAAAATAAATAAATATATGCTATATAAATTTGTTAAGTTAGAAATTTAAAAATTGAATTAATGTATTTTGAAAATAAAATCATTGAAATTTTACTTCCTAATATGTCAATAAATGAGTAGGATCTTCAATACGCATGTTACAAAAATAATTAATTATTTTCTATCAACTTTTTAACCACACATATTTTTCTCTCCAATTTTCAGCCATTATTTTTTACCTCAAAATCATTTATACAGGTTTATAAATCAAACAATATTACCAAACGGAGGCTTAATCTTTACATCATTTTGACAAAAATTGACATGTTTAAAAAATAAGGAAAAATAAAATATATTAATTAATATATTGGATTTCAAATAAAATATATGTGAGTAACACATTAAAAAATATAGTTAATAAAAAATTATAACATATTAAAAAGAAAATAGGTGATGAGGTGGAAAAATTTTAAGAGAAAAATGTAATTAAAAATCAAAAGAATTTTATATAAAAAATTTATAAGTGCCGAATTTTGAGTGGTGCGGTATACTTAGTATACATGTAACATTTTTTTTTTTATTTTGATTAGTTTTGTCTTTTTTAAAGTTTCAAATTCAGCAATATTTTGTATTGAAATTTTATTTGATTTATGTTTTTTTTTTATTTGATATGATTATATAATCAAGATATTTTCAAAATTATGATATAAAAATTATATATTCCGTGCATCGCCCGGGTAGACAACTAGATTAATATATTTGAATATAATTAATGTGATATTTATGTAAATGTGTTATGTAGGAAATGAAAAAATTGAGTTAATATATTTTAACATAAATAAATATAATATCTATGTAAATATGTTATTTTATCCACACATATTTTTCTCTCCAATTTTCAGCCATTATTTTTTACCTCAAAATCATTTATACAGGTTTATAAATCAAACAATATTACCAAACGGAGGCTTAATCTTTACATCATTTTGACAAAAATTGACATGTTTAAAAAATAAGGAAAAATAAAATATATTAATTAATATATTGGATTTCAAATAAAATATATGTGAGTAACACATTAAAAAATATAGTTAATAAAAAATTATAACATATTAAAAAGAAAATAGGTGATGAGGTGGAAAAATTTTAAGAGAAAAATGTAATTAAAAATCAAAAGAATTTTATATAAAAAATTTATAAGTGCCGAATTTTGAGTGGTGCGGTATACTTAGTATACATGTAACATTTTTTTTTTTATTTTGATTAGTTTTGTCTTTTTTAAAGTTTCAAATTCAGCAATATTTTGTATTGAAATTTTATTTGATTTATGTTTTTTTTTTATTTGATATGATTATATAATCAAGATATTTTCAAAATTATGATATAAAAATTATATATTCCGTGCATCGCCCGGGTAGACAACTAGATTAATATATTTGAACATAATTAATGTGATATTTATGTAAATGTGTTATGTAGGAAATGAAAAAATTGAGTTAATATATTTTAACATAAATAAATATAATATCTATGTAAATATGTTATTTTATTTATGAAATCAAAAAATTGTATTAATATATTTGAATATAAATAAATGTCATATCTATGTAAATATGTTAAATTGAAATTGAAAATCTCGGATTAATATATTTGAAAATAAAAAATCCATGCAATATAAATTTGTTAAGTTAAAAATGAAGATTTTGAATCAATATATTTTGAAAATAAATAAATAAAGTCATTGAAGTTTTACTTCCTAATATGTCAATAAATGAGTAGGTTCTTCAATAAGCATATCACAAAAATTATTATCAAATGGAGGCTTAATTATTTCATTATTTTGATAAAAATTGACATGTTTAAAAAATAAGGAAAAATAAAATATATTAATTAATATATTGAATTTCAAATAAAATATATCTAAGTAACACATTAAAAAATATAGTTAATAATAAATTATAACTTATTAAAAGGGAAATATATGATGAAGTGAGCAAATTTTCAGAGAAAAATGTAAATAAAAGTTTAAAAAAAATTATATAAAAAATTTAAATGAATGTCAAATTTTGAGTGGCGCGGTATACTAAATGTACATGTAACATTTTTTTATTTTGAATAGTTTTATCTTTTTTAAAGTTTCAAATTCAATAACATTTTGTATTGAAATTTCATTTAAATTATGTTTTTTATTTGATATGATTGAATCAAAATATTTTTAAAATTATGATTTAAAAATTATATATTCCGTGCATCGCACGGGTAGACAACTAGTCTTAATAATTTCTCAACAGTATAAGTGATCATTAGAACTTAAGAAATTCATGAAAACGTAACATTACTAATCTTAGAGTCTTCATTACTTACATCATAAAAAGAGTTCCCTTTTACATACCTTACAAAATATATTTACGATTTACTACCCCTATTTCCATCACTCCCTAAACAAAAGAATGCAATGATTATCATGCTTTACCAAAAGCTACCGGGGTACTACATTACATATATACTCCAAACTCTACGGGACTCTTTTAAGATAAAAGATTTACTTATCACTTACTAATTAAGATATAAAAACTAAAACGCCCTTAGGTTCATAAGTAACAGCGTCATACACATGTACGGTCTTGTACACCCGATCCTTGAAATACATCCCTGACCAATAGGGGAAATGAGCCCAGACTTCGTGCCTCGAAATGATATGATACTCAGTACCGTCGACAGAAGTTCTTCCCCGAGTCTTAACCACTTCAAACACTTTCCGATCCATTTCCTATATTATTCATGAAAAGACTTATAAGTTATGAAACTTAGTGAGCAAAGTGATAATAATTAAGTATAATTCACTTGCTTAATTAACTTTACATCTGAACTTTGTCACTTAATTTTCATAATTATAATATTTACAACTTCATCAACACAAGCATAACATGTAATACCATCATCATCAACATCAAATAAACATTCTTGCCATAGATTTAAAGTATATCAAGAACGATTATTATCAATCACTCATAACTTTTATCCTTCATTTTCTAACAGCAATTAGAACTGATATACTATGCACAAATCATCACATTCACTTCAACAATAACCATTATTAACATGTAAGTGTAATGTATGAGATGTAGTGCATAATGATCATGCTACTTGTTTACTTTATACTATCCTTTCTTTCTTAATTCTTTCTTAAATGGTATGCATGATCGATCCTATATTTTATGATCTCATGCTTCTCTTATCTTTTTCTTTGGGCCCTTCTCTATTTGGATCGTACATCGCGCGCATCAAATGTGTACTTAAGAGACAAGGTCACAAAGTGCAAATAATTGGCGTTCTTTTACGCCTCCAAGTATACAATACTTAGTCTTTATACTTTTTGGGCTTGCTAGCATGTACGAGGCACTTACCCCCAACAAGGGTGTCTCGGGAGATACTTACCCCCCCCCCCCCCTCTGAAAGGGTATCTCACAGCCCGTGACAAATTAGGGAGCTTATACCCCCCCTAGATGCAACAACCTAAATAGGGACACTCTTACCTATTCATGATCAAAATCCTTAAGTCTAATATATTCTTTAATGATCATGAATATAAATGATGTTATGCTATGAATACTCCTTCTCAATCATCATTCATAAACCTATCGGGGATTAAACTTATTCCATAATCACAAGACACAAGCATATATGAAACACGAACTTAAACCCTTTTTCATTTCAACTAACATTTTTCCTAAGTCATATAAGTCAACTCATCTTCTAGTATATTTAATATTCATGAGTTTTCATCAAATGGTAATTAGCAAAAACTACACTTTTCCAATTTACGACCAAAAATCTCATCTAGAAAGGTAACAGGGAATGTCCGTTTTAATTAGTTAGTTTTATCCTTATTTACTTATCATTTCCACACTTTATCTTGACAACAATTCACTTAATCATAAGAGAAAATCTAAACTATAATGGTTCACTTACTTCGTATTGAAATATTAAATATAAAACACAAACCAGATTATAAAAGATTTTACATAGATTCTGGAACTTGTTTGGACAGTTAATTATGATCAACATTCATGTATTTTGTAATGATATCATAGTCTACACACCCATGTATGGAATTAACCCATTTTCGGCTTTAACATCTTAATTTAGACCATTCCTAATTTAAAATTTTAGATCCCCCAAACCTATCTAAAACCATGTAACTCTACTGGAACTTACAACCATTACCAATAACATTTGTATTCTTAATTCAATTGTATTATCAATAGAGACAGCTTTAAAACAACAAAATCACAATACCATTCCTTTGAATCATACTACAACATCTTCCTTTATGTAATTTGCATTTTTTTAAGACATCAAAACACAAAAGTCTGCTGGGAATTGCTACAAAACTAAGACAAATTGAAGAGCCCCTAAAATTCCTCTTTATTTTCCTCATCTTCAACACTTCAACCTCTTAACTATACGCCCGTAACTCTTAAAATTTCACATATAAATCCATATATACATTAACTAAATATAACAACAATTTATAACATAATCAGAAGCACATATTATACAAAGAACATTCACTTTACTCACTCTATGCATAATTTTTCTCCTTAGACTACAGATCCTGAAATCACAAAATTTACAGTTACAAACAAGTTAGACTTTGTGGGATTAAGTTCTATAATCTGATTTTTAATTACACAAGAGAGGTTACCGCAAAATATTCTCCTTTCTAACCAGAATTCAAAAATCTGTGTTGACAGAACCGGATGCTACTAGTAGCATCCGAGTCTGCTGATCAAATTCTGAGTTCAAAGGTTTATTTCTTTGATATCTGATTTAATAAGAAAATACAAGTGATGAATCTCTTACTATATGAGAGTTCATTACCGGTATATTCATAGATTAAAAGGAGAATGTAAGAAGAATTGACTAAATCTCTGAAAATTCTAAGATTTAGGGAAGAATATCTCACCTAGTTGCTGTATGAACGAGTGCAGAGTTTCCTCTGCTCAAAATAGGAGTATTTATATAGGGTTAAGTGTTAGGATGTGTTTGGATTTTGTTTGCTTATTATATCCCAGCTTATATAATAATTTAGGTTGTTTTCGTATTGATCAACGATTATTTAAACGCATATATATCGGTTTTGCATCCTAGAATTAATAAGTTCATCCAAACAGGTCTTAAAATATCCAGAGGGTCTGGGACAAGTGTCCCATTACATGCATTAAAATAATAAAAATTTCCCAGATTCTTCATTCCGGGTGACCATCTTTGGACCGACCTTTGAAGGTCGAGACGACGTCCGTTTTGGTCACTCTTTATACCGTTGCTAAGTTCACGCTATGTACCTTATAATGGTTCAAACATGCAAAGAAAATGGTCACTACACAGTTCGCACTACCCCTCCAAAGTTGGCTACTCGACAAGTTCCCATACTTGGGCAAAATTCCAGATTTTTCAGAGTTTCCTACATTTCCGGGTAGGCAGGTTTGGCTCCACTTTAAAGGTAACTCCCGACCTCAAATGCATTCAAATTTGATACCAATATGTTCACCTCACGGTGGTCTACGAGATGGTTTAACATGCATTGGAAGTGGATGAATACACGTCATTTACTGAGGTCTCAAAGTCGGGCTCTTAACAATGACAATCCTGTAAATTAAGCTGAATTTTGCCAAATTTTCAGCTTAATCCCTTTTTATGTAATTAAGTCTAATTGAGTCCAAATAATATTCATAACTTTATTTTATGTCAATTTGGTCCCTAATATCATAGTTAGGGTAATTTATTTCTCTTTCTCAAAATTTCATCACTCTCCCATTACTGAAAATAGGATATCGACTACTTCTAAAATTAAATAACTTCTTATAACTCTTTAAAATTTAATGCATGAATTTTCGGGGTGTTAAAATCACCTCCATAAAACTGTATTATTTGGTTGTAGTTTTCTGAGCGACGAGAGGATTGAGTCGTTCAAGTTGTTCTTTCGGAGGTCTTAAAGGTCATAAAGTAATTATCACTTATCAGGATAAAGCTATTGGTCGAGCAGTAAGAAGTATTTTCCCAACAACCTTCCTTCAACTCTGTTTGTGGCACACCACGTACAAGTTTCTTGAAAAGTTAGGACCGATTCATCACAATGCCCATGGTGGGGATCTGAAGCACATCATTTAGCATTTAAAGACGGTACACGAGTTTGAGCATTGTTGGGTAGTTCTTATGAATAACACTCATTTGGGTTTCAACGAGTGGTTGCCGAGTATTTATGAAATTAGACAAAAATGGTGCCTACTTACGTTAAACATGTATTTACAGTGGGAATGTACAGTAACCAACATGTTGAGAGCAACCATCACTACAACAAAAGTGATCTTTTACGACATATATTTACGGCGTGCATATAAAGCATGCCGTAAAATCTAATTATTTACGGTGTGCATAAATAGTTTGCCGTAAAAATTGTTTATTTAAGGCGTGCACAAGAAGCACGCCGTAAAAATTCGAGTAAAAGAGGATTTACAGTGTGCATTATGCACGTCATAAATGGATTACATTAACCGCGTGCACAATGCATGCCGTAAGTTGAACAAAGGTATTTACGGCGTGCCTTTGCATGCCGTAATATGATGCGCGCACAACGCGGATTACACAAAATTATTTAGCATGCACAACACAAATTTAGGGCTCGACCTCTACGTTTTCTTCTTCTTCTTTTCTCCTTCATGTTTTCTCCTCTAGATTTTTTTCTTTTTCTCTACTCCGTTTACATTAACCCATTTCCGATTTACCAAGCCCTAACCCATTTTCGATTTACCCAGCAATAACCCATTTCTTATGTCGAAACCTGCAAAGTTCGAAACATGTTTTACATAGCGGCGAGAGGCAGAGAAGCACGAACCACCGAATAAGGTAGACTTCTGCTTCGAGGTCAGTTCCTAAATTCTGCTGTAAGCCCTATTGTGAGATATTTGATTGTGGGAGTTTTAGTTTTGGTGTTCGCAAGTGATTGTGGGAGTTTTAGTTTTGGTGTTTGCTTTCAATAACTGTGTTATATATGAAGTTGAGAAAATTTGAGGTTTTTATTAAGCATGACCGTGGTTGTTTTCTTTTTGTTAAATCCATGCTTATAATTTTGTTCACTGAAGATGGTATCAAACTGGAAGTTTTATTGCCACCTATTTATTTTTGTAAGTATTGTGCCTATTTGTGTAATATCCTGAACAAGATTTGAATTTGTTAAGTACATGGGGGGAAGCATTGAAGATTAACTTTGTAAATGTGTTCCATGTCTATATTGTTTGAGTTCTAAGATGAGGCTGCTTCCACACTGTATGTTTATTTGATAGCTTTGCTTTTTAGCTGTATAAATTGTTTGTCTTGAAAAGTCTGAAGTTTGTGAAGTATTGGGTATTTTGTTAAGATTAATATAAAGGTTTAATAGGTAAGAAAAAGAGGTAAAGCTAGGTCATTTCAATTTCTTGTTATTAATTTGAAGTTTTGATGTTGATTTAGGCAGTCAAGCAGCATGCACGAAGAAGGGAGCAGCTGCTTCTGCTTGAGAATCTGTTAGGACTTAGATTTGGAGGGTACAATTTATTGTACTTTTTATTGGTTTTCATTTTTAAAGAATTAAGAGAACAATTGAATTTTGTAGTACATCATTTGAAGCATTTTTGTCTTTTGGATCCTTAATTGGTGTTCAATTCTTTCGATACCATACGTTACATTTTAATATTGACAGACAGGAGGTTGGAATTAGTTAGAATGCTCATTTTTTATTGTGTGTTAATCTTATTTACTCTAATTCTTGCTTAAGTTCATGTCTTGATGAACTAGTTATAGCTGCCATTTTAGAGGTGGACTGGTCTCTCTTTCTTGAAATATTACTAATCTGGATTTTACCTTTTATGTTTTTTCTATGCTTCATTATTTGAATGATGTGCTGATTGTACTTATATAGCCTTGGTGAAAGCTTTTTTCCACCTTGAGAGTTGATAGATGTTTGGGGGGGGGGGGGGGGGTATTGTGATGAAACTAGTATTAATGTGAAGTGTTAGATCTTCAAGATTGTCTTATTGGACTCCTAGCCATTTCAGCTCTATGTAAAAAATATTATTTGTGATTTTGAATAATGAATATTTAATTTGTGATTTGAGAATTTTGAGCTGAGAATGTTATTATGCTGACTTATTCTTATTCAATATGCTTCCTTGCACTTTCTTGTGGTTAGACCAGCACCAATGCCAAGCCTTCTAGTTAATGTGGGAGAAATCCAATCAGTGGACTCCACACTTGTCTAGGTTACAGGCTTCAGCTCTTTCACTTTAGATACTTCGACTGCGTTTGAACTTAGCTGTTAAGTGTTTGGGGATGTAGTTTGTGGCTGCTGTAGAGGAGGGGTTTGTGAGGAGGATGGAGAGAAATAATTACTGTAACAACCTGTAATTTCATAGCTTATGTCATAGCTTCATAAGTGAAGGAGGGGTTTGGCCAAGCTACTATGCAAATGAAAAAAAAAATCCTCTTAATGTTTGTCTATAGAGAGAGTGAAGAGCATCAATAAGATAAAAAATGACTTGAATTGTGTGTTGTCCCAAGTCTAAGAAAGGTAGAATAAATAATTACGCATGCTTCTTTACATCTCAGTTTAATAGCTTTCTCTCAAAATTTTAAGATTCATAATCAGTATCCTAAGCCTTTTTTATATGTTTCTAAAACATTGCTAACTCTAGAGCCCACTATATTTATGATCCATTTTTATTTCTGGTTTTTGATAGGTTGAGCTAGTGATCAAGGAGCAGAATATGTATTGCAGGCTCAGAGTGGAAGACATTGTTTCATTCAAACAAGGCCTGAAGTGGAAGATGAAGTTGTAGATAAACATTTTGGTTATTTTGTATTGAACCGTATAAAATATTTTTGTTTACCAAAATTGTGAAAAACATGATTTTATATGAATTAATGTGTATAATTTTGATTTGCAGTTATTATATGTTGGTTGGTAATAATATAAATATAATTTTTTAAATAAAAAAAACCATTTACGGAGTGCGGGATGCATGCCGTATTATTGATGGCGTGCATGTTGCACGTCATAAATGCCGGTGTTTACAGCGTGCATCATGCACGCCGTAAAGGCAGTAGTATTTACGGCGTGCGGTTGTATGCCATAAAATTTTACGACATGACCTTTTACGGCGTGCGGTCGCACGCTGTAAAAACAGTTTTATGACATGCAATGCACACCATAAAAGGTTCATTTTGTTGTAGTGCATGCTTTCTTTAAGCATTATATGGATAGGAGAAATGGGTTGATGAATTTCATTTCGAGATTTATGGGAGCAGTTGATCACCACATGAGGAACTCATGGCAACTCTTAAAAATTTGTACCAACACTCATGACTGATTACGGGGGTCGATATGGAATTGCAAATGTCCCAGGTGTACACGAAAGCAATTTCTTGACTCTTCTAGAAAGAACTCGTTGAGATTATGCACTACGCTACAATGAGAAAATCAAGCAACGAACACATGAAAGTTTATGCAGTTCAACGTAAAGCTTCATGTAATGGTTACGATCGTCAAATGGATGTTGTTTACCATCCTCAAATGGAATTAATGACTTGTAGTTGCATGTTTTTTGAGTTTGTAGGATACCCATGTCATCATATTCTTCGCATGTTGAGCGAAAAAGTATATAATGTTTGCGCACAAATGTACATTGTACCAATGTGGACGAGGAATGTGAAAGCGAATCTTATATTTGACCCTGTTGTGTCATTTACCGAGGAAGTCTTTGTTGCTTCACGAATTTGCACTTTGAACATGAGTCAAAATAATTGATCGATGAGGCCTCATTAACGCAAATTTCAAGAAATTATGTACTCAAAGGAATGAGAGAAATGAAAATCATGGTGAGGGAGAACAATGAGGCAGAGGGGAGCATCCCACCAGGCATTCATGCTAGGGACATGACTCACAATATCAATGGTAAAATAATGAATCTACAACCTGTGAGGGCAAGGGATGTGAAAGACGCTTGAAACCTTCCAAGGATAAGGGTATGACCTAGTCGTAACGACATTGTAGATACTGCTCCAAAACGGGTCACAATAGAAGACCTTGTCCACAATTTATCTCAAGGTATCCTTTCTTTGCAATTAAATTCGTATTTTTCCAAACATTAATATTCATTATAACCATATCAACACTTGTTAATTGCATAATAGCAATATGGTGAATGTCAAAGAAAACACATACTACCCACTTCTACTCTAGTCACACTGAGGCACATAGCACGAACATCGAAGAAAAAACATACTGCCCACAATTTCACTATAGTCACACATAATCGACCGAATTCCAAAACTATGTGTTCACGGGTAGTAATGAGTATGGTGAAGGCAACTAAGAGTTAAGTGACGATTAGTTTAGTGTTATTCAATGGTAGTACGTCAATTATTGTCAAAGTTTCAATGAATTTTACTAACACGATGATGTTGTACTTTTTCAAATACATTTAAGTTCCACTATAATAAATGCGTTTTATATTTTTATTACATTCGATTAATGTTGTACTACTTGAATTATATTTTTAACAAACAAAACTCAAAATAAAATAAAAAATGAAAGTTTAAAAAAGTGCAAAAAATAAAATTAAAAAAAACAAAAAACAGAAGTCAAGAAAAAACTGCATCCTTCTTGAACTACCCGTTGAAGGGTATAATAATCTACCCTCTAGCCAGTAATAGATCAAATTTGATATTGGTGATGTCGATATTGATCTTCAGGGAAGGGTGAAGAATGATAGCCAACGAATTTATGTCAGTAGATGGATGTTTTTTGTTATGTGTATGTGCACATATGTTTTTTCAATTAAACTACTTATACAAGTTGGATGACAATATGCTAGACAACCCCTCATCTTGGTGGTGTAGGACCACTAAATTTAAGTGGCCCCAAACCCCAAATGTGAGAGAGTTGTCGTGTCCATTACCACCCAACTTATACAACTAGCAAGACTATGTTTTTTAGGTGAGAGTGGAACTGTGAAGGAGAATTTTATTTTTTTTATTTATTTTTTAATGGGAAGAGTACACAACACCTACATTTAAGGTTACACTTTTAAAACAGACACTCTTAAGATTTTTTTTTTTTTTTAATCAGGTGTTTAATAATAGTAAATAAATATATATAATATAAAAATAGTTATATCTTATATATTAAATTAAAACTAATATAATAGTGTAAATATAAAACCCAAACAACAATTAGCATTTTGTATGTCCTTCCCACCACTCCATCACAAGATCCCACCCCAACTCTACGCCACCCACCCCGCCTGAGTTACAATTGGTCACATAAAGTTACAGTTCGATCACAATTACAAATTTACTCACAGCATTCATCCTACCCTACCCTACCCTCACCCCACATCACTTACAAAGTCATAGTTGGTCACACAAAGCCATAGTTAGATCACAATTACAAATTTAGTCACAAATTTCACTCCATCCTACCCCAGCCTCAAAGTTAAAGTTGGTTACACAAAGTCACAATTACAAATTTAGTCATAAATTTCACCCAAACCCCACCCAGCCTACCAGCAAAGTCACAATTTGTTACAAAAAGTCACAATTCAATCACACAAAGTCGCAGTTCGATCACACAAGGTCACAGTTCGCTCACACAAAGTCACAATTCGATCACATATATTCATAGTTGACCCAACTGTATGTCACATCAAATTCTCGTCCAATGGTCACACAAAGTCACAATTTGTCACAATCTCTAATATAAGTGGTCACAACAATCCATAATTGGTCATATATTATTTATTTATTGGTATTTATTTATTAGTCACAACTTACACGTTTTCTTGATTACGATTAGTCAATATTTTTTGTTACAATTACTTGATAATTTGGTCACAATCATCCATAATTGGTCACATATTATTTATTTATTGGTCACGACATACTCGTTTTCTTGGTCACTTCCCACGCTTATCATAAGTAGGAAAAAGTCACAATTAGTCTATATTTTGATCACAACTACCTAATAAACTAGTCACATTCCATACTTGTCACAGGATGCATAAAGTCACAATTAGTCAATTATTTGTCACATTTACTTAATAACTGGTTACATATTATTTATTTATTGATCACAAATTACTTATTTTCTTGGTCACGGTTAGTCAATATTTTTTGTCACAATTACCTAATAATTAGTCACATTCCGTACTCATCACAAGTCATATAAAATCACATTTAATCGACATTTTTGTCACAATCATCTAATAATTGATCACAATTACTATTCAAGTCACCCAATCTCAATCCCAACCCCAACCCCCACCTCAACACCTTCACAATTCCAAAACTAATTACTTCCTAGAAAAACCATTGTCCACCAGCAGCCGCCTCTGTCACCACCACCACCACCATCATCACAATCAGACTACAATCACAATCACAATCACAAAACCAGCATATCAAAATTTTCACCACATAAAATTGCCACCACTAGCCACCACCAACCACCACTAACGTTTCGAAAAACGATCTATATCATTTCAACATCTGAAAAGAACCATTAAAGATAGAAAAATATGAGCCTTGTCGCCACCTAAAATCACCATCGACATTGAAACCACATCTCACATATCCACCTACCACATTGCACACATTGGTCACCGCAAAGAAAAGGTGCTGCAATCGTAGGCATCGCAACATTGATGGCGTAGCAGCGTTGACAATTTTCTCACTGTACCAGTGTGATGTCGTTGCCTGTGTTGGGGAGGGCAAACTGAACAACATGGCGATTTTCTCGCTGCACTAGTGTGACATCGTTGCTGTGCTTGGTGGCGACTAAAAATCTGAGCTGAGCGGAAATTGTCGCTTGCATTGGGGGACAAACTAAGAGTCTGTGTTGAGGGGGGTTGTCACCTAGGTTTGGGAAAGTCGACGAAGAACTGAGAGTGTGTGATTAGCATTTTTTTAGGCAAAATTGTCCAAAAAGCCTTTCCCCATTTTCTTTTTGGCCAAAAGGCCTTTAACGAAAAGTGAGCAAAGAAGGTAAATATGAAAATTATTAAAATATCAAATACTTTTTTACCCTTGTAGGTTAACTTAAAAGTTGTCTTTTTTCCCATAAAACTAAGGTAGCAAGATTCGAACCTTGCACATTAAGTTCAAAAGTTGAAGAACCAACCACTTGACCAATTGACATTTTGTGTAATAATCCATCTCTAAAAAATATATATTATTTCGAAATATTGTTTTCCCTTCTTCATAAATCTAAGGTTGCAAGGAATTGAACATTGCACATTTATGATTAATAGTTAAGAATCGAACCACTTGAACCAATAACATTTTGTATAATAAGTTATATGTAAAAAATATATATTATATTTTAAATATAAAATGTTTACTGATTCAGATAAGTTCATAATGAGTTATAAGTCATTTTTCAATAAAGAAACGACTTGAAAACCGTTTTATGAGAAAAAATTTGACTGTTTGAGATAGAATGCTTACGGGAATGGAACTAATTCTAATCCGTTTCTAAAATATACAAAATGATATGAAGTTTGTTTCTGTACATATGACATAGAAACGTGTTACAAGTCGTTTCTAAATAGGGAAATGACTTGGAAGTTATTTTATGAGAAAAAAACTTGTTGTTGGGGACAGAATGCTTACAGGAATAAAATTAATTCTAATTCGTTTCTAAAATATACAAAACGATATGAAGTCCGTTTCTATATATATAACATAGAAACGTGTTACAAGTCGTTTTTTGAGAAAAAACTTGCATTTTGGGACATAATGTTTACAGGAACAAAACTAATTCTAATCCATTTCTAAAATGTACAAAATGATCTGAAGTCTGTCTCTGTACATATAACATAGAAACTTGTTACAAGTCATTTCAAAATAGGGACACGAGCTTCCTGATGACTATTTTTGCTAAAACGCACAAAGTAGAGGCAAATGAGGGCTACCGAAAATCACATCATGGATTTTAACTAAAGAAAGTGAAGTAGGGGAGATCAATTGCAATTAATTTTTGGGGAAAGAAGAATCGAAGAAATTCAAAAGTTTTTTGAAAAACTGTAACGGGTCAAAAGTCTTTTAGTGGGTAACATCAACGACATAGAAATCATTTGCATTGAAATCGATAATTCGAGCGTCGATAGCAACTCTGGAGGACTCCCATAAATGTTAAGGATAATAAAAACATGTTCTCGTGATTTTCCGAATCTCGGTAGGCCACTTATATGGAAAAGAGAGGAGAAAGGTCTTCCAAAAGTCTTAAAAGGTAGTGAACTTATCTGAAAACGCTTAATGAGAGCATTAGTCATCCGTGTCTTGATCAAAATCGATAAAAAATGGAAGGAGATTAGACTATTTGATGATGCTACGAGTTACCTATTCCTCGAAACGACGTTCGTACTAGAATAACGACTTCGACTTCATTTCAGTTCATGGAATTCATCTTCGAAATCATTTTAGTTGTTGGAAAACTATAACGGGTCGGAAGCCGTTTAGTGGCTAACATCAACGACATAGAAGTCGTTTGCATTGAAATCGACAATTCGATCGTCGACGAAAACTCGGGAGGACTCCCATAGATGCTAAGGGTAATAAAAACATGTTTTCGTCATTTGCTGAATCTTGGTAGAACACTTATATGGAAAAGAGAGGAGAAAAGTTCTTCCAAAAGTCTTAAAAGGTAGTGAACTTATCTGAAACGCTTAATGTGGGCATTAGTCATCCGTGCCTTGATCAAAATTGATCAAAAATGGAAGGAGTTTATCTTTGGACCATTTAATAATGCTATGAGTTGCCCATTCCTCGAAAAGACATTCGTACTGGAAGAACGACTTTGAACTTGTTTTAGTTCATGGAACTCGACTTGGAAATCGTTTTAGTTTTTGGAAAATTATAACGGGTCGAAAGTCGTTTAATAGGTAACATCAATGACATAGAAGTCGTTTGTATTGAAATTGACAATTCGAGCGTAGATGACAACTTGAGAGGACTCCCATATAGATACTAAGGGTAATAAAACATGTTTTCGTGGTTTGCTGAATCTTGGTAGAACATTTATATGGAAAAGAGAGGAGAAAGTTCTTCCAAAAGTCTTAAAAGGTAGTGAACTTATCTGAAAAAGCTTAATGTGGGCATTAGGCATCCCTGCCTTGATCAAAATCAGTCAAAAATGGAAGGAGTTTATCTTTAGACCATTTAACAATACTACGAGTTGCTCGTTCCTTGAAATGACGTTCGTACTGGAAGAATGACTTCAAGCTCGTTTTAGTTAATGGAATTCGTCTTCGAAATTGTTTTAGTTGTTGGAAAACTTTAACGGGTCGGAAGTCGTTTAGTAGGTAATATCAACAATATAGAAGTCGTTTGCATTGAAATTGATGAGTTCCGGAGTGGCTCAACGAGCGTTGACCCGTTGCACGTGCCCGTAGGACCAATAACGAGACAAAGAGCCAAAAGAATCAAGCAGGCAATGCAAGGATTCATGCAAGCATGGATGGATGAGTGCTTAAGTGCAAAGACCTCATTTATGTTGCATAACAAAGTGGAAGAAGAGCCAACGTTATTACAATGCATTTGGATCGAAGAACAACAAGAAATTGAGGCAGAATCAAATTCACGGCCGTAACCCTACTTTTACGGCCGTAAAATCATGTTGGCAAAATTTGGACAGAATGGCAATCACGGCCGTAAACAATGTTCTCACGGCCGTAACATCATCAAGACAAATTATGCAGAAGAGGACTTACGGCCGTAATACCAATCCTCACGGCCGTAAATAAAGTTTGGTAGTTTTTATATTTTTATTCAGAAAGTCGATTACGGCCGTATATAAATTTGTCACGGCCGTAACATATGTTTTTAATTTTAATCCGTAGCATTCTTACGGCCGTAAACTCATAAGTCAATGCCGTAACATAGGATCCGCAATTTAGGATAATGTTAGGCGGTTGGTTTATTGTTTTGTTTATTTACAATTCTAGTTTATTTAGGTTGCTTTATTTTGTTAAGCCTATATATATGGCTTTATTCAGCATTGTAAAATACAACTTTTATTCTTGAGATTAATGATATTGAAGGTGAGATATTCCCTTAATTTTCTTCGTGTTCTCGTCGAACAAATTGAACTTATCAAAGGATTTGACAACCTTTATGGCGTTCCCCCTTTGTGGTTCTTATCTCCGCATCGTAACGGGTTTTGGGTTTAATATACCCATAGTTCTTACGTCGTGAGGTTGGGGTTGCATTGTTACCGTCTACTATCTTGGATTTTAGAGCTTTCCGACGTTTAATTCCGCGTGTTCTTGGTGATCCCCGTATCGGATCACATCATCTGGTATCAGAGCCTGTCTCTAAATCTAATTATTTAGTATTCCAGTTCTTTTTCTTTCCAGTTATTAATCATTCAAAAAAAAAAAAAATCTATTCCAATTCTTGTTTCTTGAAATTTCTGTTTTCTTGTTCTTGATTATTCTTGTTGAATAGGATATTAAAAAAAAAAAAAAAAGGGAGAAAAAAAAATTCCGGAAATTACAAAAAAAAAAAAAAAAAAAGAGATAGTTGTTGATTTTAATAAGAAATCAAGAAAATAATCTTGGGCAAATCTTTTCAACAAATCCTTGTTTCCATAAGATTCCTTATTCTTGTTTCCATAAAACTTCTTCTTGCAATAGAATTCTTGTTTTCATAATTTCTTTCTTAAATTTCCTAATTCCAATATTTTCCATCAACTTTCCTTATTTGCACTTTGGGGTTTATTCCACAAGGACTAAATCCGTGACTAGTTTGGTGGGTTCTTTGAGAACGTGGGAAAAAGGGAATAGAGAGGAAAAAGGCAGAGTGGTGAGATTAATAGAGGGAAAAAGCCAAATTGAGTGATACACGAGTGATAAAAACACGTGAGGATCTTTATTTAAATTTTTCTCTTTTCCTTTATTACTAACCATGTCACAGAAGGAAGTTTCGACGACGGAAAAGGATCTTCAAGATTTCAAAATGCTGGCAATGGTGGAGGAACGTTTTGCAAAACTGGAGGCGAGGTTGGATGCCAAGTTGGAAGCAAAATTTGGTCCACAATCCGGCGTGAATGTGGAAAGGGCTAATAATCCGGGGGAGACACGAGGTGCGGGAATTGTTCAACCACGTTAGGAACACCCGCGCAATTTCCCTAATTTACGGAGGCCACTAAGGTATGACTTCAACCCACAAATTAGAGCTGGGAATGAACGTGTTGAGGTTGTTGATAGTGATGAGGATAGTGGTGAATTATCTATTACTAGTGTTGGTAGGAGACGAGATCGGGGAGAAAGACGTGATAGGGGATATAGGGATGATGTCGATGGACATGTTGGTAACATTAAAATGTCCATTCCCTCGTTTCAGGGTAAGAGTAATCCGGACGTTTTTTTTGAATGGGAAAAGAGGGTAGAATTAATTTTTGATTGTCATAATTATTCTGAAGCTAAAAAGGTTAAATTGGCAGTCGTAGAATTTACTGATTATGCTATAGTATGGTGGGATCAATTGGTTACTAGTAAAAGGAGGAATGGGGAGAGGCCTATCGAAACTTGGGATGAGTTAAAGGCCCTTATGAGAAAACGATTTGTGCCTGGACATTACTATAGGGATCTCTACCAAAAACTACAAACCATTTCCCAAGGTAGTAAGAGTGTGGAGAATTACCATAGGGAGATGGAGGTTGCCATGATTAGGGCAAATATACAGGAAGACCCGGAGGCAACCATGGCTAGGTTTTTAAATGGTTTAAATCGAGATATTGCTAATGTTATTGAATTGCAGCATTATATCGATTTGGAGGAGATGCTTCACATGGCCATGAAAGTGGAGCGACAATTAAAAAGGAAGGGAACTTCAAAATTCTCTACAAGTTCCAATTCTTTTGGTAAGTCTACATGGAGTGGGACTTCTAAAAATGATGGGGTTGTGCAGAAAAATAAATTTGAGGCACCAAAGGGAAAAATAGAGCCACCCAACAAAGGTAAAATTGCTTTTGATTCTCAAACTCCTAAGACTAGAGATATTCGTTGTTTTAAATGTTCCGGCTTAGGACATATTTCTTCACAATGTCCAAATAAACGAATATTGGTTATGCGTGACGGGGTATTAATTTCGGAGGATGAGAAAGAGGGAGAAGTGGAGGATGAGTATAAGGACATGGCAGCTCTAGAGGATGTTAGTGAAAATGATGATGGGGACTATGCAGTAGCTAAATCACTTGTCACTAGGAGAGCCCTTAGTACTCAAGTTAAGGTGGAAGAGTCGGGTGAGCAGCGAGAAAATATATTTCATACTAGGTGCTTTGTGAATAACAAGGTGTGTAGTTTGATAATAGATGGTGGTAGTTGTGCGAACGTTGCTAGCACTACTCTAGTGGAGAAATTATGCCTACCTATACTAAAACACCCTAGGCCATATAAGCTACAATGGTTAAATGAATCGGGTGAGATTAAGGTGAATAAGCAGGTGGTAGTTGATTTGGCGATTGGGAAGTATGAAGATAGGGTGGTTTGCGATGTGGTACCCATGCATGCGGGGCACATCTTGTTGGGAAGGCCATGGCAATTCGATAGGAAGGTTATTCATGATGGCTTTAAAAATTGGTATACCTTCACTAAGGATGGGAAAAATATCAAACCAATGCCTTTATCACCTCAACAGGTCTATGAAGACCAATTGAAATTAAAAAGTGAGGAAGAGAGAAAGAGGGTCGGGACCACGTTCCCGGAAAAAGGAGAGTTGAGTGAACAGAAGAGGGTCGGGACCACGATCCCGGAAAAAGGAGAGTTGTGTGAAAAATCGAGAGTTGGGACCATGATCCCAGAAAAAGGAGAGGGTGTGAAGAGTGCCAGTAAAAGAGAGAAAACAAAAGTGAGCTTCTACGGAAAACAGAGTGATATCACCAAAGCTATTTCTACAAATAAGCCAGTGATTTTACTAATGTACAAGGAATCCCTCCTTGTACTTGATGAAGCTAACCACTCCCTCCCCAGTTTAGCTGTGTCTCTTTTGCAGAAATTTGCAGATTTATTTCCCGAGGAGATTCCTAGTGGGCTGCCGCCAATTCGAGGGATTGAACACCAGATTGACTTCGTGCCAGGAGCAGTCATTCCATACAGGCCAGCTTATAGGAGCAATCCCGAAGAGACTAAAGAGCTACAAAAGCAGGTTGAAGAGCTGTTGAAAAAGGGCTATGTTGTAACGACCCAAAATTTTATAGAACTTGACCGGTCGTGCAAGCTTTATTTCCTTTATAGTTTATAATTTTATAAAGGATCTTGTTAGTTAAAAAAATCGAAGCAAACCATATGAATGAAATTTTTATCATTCAAACTCAATTTAAAATATATCATTGAGACTAATATAATACCAAACTCTATTTTAAAAGAAATCGGATCAGTTAGAGCATTTACGTATAGCATGTCCTACACTTGCCTGCTTGTAGAATTTGGAACAATTCACAAATTTGATTTAAATACTAGTCCTAATGAAAATACAATTGATAGAGACGGAACATTATTCTAATAATGTCTACTAGAATGCACCATCATTGTCAAAAGAACTAGGTGTCAGGCTAAAGTTTAAAATTTCCATAGGGGATAGATACGTACCAATTCATGAAGTTGGTCAAAACAATAAATGCGTAAATATCATACGTTCATGTAGAACAGCGTAGAAAACATTCTTCAATCCAAAATCAGAAACGGAACAAAAGAAATATCCGTAAATTAACAAAATGAAATACTACTGGTAATAAAGTTATTTAATAAAAATTACGCCAGATTTAATTATTGAAATCCTTAGATCCTGGCATCTCGACACCGCTGCATCAACCTCCAATCAACGATCCGTTCTAATCTGTAAAATAGTAGGGGTGAGTATATGGAATACTCAGTAGGACACGAAAATTATGGTGCTATCCCGAATAAAATATCAAACGCATGTGTCAAGAATATCATACCGTCATCATATCTTTAGAAAACCGGTAAGAGCTCAATCATATCATATCTTTGGTACCGGATGGCCATAAACATCATATCATATCATATCATTTACTTTCATAAGCATGATAAATTAACAACATGGAAAAATAATTTAAACAGGATAAAATCAACTGCACCTCGTTATCCTACCTTAAGTCTTTGAAAAACTTGATTTGCTGCTAACAAAATAAATTTTGTACTCCTTAAAACTGCTCAAGACTTGATAATATATTTCTTTCTTCGTAGACTATGAAGATTTTGGATGAATTCTATTTGCGTTTGCAAATAAAAATATACTTAAAGAGATATATATACACGTGAAGGAAGAGTGGTGATACTTGAATAGGATTGTGTAAAATATCCTCACGTCTCTATCATCATGAAATATGAAATATCTTATAAAATATACTTGATGGGACACATAATCATGAAATGTGAAATATCTTATAAAATATACTTGATGGGACACATCATCATGAAAGGAAGAGACCATTTCTATCCTACCTATCTAATCTAAAACCACTAAAATCCAAGAAACCTCATATTCTCTCTAAAATCTCAACGGCCATAACTTAACCATTATAACTCAAACACAAATAGTAAAATAACATTTATTGATAACTTCTTTAATCTTAAATAAATTAGGCTTCATTAATCCGAATCAAACTTTCTCGAGCCTATCATACATGATTAAATACAAGCTATCCAACGAGCCCAATATTGATATATTTATCAATATCTCATAAAAACTTATATATATATGGGGTAAATTGAAAGAAATTTTGTATATTTACCACTTAGCCCTTAACCTTCAAAGCATGTATAATAGCATATAAAGAAAATAAATTTTGCTTTATGAAAATATTTGGGACCTTACAATCTCCCTTACTTAAAATATTTTCGTCCTCGAAAATTACCTTGGTTAAACAAACAGTTCCGGATGCTGGGATTTAAGCTCATCTTCCTTCTCCCAAGTAGCTTCGTCGACACCATGATTACTCCATTGAACTTTGACCAATGGAATCTCTCTATTCCTCAAAATGTGCACCTTTCTATCTAAGATCTTTGTTGGAGCTTCATCATATGACAAGTCCTTTTTTACATCCAATGTCTGATAACTCACTACATGATTAGGATCATGAACATACTTTCTGAGCATCGAAACATGGAATACATTATGCACTGCAGCTAATTCTGGTGGTAGGGCAAGTCGATAAGCCAAACCACCAATCCTTTCAAGAATTTCGAAAGGACCAATGAACCGCGGTCTCAACTTCCCTTTCTGTCCAAATCTCAATACACCCTTCATTGGTGCAACTTTCAAGAAGACTTTGTCCCCCACTTGAAATTCCAATTCCTTTCTTCTACCATCTGCGTAACTCTTCTGTCGATCTTGTGCTGTCTCTATTCTTGCTCTAATTTTATCAACTGCCTCTACTGTTTGTTCAATGATTTCTGGACCCAAAACTCTTTTCTCTCCAACCTCATCCCAATGGACAGGAGATCTGCACTTTCTACCATAAAGGGCTTCATATGGGGCCATACCTATAGTGGCCTGAAAGCTATTATTGTAAGCGAACTCCACTAACGGTAGATATGTCTCCCAATTACCTCCAAGATCCAAAACACATGACCTCAACATGTCTTCTAGAATCTGAATGGTTCTTTCTGACTGTCCATCCATCTGAGGATGATAAGCAGTGCTAAACTTCAATTTCGTTCCCATAGCGCCTTGCAAACTCCTCCAAAAATTTGATGTGAATCTGGGATCCCTATCAGAAATAATGGTAACTGGAACTCCATGTAATCTGACTATCTCTCTGACGTATAACTGTGCGAGCTGTTCCATACTGAAATTGATTTTGATTGGTAGAAAATGGGCTGACTTTGTCAAACGGTCAACCACTACCCAAATAGCATTGTGACCTCTTACTGATCTTGGAAATCCAATCACAAAGTCCATCGCTATGTGTTCCCATTTCCATTCTGGAATATCCAACGGTTTCAAAAGCCCTGATGGCCTTTGATGTTCTGCCTTGACCTGCTGACAGACAAGACATTTTTCTACAAACAAACCAATCCCTCTCTTCATGTTCCTCCACCAGAATGTATCTCGTAGATCTCGATACATTTTTGTACCTCCTGGATGTGCAGCATACGGAGCAGAATGAGCTTCTTCCATTATCTCATTTCTTATATTTTCATCCTTAGGTACACACAACCTTCCTTTAAAAGTCAGTGCATTATCTGCAGATATTTCAAATCCACTTCGTTTTCCTGTACCAACCTCAGTCTTAATCTTTTGCAAAAAAAAGTCCATATTCTGTGCTTCCTTGATTCGATCCCTCAGTGTGGGTCGAATCATTAAAGATTCTATTCTTGCTGAAGTCTGTGTCAGTGGTATGATGACTTCTAACCTCAATTTCTCAAAGTCTTCTATCAAGTGTTCCTGTACTGTGGGTAAAACAGCTAAATGTGATCCTGTCTTCCTGCTTAAGGCATCTGCAACTACGTTAGCCTTACCCGGGTGGTAAAGGATTGTACAATCGTAATCCTTTACTAATTCCAACCACCTCCTTTGTCTCATATTCAATTCCTTCTGTGTGAAGAAATATTTGAGACTTTTATGGTCAGTGTAGATTTCACACTTCCCACCATAAAGATAATGACGCCATATTTTTAAAGCGTGAACTACAGCTGCAAGCTCTAAGTCATGCGTTGGATAGTTCTGTTCATACTGCATCAACTGTCTCGAGGCATATACAATGACCTTTCCATGTTGCATCAACACACAACCTAAGCCCTGTTTAGAAGCATCACTATAAATGACAAACCCATCTGAACCTTCAGGTACTGTCAAAACAGGAGCTGAGACCAATCTCTGCTTAAGTTCCTGAAAACATTTTTCACATTTTTCTGTCCATTGGGACTTCACACCCTTTCTAGTCAACTGAGTCATCGGTCCTGAAATCTTTGAGAAACCCTCAATAAATCTCCTATAATAGCCAGCCAGTCCCAAGAAACTACGAACTTCGCCTACACTGGTTGGTCTAGGCCAATATGTTACTGCTTCTACTTTAACCGGATCTACTTCAATCCCGTGGGCCGTAACCACATGACCAAGAAAACCAACGCGATCAAGCCAAAATTCGCACTTCTTGAATTTCGCATATAATTTCTCCTTCCTTAAAGTTTCCAAAACTATACCGAGTTGTTTCTTGTGTTGCTCCTTATTCTTTGAGTACACAAGTATGTCTTCAATAAACACTATGACAAATTGGTCCAGGTACTGATGGAACACTCGATTCATAAGGTCCATAAATACAGTTGGAGCATTGGTCAAACCAAAAGGCATGATGGTGAACTCATAGTGTCTATAACGAGTCCTGAAAGCAGTCTTTAGTATGTCACTTGCCTTGATTTTCAATTGATGATACCCCGACCTCAAGTCAATCTTCGAAAACACTGTTGCACCTCTTAGCTGGTCGAATAAGTCTTCTATCCTTGGTAGCGGGTATCTATTTTTGATAGTCAAACGATTTAAGTCTCGATAGTCAATGCACATTCTCATACTCCCATCTTTCTTCTTTACAAAAAATACTGGAGCACCCCAAGGTGATACACTTGGTCGAATGAAACCCTTTTCCAACAACTCTTCCAATTGTAATTTTAATTCTTGAAGTTCTTTTGGTGCCATTCTGTATGGGGCCTTAGAAACTGGTGCTGCTCCGGGAACCAAGTCAATAGTAAATTCCACCTGTCTATTTTGTGGAATGCCAGGGAGATCTTCCGGAAATACATCTGAGTAGTCCCGCACAATGTTAATATCATGTATGGTCATTTTTGAATGTTTAGACCCAATGACATTAACTAGGAATCCTTGACATGACTCCTTCCTCAACATTTTCTCTGCTTGTAAAGCCGATACAAGACGAGGTAGAGACTTATACTTTGTCCCAAAGAAACGAAATTCTTCCCCTCCAGGCTGCTGAAATAATACTTCTTTCTCACGACATCGGATGGTTGCATGATTTTGTCCCAACCAGTCCATGCCTAATATAACATCAAAGTCCTTCATCTCCAAAAGATATAAATCAGCCTCTAATATTTTCCCGTCAATCTCTATTTTCAAAGCTTTAGTCATCTGATTTGTGCAAAGGGTTATTCCTGAGGGGATACTAACCTCTAATTCAATACCCGTTTCAACACAAGTAAAGTTAGACCTAGCGACGAAGGATGCAGATATAAAAGAATTTGTAGCCCCAGAGTCAAAAAGTACATAAGCAGGTACATCAGATAATAATAGCATGCCTGTGTTCATAACTATAGAATTAGACTTGGGGAAATTAACGCTATTTAAAGAACATAAATAGGTACTCAATTAAAATACCTGCTATTACGTTCGGATCCTGTTCTGCCTCGTGTTGATTTAGTGCAAAAACTCGGGCCTTGCCTTTCTTGTTATTATCCTGATCTTCATCCCTCTTCTTCGGAGGCTCCATACAGTTATACGCAATGTGTCCCGGTTTACCACACCGAAAACAAATGTTTTTCCCAAATAAACATTCACCCTTGTGGACTTTATCACACTTAGGACAAGGTGTAATATTCCCACTCATCCCACCAGTATGAACTCCTGTGTTGGGTCTTTTGTTTTGCCAATTACGTTTGTCCCTACCGTGGTTGTTCCACTTTCTTTTTCCTCCCGATTCCTTGCTCTGTTGGGCATACTGTTCGAATGTAGTCCTCTGATATGAAATAGCATGGGCCCTTTCCAACATTTCACGATATGAAGTAAAACGATGGGACATGATGATCATGCCAATCTCCGGGTGTAATCCATTTTCAAACCTCCTGATCTTCTTAACTTCTGTGTCCACCAGGTGCGGAGCATACCTTGAGAGCTGATCAAACTGCCTCTCGTAATCAGTAAGCGACATGTTTCCTTGCCTAAGTTGCAAAAATTCCGATTCTGTGAAGTCCCTCAGGGCCTGAGGAAAATATTTCGACAGCACGTCATCCTTAAACTGCTCCCAAGTCAAGTTACGTTGTTCCTGTTCAGTCCTAGTACGCGAGACAGACTCCCACCAGTGACTAGCTGCTCCAACAAACATGAATTCTGCGCATAGTACCTTCTGTGCATCCGAACAAGCAATGTGTCGAAATATGCGCTCCAGACTCCTTATCCACTCCTCAACAACCAATGGATCAGAACCACCGTCAAAAGTAGGGGGCTTGTACCTTCGAAACTGCTCAACCACTGAGACAACTCCGGGAACATTCTGAGGTGCATTCTGTTGGGGCGGTGGATTTTGTGGTGGTGGTGGATTCTGCCTACTCAACTCTTGTACCGCTTGCAATAAATCACGCATCAAATTTGTGTGGGTAGGGGGAGCCATTTCCTAGAATTTAGTAGCTCATCATATCGAAACCTAATATGTTATGCTTACACTCTTATAATTATGTCACATCCTATTTCATGCTTGCCTATACACATATTTAAAATCATGGATAACATGCTTCACTTGAAATATAAGACTTAAACGTGTAGATAAAACTTACATATCATATAATTTAGGATATAAGAAAACTTTCAAAAATTTGAGCAATAGGTTGAACTAAACATATCTTTTCTTACCCCTTTACGTACCTTATGATCGTCGAATGATGGTCGATTGGTGGTCGTTGAGTGCCAAGGATCATATATTTATCTTACTCCTCTATTCTTCCAAAATATATAATGCATATGTATAACATCACATATTAAATATCCTTCAATTTGAAAAATAAAATTGCATTTCTAATTCATACTTCAGTTTCACATATAATCAAATAAAATTTAATCGAAACCCATAACATACAATATTCACTTATTTAAGGTAAATAAAAAAAAATTAATGCATAAACCATTAAAATCAAATTGTGAATTTTTTTTTTTAAATCCACTGTTCACGACGTGAACAGTGACACGTACTGTTCACCGTGAACAGTGACGTATTTTTTTTTTTTTTTTTTGCATAAGTCTACAGAAAAATTAACCTTGTGCTCTGATACCAAACTGTAACGACCCAAAATTTTATAGAACTTGACCGGTCGTGCAAGCTTTATTTCCTTTATAGTTTATAATTTTATAAAGGATCTTGTTAGTTAAAAAAATCGAAGCAAACCATATGAATGAAATTTTTATCATTCAAACTCAATTTAAAATATATCATTGAGACTAATATAATACCAAACTCTATTTTAAAAGAAATCGGATCAGTTAGAGCATTTACGTATAGCATGTCCTACACTTGCCTGCTTGTAGAATTTGGAACAATTCACAAATTTGATTTAAATACTAGTCCTAATGAAAATACAATTGATAGAGACGGAACATTATTCTAATAATGTCTACTAGAATGCACCATCATTGTCAAAAGAACTAGGTGTCAGGCTAAAGTTTAAAATTTCCATAGGGGATAGATACGTACCAATTCATGAAGTTGGTCAAAACAATAAATGCGTAAATATCATACGTTCATGTAGAACAGCGTAGAAAACATTCTTCAATCCAAAATCAGAAACGGAACAAAAGAAATATCCGTAAATTAACAAAATGAAATACTACTGGTAATAAAGTTATTTAATAAAAATTACGCCAGATTTAATTATTGAAATCCTTAGATCCTGGCATCTCGACACCGCTGCATCAACCTCCAATCAACGATCCGTTCTAATCTGTAAAATAGTAGGGGTGAGTATATGGAATACTCAGTAGGACACGAAAATTATGGTGCTATCCCGAATAAAATATCAAACGCATGTGTCAAGAATATCATACCGTCATCATATCTTTAGAAAACCGGTAAGAGCTCAATCATATCATATCTTTGGTACCGGATGGCCATAAACATCATATCATATCATATCATTTACTTTCATAAGCATGATAAATTAACAACATGGAAAAATAATTTAAACAGGATAAAATCAACTGCACCTCGTTATCCTACCTTAAGTCTTTGAAAAACTTGATTTGCTGCTCACAAAATAAATTTTGTACTCCTTAAAACTGCTCAAGACTTGATAATATATTTCTTTCTTCGTAGACTATGAAGATTTTGGATGAATTCTATTTGCGTTTGCAAATAAAAATATACTTAAAGAGATATATATACACGTGAAGGAAGAGTGGTGATACTTGAATAGGATTGTGTAAAATATCCTCACGTCTCTATCATCATGAAATATGAAATATCTTATAAAATATACTTGATGGGACACATAATCATGAAATGTGAAATATCTTATAAAATATACTTGATGGGACACATCATCATGAAAGGAAGAGACCATTTCTATCCTACCTATCTAATCTAAAACCACTAAAATCCAAGAAACCTCATATTCTCTCTAAAATCTCAACGGCCATAACTTAACCATTATAACTCAAACACAAATAGTAAAATAACATTTATTGATAACTTCTTTAATCTTAAATAAATTAGGCTTCATTAATTCGAATCAAACTTTCTCGAGCCTATCATACATGATTAAATACAAGCTATCCAACGAGCCCAATATTGATATATTTATCAATATCTCATAAAAACTTATATATATATGGGGTAAATTGAAAGAAATTTTGTATATTTACCACTTAGCCCTTAACCTTCAAAGCATGTATAATAGCATATAAAGAAAATAAATTTTGCTTTATGAAAATATTTGGGACCTTACATATGTTAGGGAAAGCATGAGCCCATGTGCAGTACCAGTTCTGTTGGTACCTAAAAAGGATGGGACTTGGAGGATGTGCGTGGGTTGTAGAGCAGTCAACAATATTACGGTAAAGTATCGCCATCCCATACCTAGACTTGATGACATGCTTGATGAACTTTATGGTGCTAGTATGTTTAGTAAAATAGACCTTAAGAGTGGTTATCATCAAATTCGTATGAAAGAAGGTGATGAATGGAAAATCGCGTTCAAAACCAAATACGGTTTATATGAATGGATGGTTATGTCGTTCGGCCTCTCAAATGCACCTAGCACTTTTATGAGTTTAATGAATCATGTCTTGCATGTTTACATTGGTAAATTTGTTGTGGTACTTTGATGACATTTTGGTATATAGTAAGAACTTAGGCGATCACATTGAACATTTAAGATCTGTTTTGGAAGTTTTGAAAACCGAAAAACTATATGCTAATTTTAAAAAGTGTACTTTTTGCATGGAAAAGGTAATTTTTCTTGGTTTTGTCGTTAGTGCTAATGGTGTTGAGGTAGATGAGGAGAAAATTCGTGCTATTAAAGAATGGCCAACTCCCAAAAGTATTACGGAGGTTAGGAGCTTCCACGGGTTGGCTGGGTTTTATAGGAGATTTGTTAAAGACTTTAGCACATTTGCAGCACCACTCACAGAAATAGTCAAGAAAAGTGTAGGATTCCATTGGGGGGGTAGCACAAGAACATGCTTTTAAAATGCTTAAGGATAGGTTATGTTCTGCACCGGTTTTAGGTTTACCTAACTTTAACCAAACCTTTGAGATTGAATGTGATGCATCAGGAATAGGTATTGGAGCCGTTCTTATGCAGGAAAAAAGGCCGCTTGCATTTTTCAGTGAAAAGCTGAGTGGGGCAGTTTTGAATTATCCTACCTATGACAAGGAGCTTTATGCTCTTGTTCGTGCCTTGGAGACATGGCAGCACTATCTGTGGCCAAAGGAATTCGTCATACACACTGACCACGAGTCACTGAAACACCTCAAGGGACAAGATGAACGGAGCAGTTTGGACGGGGCGAAAAAAGCTAAGCTTGTGAAAGAGCTTCATGAGAAGGTGAAAGGACAAATTGAAAAGAAAAATGAGCGTTATGCGACTCATGACAACAAAGGTAGGAGGCAAGTGACGTTCGAGCCGGGTGATTGGGTGTGGGTGCACTTGCGAAAGGAGCAATTTCCAACCCAAAGAAAGTCTAAGTTGCAGCCAAGAGGCGATGGACCTTTTCAGATCCTTGAAAAGATAAATGAGAATGCATATAAACTCGATCTTCCAGGTGAGTATAACGTGTCTGCTTCTTTTAATGTTGCTGATCTTTCTCTGTTTGATGCAGGTGATGATTCGAGGACGAATCCTTTTCAACAGGGAGGGGATGATGAGTTCCAGAGTGGCTCAACGAGCGTTGACCCGTTGCACGTGCCCGTAGGACCAATAACGAGACAAAGAGCCAAAAGAATCAAGCAGGCAATGCAAGGATTCATGCAAGCATGGATGGATGAGTGCTCAAGTGCAAAGACCTCATTTATGTTGCATAACAAAGTGGAAGAGGAGCCAACGTTATTACAATGCATTTGGATCGAAGAACAACAAGAAATTGAGGCAGAATCAAATTCACGGCCGTAACCCTACTTTTACGGCCGTAAAATCATGTTGGCAAAATTTGGACAGAATGGCAATCACGGCCGTAAACAATGTTCTCACGGCCGTAACATCATCAAGACAAATTATGCAGAAGAGGACTTACGGCCGTAATACCAATCCTCACGGTCGTAAATAAAGTTTGGTAGTTTTTATATTTTTATTCAGAAAGTCGATTACGGCCGTATATAAATTTGTCACGGCCGTAACATATGTTTTTAATTTTAATCCGTAGCATTCTTATGGCCGTAAACTCATAAGTCACGGCCGTAACATAGGATCCGAAATTTAAGATAATGTTAGGCGGTTGGTTTATTGTTTTGTTTATTTACAATTCTAGTTTATTTAGGTTGCTTTATTTTGTTAAGCCTATATATATAGCTTTATTCAGCATTGTAAAATACAACTTTTATTCTTGAGATTAATGATATTGAAGGTGAGATATTCCCTTAATTTTCTTCGTGTTCTCGTCGAACAAATTGAACTTATCAAAGGATTTGACAACCTTTATGGCGTTCCCCCTTTGTGGTTCTTATCTCCGCATCGTAACAGGTTTTGAGTTTAATATACCCATAGTTCTTGCGTCGTGAGGTCGGGGTTGCATTGTTACCGTCTACTATCTTGGATTTTAGAGCTTTCCGGCGTTTAATTCCTCGTGTTCTTGGTGATCCCCGTATCGGATCACATCAGAAATTGACAATTTGAGCATCGACAACAACTCGGGAGGACTCCCGTAGATGCTAAGGGTAATAAAAATATGTTTTCGTGGTTTGTTAAATCTCTGTCAACACCTATATGGAAAAGAGAGGAGAAAGTTCTTCCAAAAGTCTTAAAAGGTAGTGAACTTATCTGAAAACGCTTAATATGGGCATTAGTCATCCGTGCCCTGATCAATATTGGTCAAAAATGGAAGAAGTTTATCTTTAGACCATTTAAAGATTCTACGAGTTGCCCGTTCCTCGAAACAACATTCATACTGGAAGAACGACTTCGAACTCGTTTTAGTTCATGGAATTCGTCTTCGAAATTATTTTAGTTGTTGGAAAACTGTAATGGGCCATAAGTCATTTAGTGGGTAACATCAACGACATCAAAGTTGTTTGCATTGAAAAGCCAATGTTGATTTAATATAAATGGATTGAAATTCATAACACCTAATTAAATTTTGTCCAAATCAATTAACTTTTTATGAGAAACTATTTACTAACCTGTAGCAATTTGTCCGAAACAGTCAAGTTATTTAACAAAAATAATATACATATTAAACATAACGAGTAACGAGTTTACCATGAAAATGTAGCTACAAGCATAATGCAACTCTTAATATACATATGTCGTATCTACCGTGACATCATAATTATTTTACTACAAAAAGAAAAGAAAAAAAAGGTCGCTAATTAGACGTCTTCACGTGAGCATCGTGCATATGTTTCGCGTGTGCTCGGTTTTATGACATTTACTGCACCTACAAGGCTTGCAAGTCTCCCTTGCTGATTTTTTCCTCATTTTGGGCGGTCGTCCATCTTGCTTTATTTTAAGTGGTAGGAGTACCCTTGTAGCCATCAAATGCTCGGGGATATTCCATTCACACTCATTAGGTAAAGGGTACAAGAATTCTGAATAAGTTTACCTCCAACTTATTCATCGTCATCTTTGAGAGGGTCATATTCTTTAACACCATGATCGTTACAATTATCAAACATTCTATCATCCTCATCCCTAATTGAGTTTTCAAAGTATTCTACATCACCAATTTATACCAAATTCACATCAACACCAAATAGGTCACTGCTTTTCACAATTTTATCCAAAAGAGTATCGTAAAGATGTGTTTCCCTGTTCATAGAAATAAACCAACTCAAATTATACTCACAATCCACTATGATTAGTATAATTGGAGCCGTTGACACAACGGGGCCAAGAACTGAAAACTCCATTTTATAAAGTCACGAATCAATTTTCAACACATCTTCCACTTTATCGTATAGGTCTCGATAAGAAATTGTTCTTGAAAAACAAGAATAGATATTCTCCTTTCACATTTTCGACATATTTCCATTTCCATGAACCTCCATGTATTTGCTCGTATTCAACAGGATGACAAACTGATATCCGAACTCCATCGTTGTTGGCCATAACTGCAATTCAACAAAGAACATGTAAAAAACGATTTACAAGTCTTTTTCAGATAACAGGTATGTCATAAACGATATAGAAGTCGTTTTAGTTAACCAGCAAACTGAAATTGTCAATACCTAGCAGATGATTCAATCTTGTTTCAGAGTACAACAATAACAACTAATATGGAAAAAATTTCGACCACACATACACCAACATACATTTTAGTTCAACTACTCCAAATTTGGAAAGTAATAGATAGCTCAAATGTAAACACTATAGGTACAAATAGAAACAATATTTTCAACGGATTCACACAAAATAGAGATTAAAATGAAACATTAGTATACCTGCACTTCTTCTTCAAGAATCCAAAAAAATCTTTCAAGCTTAAACTTTTTCTCAAAAGAATGAGAATGTAAGATTTAGGATTACTTCAAAAACATCAAAAATACCATTTCGTGGGAATGAGAATAGACAAAATGGGGGAGAATATAAGAAATGTGAAAAGAAAATGGAAAAAATGGATCTTCGAAAATGGCAAAGAGGAGGTCGTCTAGCAAGAAACTGTGATAAATTGAAGAAAATGTGGTTAATTTAGGAGTATAATAGGTTTTGTAAGGATAATGGCAAGTAGGTAATTTGAAAAATAGATTTATCTTTTATTTATGTTACAAGGCATTTTAAACAAATAAGTATAAAGTTAGGTCTTTTAAATGAATACATTTGTTGACTAGGCTTTTTAAACAAATGTCCCTTTTTTATTATATTAGGGTTAATGATTTTGTGTTGGATTGATGTATATTTATTTTAATTTATTATTATTTAAAATTTGATATTAGCACCTGATTTGTAAAAAGTATTTTATCTATACTTGATTTTTAAAATTGGGCTTAGAATATAGGGCTCCATACAATTTTCCCATTTTTAATATACATGTTCAATTTGATAGCCCAAGACTGACTAACCAAAAGGGAGGTGAATTAGTTTTATAAAAAATTTTTGATAGATAATCTTAAGCTTAAAACCAATGAATCAATTACAAACACTTAGTGTATAAGATGTGTAAATCAACGTAATGATTAAGGTAGAGTTATATAAAAATGTAAATTCAATAAGTGAAGTAAGTATAACACCTAGAGACAATATTGCACAATATGGATTAATAAACAATAATAAGTGCGATGTAAGTAAATAAAAGGGAGAAAAAGATGCAAACGATATTTTAAGTAGGTTCAATTAAACAATTTGATTTACGTCCTCCGTTACCAAGTTTTTCGTCATGAGCAAGGTCAAATCCACTATAATTGTAATTTACAACAAGGAGTACCATTCATTAAGTGACTTACAATAAGGAGTACTTATCTTTACGTGACATACAACAAAGAGAACTTATCCTTGGCGACTTGCAACAAGGAGTACCTTTCCTTAATAAGAATCAAGCTTTCAAAAGACTCTCGAAATCGTAAGATACCAAATGATAAGTTTACAATTGAAGAAACTTTCTAAAACAAATGACATAATCGAATTAAGTATATAAAGAGTTTCGGATAAGACTTTTTATAGATGACAATGAATTAGCTCAAGTGTTTTGTTTAATAGACTTTGATAAATAAAATATGACATATGTAAGATCTTTTAATCAAAACTTTCAATCAAATAAAATCTCTTAACAAGTAATACGAGTTAAATAAAATATAAATATGTAGACTCAATGATCTCCTCTCTTATATGCTCTTGTAAGTTGGTGAAATTCAATGCAAAAGCGAGTGTTATTTATAGAATAAATTTCGCACATTCTGACCCTTGTGGTCGACTTTTTCAGCCATGCGGACGACCTTGAAGTAGCCATTATAGAAGAATAGCTGTTGGAGTTTAAAATTGAGTCCATGCGTTCGACCTCTTATTCATGTGGTCTACCGGTGCGGTCGACCACTCCGATCATGCGTTCGACCTCTTCGACAACATTTCGAAACTTAGTTTTTCAAAGGTTTTGATCAAAGTTGATTTTGATAAGTTTTGAAAAACCTTATGAAAGAGTGTTTAAAAGATGTTTTACTTGAGCTTTTGAAGTGCATTTCCAAAGATTAATGTGTTAACCTTACATTTGTTTGAAAGGTAATTGTAAATGCTCAATTTTTTGTATGCTTCATTTCTCAGTCTTCATGCTATCATGCTTTATGTGACATTTCTTGATCGTGGTCTTTTCTACATTTGCTAGGAACAATTAGTACTTGAGAAGCATATGAAGATAACTTACACCAGTGGCGAAGCCAGGAATTATACAATGATGTGGCAAAAAGTAAGGGGTGGAGGGGGGAAGCCCCGCCTCCCGGGGGTTCGGGGCGGCGCCCCCATATTTTTTTTTTAACCAAGAGGATTGAAATTGACGATATTTAAGTACCAAATCTAATATAAGAAAAACAAAAAATAATAATAAGATATCTGTGAATGTAATAAGATATCAAGCAACATAAAACATCAACATCTTAAATTCCTAGTAAAAGTGTAATACACAGATTACACATTTAAAGAAATCAATAATATTAAAGAAATCAATGTAGAGGTTACACTAAAAGAAATCAACAATACTTTAAAGAAATAATGAAGAAATCAATACAAATTATACAATATTTCAAAGAAATCAATACACAAATTACTTATACAGAATACACATATTTAACATTTTAAATTAAAAAAATATGCTTTAAACATTAATCTTGAAACTTAAAGAAATCAAATACTTAATTACCTAACAAAGAAATCAACAATATTAAGTTTGAAATGAGGCTTCATTACCTCACAGGCTCACAACAGTGGCGGACGACACGAGAAATTGCACAGAAATTGGAATGGAAATTGCACATAAATTGGAAGACTTGAATTATGTAATTGGGTTTGGCAATTGGCGGATGTGGTTTGGCATTTGGGGATTATTGATTTGAATGGGCCTAATTTATTTGGGCATTTTTTTTTTCTTCATTTTCAGTTTCAAATATTGCTGGGTCATTTGACCCAACTTGCCCTAATACAAATCCACCCCTTACACATGAGACATTCGTTAAAATACATGATAGACTTGTTTGTTAACGACTTGTACTTGAGAAGCATATGAAGATAACTTACACATGAGACATTCATTAAAATACAAAATAGGCTTATTTGTTATAATCAAAATTATAGTATTAAATTAATCATATGTCAACACAATTAAATGCTACACACATCAAAGGTTGTCAACTCCGGATAGAATTTACCAAAAGAATAGCCAATTTTTTGTCCCATGCCCAAATGATGACATTGGTTGAATTTTTAATGGTCAATGTTCTGCAACTTGTATAAATATATCCCATCCTATAATATAAAAGATCCCAATCTTTTTTGAAATTATATAGATATACAACTGGCTTTTTTCACTAAATATATCTGATAATTTGAACTCGTTGACATTTCTAAATAGCGAAAAGGATCTGTTGATTATGTTCACCTAATCAGGACTAGCTATTGTGAGGCGAGTGGGTCCCACTATACAGGTGAGATCCATCCCATTTGAGATAATCGTTAATTCTCGATTTGGAGAATAGAAATGTTCTATTCTAAATAATACTGCTTACTTTGTTAGTAGTACAGTTAGTACGAATATGTTTCATTCTTTACAAGTACATAAATATATCTAGATTTACTTCTAAACTATTTATTAGTATAAGCAACAATATCCTAAAAAAAATTATTTCCAGTGTTTGAGTCCCATTATTTATAATTAGTTGTCTACCCATGCGATGCACGGAATATATAATTTTTAAATCATAATTTGAAAATATCTTGATTCAATCATATTAAATAAAAAAACATAATTTCAATAAAATTTCAATACAAAATGTTATTGAATTTGAAACTTTAAAAAAAATAAAACTATTCAAAATAAAAAATACTACATGTACACTAAGTATACTGCGTCACTTAAAATTTGATACTCGTTTAAATTTTTTATATAATTTTTTTTTTTTTTTTTTACTTTTATTCACATTTTCTCTGAAAATTTGCCCACATCATCACCTATTTCCCTTTTAATATATTATAATTTTTTAATGTGTTGCTTACATATATTTTATTTGAAATCCAATATATTAATTAATATTTTCTTGTTTTTTAAACATGCCAATTTTTTTCAAAATGATGAAATGATTAAACTTCCGTTTGGTAATAATGTTTGTTTTATAAACTTGTTTATTTATAATTTTGAGGTAAAAAGTAGTGTCTGAAAATTGAAGAGAAAAAATATATGTGGTTAAAAAGTTGATAAAAAATAATTAATTATTTTTGTAACATGCGTATTGAAGAATCTACTCATTTATTGACCTATTAGGAGTAAAATTTCAATAATTCTATTTATTTTATTTTCAAAATATATTAATTCAATTTTTTTATTTCTATCTTAACAAATTTATATAGCATATATTTATTTATTGTAAAATATATTAAACCAAAATTTTCATTTTCAATATAACACATGTACATAGATATGATATGACATTTATTTATGTTCAAATATATTAATCAAATTTTTTCATTTCCTACATAACAAATGTTATTGAATTTGAAACTTAAAAAAAAAAAAAAAAAAAAAAAGCTAATCAAAATAAAAAATTCTGCATGTACACTCAATGTACCGCGCCACTCAAAGTTTGGCACGTAATTAAATTTTTTATAAAAAATTTCTTTTGACTTTTATTTACGCTTTTCTCTAAAAATTTGCCACACCTTATCACCTATTTTTCTTTTAATATGTTATAATTTTTAATTAACATTATTTTTTAATATGTTGCTTACATATATTTTATTCTAAATCCAACATATTAATTAATATATTTTATTTTTTCTTGTTTTTTTAAACATACCAATTTTTGTCAAAATGATGAAATGATTAAATTTTCTACCATTTTATCATTGGTTGTAAAAAGTTGATAGCAAATAATTAATTATTCTTGTAATATGCTTATTGAAGAACCTATTCATTTATTGATATATTAGGAAGTAAAATTTCAATGATTTTATTTATTTATTTATTTTCAAAATAAATTGATTCAAAATTTTCATTTCTAATTTAACAAATTTATATAGCATGTATTTATTTATTTTCAAATATATTAATCCAAAATTTTCATTTTCAATGTAACACATTTATATAGATATGACATTTATTTATATTCAAATATATTAATACAATTTTTCATTTTCTGCGTAATACATTTACGTAAATATTACATTTATTTATTTTCAAATATATTAATCCAATTTTTTTATTTCCTACATAACACATTTACATAGATATATCACATTATATATGTTCAAATATAATAATCTAATTTTTTCATTTTCAATGTAACACATTTACACAAAGTACATTTATTACAACTCTTACTAAATATGTAATAAATAATATTTTTTCCTACAAAAATCTTTATCTTTTCTTTATTTATTTATTATTTTATATCTTAATCTTACTTAATATTAAAGGAGGAGAATTTCCCGCCAATTTGACACAATTTTTTGTGATTTTTTTATACAATATTATATATTATATATTTCCTTTATTTTCACACTCAACTTTTATTGCTTTCACACTCCAAAGACAAAACTCAATTTTTATTGTGTTCACACTGTTACTTCAACTTAAATATTTTTACGGATATTTTTTTTTACTTATTTATATTTGATTATTTGTGTTTAAACATCTCTTTTCATAATTTTTTTTTTCTTTTAATGTTTTGAATTTTGCAAATAAGTATTTGTATGCAGTCATACAAATTCAATGCAAAATTTTCAGTTCAAAATTATATCGAAGTTGTATCACGCATCTAATACTTAATAAATCTTATTGTATAAACTTTTTATAAATAATCTTATTTTTTTAGTTATTTAGTACATCTAAAAATTTGAGCTCCTTTGTATTGCGTTCTATTAACTTAATTAGTATTTTTATAGAAAATTACATTTAATACATAAATAATTTTTTTCAATAATTGTGATATTTTATTGGTATCAATCTTATGGATTAATAATTTCGTTCTGTCATACAAATCTAATATCGACTTCTCCCGTCAATTTGACACAAATTTTTGTGATTTTTTTTTTATACAATATTATATATAATATATTTCATTTATTTTCACACTCAACTTTTATTGCTTTCACACTCCAAAGACCAAAACTCAACTTTTATTGTGTTCACACTGCTACTTCCACTTAAATATTTTTATGGAGATTTTTTTTTACTTATTTATATTTGATTATTTGTGTTTAAACCTCTCTTTTCATAATTTTTTTTTTATCTTTTAATGTTTTGAATTTTGCAAATAAGTGTGTGCAGTCATATTCCATGCAAAATTTTCAGTTCAAAATTATATCGAAGTTGTATCACGCATCTAATATTAAATAAATCTTATTGTATAAAACTTTTTATAAATAATCTTATTTTTTTAGTTATTTAGTACATCTAAAAATTTGAGCTCATTTGTATTGCGTTCTATTAACTTAATTAGTATTTTTATAGAAATTTACATTTAATACGTAAATAATTTTTTTTCAATAATTGTGATATTTTATTGGTATCAATCTTATTGATGAATAATTTCGTTCAGTCATACAAATCTAATATCGAATTTTCATTTATATTTATATCGAATATTTAATCAATTTGTATTAAATTTTGTTTTAAATAATCATACTTTTAATTCAATATTTATGATTCTTAAATTTTTAAAACAATAAGTAAATTGTCTCCCAATTTACTTAACTGATAATTGAGATTATCAATATTATATTATAATTTTCATCAAAAAATAATTACGTTGTATAAAAATTACGAAAACTTATAATACCATGAATTTGATGTATCTTTGTCAATCACAATTTTAGTTTTTTTTTTCTTTTTTTATGATTATCGAATTCGTTTCTTATACGTGTTGTTTTTCATTGTCAATGGTCAAAACAAATAAATCTTATCTTTTATAACATGATCTATATTATTAACTTTTTTATATATTGTTTGATTGTTCAGAGTACATGGACAATGGAGATCCTACATTTAAATATTTATTTTGCAAAGCAAATTTTTAGTGTGAGGAGAGAGTTGATAAGTATTATAAAACATGTCGTAATTCGAAATTCTCATTTTGTTGTGGGGTGAACACAATTTTTAATAATATTTCAAACCAAACCATTTAAAACGGTTTGGAATTTTTTCAAGCCAAACTAAATCATTTCATTTTTTAAACATAATAAAATCAAACTATTTTTTGCGATTTGGTGCGGTTTGAAACCACGGATTGCGGATGAATAAATTAGTATATTTCAAAGCGAGCTCAAAGACACATATTCATCTAAAATTTCGAGTTGAAACTAGCTCAAAAATAGTATTAAGTTTCTAATTGAGTGCTTTGTTGTGAATCAATCCATGTTGACAAACAAACTAATTATATAGAAGTAAACTATCGTTAGCTCTTATATTAAAAATTTTATTTTAAGAAAATATCTTGGATGATGATAATGAATTGTAGGAGGAAAAATTATTTCCAAATGATTGTGGATTTGAACAAATTAATATTTGTCTCCTCAATTTTGATTTGTAGACAATAAAATGTATATATTTTTTTTTTTTTTAAATTGAACATTTGTCTTTATTTTTATTTTTTAAAATTTGGTGGGTTGGCTGTTTGAAATCGCGATTTTGACAGTTGAAACTTAAACCAAATTGTTTAAGGTGGTTTGAAATTTTTACAAACCAAACCATTTGTTGCAGTTTAATTCGATTTTGCGATTTATTTGTTCACCCCTACTTTGTTGTATACAAGAGAAAGTGAATATTTCTCTTATGGAAGATCATCCTCTAATTTTGAAAGATTTGTTATATGACAGGGAGACAAGATTAAAAATTCCATTGAGAACATTCGGACATATAATATGATGTTTTCATTCACTTCTATGGGGGAATAGATAATGAGCTAAATGATGGTAGAGGGCCTCCCCTCTTCAGATTACACGATCAAAATTGCCATAAGATTGAGAGTCTATTGCCTGATGACGGTTCAACTTTGCAATTTGCTCGCTTTACATTGTTGACAATGTGAATGAGGTTGAAAGTAGAAAAAGGGTCGTAAGGTACGTATTATGTATTTATTGCTTTTATATTTATATTGTTTACGGATAATTTTGTTGTGATATTCTAAAATTTAATTTATGTCTTTTAATGTCCCCAGGTAGGAGTGAATCATGCGATTCTATGTTGCATGATTTAATAGTTTCTGATTCGAAGGATATGCTAGACAAACACAACAAATTGTTAAGGTAATTTAGGTCGGTTTGAGAAAAGATGATTGAGGAAACACTTCAAATTTAAGACTTATACTTATTGGTTGGTGGGCGACCAATGATGGCCAATATGATTTTTCTATCATCGATGAAATTGCCAAATTGATTGTTGGTGGATTTTGACACACTACCTGGACACATGGATATCACTATTGCGCCACGTGGTGGATAAGTGAGGACACAAGTTCTTTCTAAGATATATTGATCATACACAGGGATTGAGTAATTGAACAAGGTTGATAGTTACAAAACTTGGCGACCATGTTCTGGAAGGTCAAATTTTTTTCTGACATCAATGCAAGACACAAGTTCTTTATTCCAATGTTATCGTTGAACCCTTCTGATTCTAGGATACTTATTAGATTTCAAATAAAACAATTTCTATTGATGGTGTCATATGCCATGACTATCAATAAGAGTCAGGGACAATCATTCTTGCATGTGGAACTTCTTCTTAAACGGCTGGTGCTTACACATGGATAACTTTATGTTGCCATTTCTAGGGTGACAAATCGTTCCAGATTAAAGATATTGATTTGTGATAAGAAAGGAAGAACAACAAAATCAACAAACAACGTTTTGTACAAAGAAGTATTCCAGAATTTGTAGTCATATGAAATCAATAAATGATGATATTATCTCTTATTTGCGAAATTTATTTATTTTATGAAAATGATTTATCTAATTTCATATTGAATTATCTTTATCCAAACGTTTCTTCCCGTGCATCGCACGGGTGATTAACTAGTCTTACTTAATATTAAAGGAGGAGAATTTCCCTCCAATTTGACACAATTTTTTGTGAATTTTTTTTTATACAATATTATATATTATATATTTTAAAGCGAGCTCAAAGACACATATTCATCTAAAATTTCGAGTTGAAACTAGCTCAAAAATAGTATTAAGTTTCTAATTGAGTGCTTTGTTGTGAATCAATCCACGTTGACAAACAAACTAATTATATATAAGTAAACTATCGTTAGCTCTTATATTAAAAATTTTATTTTAAGAAAATGTCTTGGATGATGATAATGAATTGTAGGAGGAAAAATTATTTCCAAATGATTGTGGATTTGAACAAATTAATCTTTGTCTCCTCAATTTTGATTTGTTGACAATAAAAAGTTGTATTGCTTTTTTTTTTTTTTTAAATTGAACATTTGTCTTTATTTTTATTTTTTAAAATTTGGCGAGTTGGCTGTTTGAAATCGCGATTTTGACAATTGAAACCTAAACCAAATTGTTTAAGGTGGTTTGGAATTTTTGCAAACCAAACAATTTGTTGCAGTTTAATTCGATTTTGCCGTTTATTTGTTCACCCCTACTTTGTTGTATACAAGAGAAAGTGAATATTTCTCTTATGGAAGATCATCCTCTAATTTTGAAATGTTTGTTATATGACAGGGAGACATGATTAAAAATTCCATTGAGAACATTCGGACATATAATATGATATTTTCATTCACTTCTATGGGGGAATAGATAATGAGCTAAATGATGGTAGAGGACCTCCTCTCTTCAGATTACACGATCAAAATTGCCATAAGATTGAGAGTCTATTGCTTGATGATAGTTCAGCTCTGCAATTTGCTCGCTTTATATTGTTGCCAATGTGAATGAGATTGAAAGCAGAAAAAGGGTCGTGAGGTACGTATTATGTATTTATTGCTTTTATATTTATATTGTTTACGGATAATTTTGTTGTGATATTCTAAAATTTAATTTATGTCTTTTAATGTCCCCGGGTAGGAGTGAATCATGCGATTCTATGTTGCATGATTTAATAGTTTCTGATTCGAAGGATATGCTAGACAAATACAACAAATTTTTAAGGCAATTTAGGTCGGTTTGAGAAAAGATGATTGAGGAAACACTTCAAATTTAAGCCTTATATTTATTGGTTGGTGGGCGACCAATGATGGCCAATATGATTTTTCTATTGTCGATGAAGTTGCCGAATTGATTCTCGGTGGATTTTGGCACACTACCTAAACACATGGATATCACTATTGCGCTACGTGGTGGACCTTTGCAACAGATAAGTGAGGACACAAGTTCTTTCTGAGAAATATTGATCATACACAGGGATTGAGTAATGGAACAAGGTTGATAGTTACAAAACTTGGCGACCATGTTCTAGAAGGTCAAATTATTTCTGGCATCAATGCAAGACACAAGTTCTTTATTCCAATGTTATCGTTGGACCCTTCTGATTCTAGGATACTTATTAGATTTCAAAGAAGACAATTTCTATTGATGGTGTCATATGCCATGACTATCAATAAGAGTCAGGGACAATCATTCTTGCATGTGGAACTTCTTCTTAAACGACTGGTGCTTACACATGGATAACTTTATGTTGCGATTTCTAGGGTGTCAAATCGTTCCAGATTAAAGATATTGATTTGTGATAAGAAAGGAAGAACAACAAAATCAACAAACAACGTTGTGTATAAAGAAGTATTCCAGAATTTGTAGTCATATGAAATCAATAAATGATGATGTTATCTCTTATTTGCGAATTTTATTTATTTTATGAAAATGATTTATCTAATTTCATATTGAATTATCTTTATCCAAACGTTTCTTCCCGTGCATCGCACGGGTGATTAACTAGTTAATATTAAAGGAGGAGAATTTCCCGCCAATTTGACACTACTTTTTGTGAATTTTTTTTTATACAATATTATATATTATATATTTCATTTATTTTCATACTCAACTTTATTGCTTTCACACTCCAAAGACCAAAACTCAACTTTTATTGTGTTCACACTGCTACTTCCACTTAAATATTTTTACGGAGATTTTTTTTACTTATTTATATTTGATTATTTGTGTTTAAACCTCTCTTTTCATAATTTTCTTTTTTATCTTTTAATGTTTTGAATTTTGCAAATAAGTATTTGTGTGCAGTCATACAAATTCAATGCAAAATTTCAGTTCAAAGTTATATCGAAGTTGTATCACGCATCTAATACTAAATAAATCTTATTGTATAAATTTTTTTATAAATAATCTTATTTTTTTGGTTATTTAGTACATCTAAAAATTTGAGCTCATTTATATTGCGTTCTATTAACTTAATTAGTATTTTTATAGAAAGTTACATTTAATACGTAAATAATTTTTTTCAATAATTGTGATATTTTATTGGTATCAATCTTATGGATGAATAATTTCGTTCTGTCATACAAATCTAATATCGAATTTTCATTTATATTTATATCGAATATTTAATCAATTTGTATTAGATTTTGTTTTAAATAATCATACTTTTAATTCAATATTTATGATTCTTAAATTTTTACAACAATAAGTAAATTGTCTCCCAATTTACTTAACTGATAATTGAGATGATCAATATTATATTATAATTTTCATAAAAAAATAATTACGTTGAATAAAAATTGCAAAAACTTATAATACCATGAATTTGATGCATCTTTGTCAATCACAATTTTAGTTTTTTTCTTTTTTTATGATTATCGAATTCGTTTCTTATACGTGTTGTTTTTCATTGTCAATGGTCAAAACAATAAATCTTATCTTTTATAGTATGATCTATACTATTAACTTTTTCATCTATTGTTTGATTGTTCAGAGTACATGGACATTGGAGATCCTACATTTAAGTATTTATTTTGCAAAGCAAATTTCTAGTGCAAAGAGAGAGTGAATAAGCATTATAAAACATGTCGTAATTCGAAGTTTTCATTTTGTTGTGGGGTGAACACGATTTTTAATAATATTTCAAACCAAACCATTTAAAATGGTTTGAAATTTTTTCAAGCCAAACTAAACCATTTCATTTTTTAAACAAAATAAAATCAAACTATTTTTTGCGATTTGGTGCAGTTTGAAACCACGGATTGCCGATGAAAAAATTAGTATATTTTAAAGCGAGCTCAAAGACACATATTCATCTAAAATTTCGAGTTGAAACTAGCTCAAAAATAGTATTAAGTTTCTAATTGCGTGCTTTGTTGTGAATCAATCCATGTTGACAAACAAACTGATTATATAGAAGTAAACTATCGTTAGCACTTATATTAAAAATTTTATTTTAAGAAAATATCTTGAATGATGATAATGAATTGTAGGAGGAAAAATTATTTCCAAATGATTGTGGATTTGAACAAATTAATATTTGTCTCCTCAATTTTGATTTGTTGACAATAAAAAGTATATTACTTTTTTTTATTTTTTATTTTTTTTTTAAATTGAACATTTGTCTTTATTTTTATTTTTTAAAATTTGGCGGGTTAGCTGTTTGAAATCTCGATTTTAACAATTGAAACCTAAACTAAATTTTTTAAGGTGGTTTTGAATTTTTACAAACCAAACCATTTGTTGCAGTTTAATTCGATTTTGCGATTTATTTGTTCACCCCTACTTTGTTGTATACAAGAGAAAGTGAATATTTCTCTTATGGAAGATCATCCTCTAATTTTGAAAGATTTGTTATATGACAGGGAGACAGGATTAAAAATTCAATTGAGAACATTTGGACATATAATATGATGTTTACATTCACAGCTATGGGGGAATAGATAATGAGCTAAATGATGGTAGAGTGCCTCCCCTCTTACAATTACACGATCAAAATTTCCATAAGATTGAGAGTCTATTGCCTGATGACGGTTCAGCTATGCAATTTTGCTCGCTTTACATTGTTGACAATGTGAATGAGGTTGAAAGTAGAAAATGGGTCGTGAGGTACGTATTATGTATTTATTGCTTTTATATTTATATTGTTTACGGATAATTTTGTTGTGATATTCTAAAATTTAATTTATGTCTTTTAATGTCCCCGGGTAGGAGTGAATCATGCGATTCTATGTTGCATGATTTAATAGTTTCTGATTCGAAGGATATGCTAGACAAATACAACAAATTGTTAAGGCAATTTAGGTCGGTTTGAGAAAAGATGATTGAGGAAACACTTCAAATTTAAGCCTTATATTTATTGGTTGGTGGGCGACCAATGATGGCCAATATGATTTTTCTATTGTCGATGAAATTGCCGAATTGATTGTCGGTGGATTTTGACACACTACCTGGACACATGGATATCACTATTGCGCCACGTGGTGGACCTTTGTAACAGATAAGTGAGGACACAAGTTCTTTCTTAGAAATATTGATCATATACAGGGATTGAGTAATGGAACAAGGTTGATAGTTACAAAACTTGGCGACCATGTTCTAGAAGGTCAAATTTTTTCTGGCATCAATGCAAGACACAAGTTCTTTATTCCAATGTTATCGTTGAACCCTTCTGATTCTAGGATACTTATTAGATTTCAAAGAAGACAATTTCTATTGATGGTGTCATATGCCATGACTATTAATAAGAGTCAGGGACAATCATTCTTGCATGTTGCACTTCTTCTTAAACGACTGATGCTTACACATGGATAACTTTATGTTGCGATTTCTAGGGTGACAAATCGTTCCAAATTAAAGATATTGATTTGTGATAAGAAAGGAAGAACAACAAAATCAACAAAAAAAGTTGTATACAAAGAAGTGTTTCAAAATTTGTAGTCATATGAAATCAATAAATGATGATATTATCTCTTATTTGCGAAATTTATTTATTTTATGAAAATGAATTATCTAATTTCATATTTAATTATCTTTATTCAAACGTTTCTTCCCGTGCATCGCACGGGTGATTAACTAGTTATATATAAAAGTAGAAGTAAGGAGAGAAAATCATTAAATGCGATTTTCCCTCCAAAATGACTCTCTCCTCACTTCTACTTTTATATATATTAAAAAAAAAAAAGATAAAGATAAAGATAAAGAAAAAAAGAGATAAAGATAAGATTTTATAAGAAAGTGTTTTTAAAAATAATTTGTGGTTAAAAAGTATGAAAACTTTTGAGGTATTATGGATCGAAAGTCTTTGTGCTCCATTTAATGCGTTTGGATGTTTGTGCCAAAGAATATATAAAACATCATTCTTTTACGCAATCATTACAATTTATAAATTTATAAACAACATAATTTTTCAAATCACTTTTTAAAGTATTTTTTAAAATAACATGTAGTTAAAAAGTATGAAAACTTTGGGGTATTATGGATCGGAAGTCTTTGTGCTTCATTTAATGCGTTTGGATGTTCGTACCAAAGAATATATAAAATATCATTCTTTTACACAATCATTACAATTTATAAATTTATAAATAATAAAATTTTTCAAATCACTTATTAACTACACACATTTTCTCTCTCCAGTTTTTAACCACACATTTTACCTTTAAAAAAAAGTTTGATACTCATCTATACTTTTCTGAAAAGGTTGTAACTCCATTTCAATTTGTCCTGTCATAATTGGGTTTTTATTTAATTTTAAAGACGTGCTAAGACATGTTCTATGAGATTCTGAGAATGACATTTGGTGATTATTTTAATGCGTCGTAGCTAAGCCGTAATCTACATCTCATATAAATAATATTATCACAATCATCATCATCATATATAAAAATAAAAGTTAGCTACATTAATATATATATATATATATATAATATTATCACAATCATTGTAGCGACCAAGAATTTTTACGCGATTAATAATTATTTTAATAGAAAATCGTGTCGCTACTATTTCACCCATTTTTATTAAGTTAACGCCACGACGTATTCGTATAGCCAAGTCAAGAAATAATCGAGATCGTTCGATTTTAAATTAAATTCCGAATTTCTAAAAATATCTCCATTCTCTTGATTTAAAGTATATTAAGTCCAAGTACTTAATTCAATGTTATCCCAATATTTATTTATACAAAAATTATTTTATTATTGAAATTAAGAAAATATATGCAAGCATGAGAGGTTCCATTATATATAATAATTATGAGAATCTTAATTTGTATAAATATGGAAAAGTATATGAATGAATTATATACTCCATTATATGTAATCATGAAGAGCATAATATTTGTATAAATATGGAAAAGTATATGAATGAATTATAGACTCCATTATATGTAATCATGAAGAGCATAATATTTGTATAAATATGGAAAAGTATATGAATGGTTGATAAGATTCCATTATATGTAATCATGAAGAGCATAATATTTGTATAAATATGGAAAAGTATATGAATGGTTGATAAGACTCCATTATATGTAATCATGAAGAGCATAATATTTGTATAAATATGGAAAAGTATATGAATGGTTGATAAGACTCCATTATATGTAATCATGAAGAGCATAATATTTGTATAAATATGGAAAAGTATATGAATGGTGCTTTACTTTAAGAAAAGGATGTGTTAAAATTAATAGAATTGAATGATTATGTTTACAATATGCCAACTTTATACATCTATTTAAACCCATCTCTTTTACACACAACTCTACACATATACACTTATTTCCAATCTCTTGACAAAATCCACAAGTAAGAGAAATTCAAGGTGGTCAAGAAAGTTTTGGTCCATTTACTACTACACTTCATTTTAATCTTTTAAAAGGTAAGTATATCTTATGTTTTTATGAAAAGTAAGTATGTTTTTATGAAAGGTAAATACACCTTATGTTTTTATGAAAAGTAAGTATGTTTTTATGACAAGTAAGTATATCTTATGTTTTTATGAAAAGTAAGTATGTTTTTATGAAAGGTAAATACACCTTATGTTTTTATGAAAAGTAAGTATGTTTTTATGACAAGTAAGTATATCTTATGTTTTTATGAAAAGTAAGTATGTTTTTATGAAAGGTAAATACACCTTATGTTTTTATGAAAAGTAAGTATGTTTTTATAACAAGTAAGTATATCTTATGTTTTTATGAAAAGTAAGTATGTTTTTATGAAAGGTAAATACACCTTATGTTTTTATGAAAAGTAAGTATATCTTATGTTTTTATGAAAAGTAAGTATGTTTTTATGAAAGGTAAATACACCTTATGTTTTTATGAAAAGTAAGTATGTTTTTATGACAAGTAAGTATATCTTATGTTTTTATGAAAAGTAAGTATGTTTTTATGAAAGGTAAATACACCTTATGTTTTTATGAAAAGTAAGTATGTTTTTATGACAAGTAAGTATATCTTATGTTTTTATGAAAAGTAAGTATGTTTTTATGAAAGGTAAATACACCTTATGTTTTTATGAAAAGTAAGTATGTTTTTATGACAAGTAAGTATATCTTATGTTTTTATGAAAAGTAAGTATGTTTTTATGAAAGGTAAATACACCTTATGTTTTTATGAAAAGTAAGTATATCTTATGTTTTTATGAAAATGTTTGGATCATTGCTATGAAATCAATCTCACAAGATTGTTATGGGTTCCATATGATATGTTTATGATTATGCTAAGGGGACCGGAGTTTAGTAGCGCTACACATAAGAATTCTTGCCATTTAAGTTCGGTAAAATTCTTGTGTCTCCCTATGTTTATGAGTATTTCGATCATATCCTATGTTATGATGAAAATGATCCATATGCTTTCAAAAGAAAATTTATGCTTGGTATACTTACTGAGATTTTATAAATCTCACTCCACGATATTTACCATTTTCAGATAATTGAAGGTTCGAGGCGGTCAACATGGAAGTGGCAAAAGTGGTTAAGATTGATGAGATAATTATGTTGAACTTTATGTAAGAAAATTATGTTCTATTTTTATTCACAAATAAAATTATGGGATTCTAATTATTCTTTTGAATAATTTTACATTTCTATTTAAGTCTCGATAATATGATATGAGTCACTTTTAGTGGCACTCGAATGGTCGAGAATTCGGGTCGTCACAATCATCATCATCATATATAAAAATAAAAGTTGGCTACATTAATATACATATATATAGCTAAGAAGATCTCACCCCGATACTTTCAAACGGACTTCAAATCCACAAAACAAACAAGTATATCAATTAAATAAAGGGTAATTATATTGACAACATTTGTTAATTACACCACATTTTATTTTTAATGAATAACACAATCTGGTGACCCAATTCGGTGCCAATTGCACCTACATCTGGAAGGTTTCAAGATCGAGCTCGTTCCACTAGCCAAATCATCCAATAAGAATTCTTGTATAAGATTCACACACACACAAACCGTGTGCAACCGTTCCTTCTGAAGGAACAACCAAAACAACCCCTAATCTTGCCAATATTATCGTGCCAAATACCACACAATAGTACTACCAATTAGCCTATACAATGGTCTAATTATGCTATGAAGTATTTACAACATGGTGGAAGAAGAACTCAAAAAACCAAGAGAGAAAAGGGTAACAGAATTGCGCCATAGAGAAGGGAGGAGATCCACGCCCAAAATGAGGAGGGAGAGATATAAAATGCCAAGATAAATCTCATCCCTTGATCTCCATCAAACGGTCCAAAGTAGAAGCATAATAACAATAATTGCACCGTGGTCCTCAAGGTTTTAGCTGGTTGTCAATTACGCCCTCTAAGCATAAAAACTTCAAATTTGGGGATCACAACCAATAGTAGGTTCCACTATACACTAGTTGTATTTGACCATTATTCTAAACCTTGAGTCCATGAAATTGAATCCCGACAAATTTTATTACATCTTTATTTCAATTAATTGTTATCTAAATTAAGTTCCGAAAGAAATCCATATATAATCATACATGAACTTATTAGAAAAAATACCTCAAAATGCATCTTTGTGGTGTCATAGCCTTAATTAAATAATGGTAACTATTTAGAGATAAATCAACTTGAGCGTAAGAAACTATTTAGGGATAAATCAATGCAAGACACAAGTTCTTTATTCCAATGTTATCGTTGATTCTAGGATACTTATTAGATTTCAAAGAAGACAATTTCTATTGATGGTGTCATATGCCATGACTATCAATAAGAGTCAGGGACAATCATTCTTGCATGTGGCACTTCTTCTTAAACGGCTGGTGCTTACACATGGATAACTTTATGTTGCGATTTCTAGGGTGACAAATCGTTCCAAATTAAAGATATTGATTTGTGATAAGAAAGGAAGAACAACAAAATCAACAAAAAACGTTGTGTACAAAGAAGTGTTTCAAAATTTGTAGTCATATGAAATCAATAAATGATGATATTATCTCTTATTTGCGAAATTTATTTATTTTATGAAAATGATTTATCTAATTTCATATTGAATTATCTTTATTCAAACGTTTCTTCCCGTGCATCGCACGGGTGATTAACTAGTTATATATCTTTATATATATAAAAGTAGAAGTGAGGAGAGAAAGTCATTTTGGAGGGAAAATTACATTTAATGACTCTCTCTCCTCACTTCTATATTTATATCTTCTTTATTTATCTATATAATATATAAAAGCAGCTGAGTTTTGGCGGGAAAATTCAGCTTTTATTGTGTTCACACTCCAAAATTCAGCTTTTATTGTGTTCACACTGCTACTTCTACTTAAGTATTTTTATAAAGAATTTTTTTCACTTATTTATATTTGGTTATTTGTGTTTAAAACTCTCTTTTCATAAAATTATTCTAATCATTTAATGTTTTGAATCTTACAAATAAGTATTTGTATGTACTCATACAAATTCAATGTAAAATTTTCAGTTCAAAATTATATCGAAATTGTATTACGCATCTAATACTAAATAAATATTATCATATAAAAATTTTTATAAATAATCTTATTTTTTTAGTTATTTAGTACATCTAAAAATTCGAACTCCTTTGTATTGCGTTCTATTAAATTAATTAGTATTTTTATAGAAAGTTACTTTTAATACGTGAATAATTTTTTTATAATAATGTAATATTTTATTGGTCTCAATTTTATGGATGAATAATTTCGTTCGGTCATACAAATCCAATGTCGAATTTTCATTTTCATTTATAACGAATATTTAATCAAGTTGTATTAAATTTCATTTTAAATAGTCATACTTTTAAGTTCTTTGTTATATATACATAATAACCTTTTTTTCTATATCAGATTATTTATCAAAATAATTTTATTTACAATTACATTTAATGATTATATAATTTTTAATTCTAGAAAGTCTCATATCACATTTTTTACATTAACGGTTAACAGATTTATTTATATTGTTTTGAAATTATATAGTTATTAATGGTTTTTTTGTCATAATTGTTAAGTCTAAATTTTAAAAAATAATTAACTATGACATGATATTAATTGTTATATTTTAATTCAATATTTATGATTTTTAAATTTCTACAACAATAAGTAAATTGTATCCCAATTTACTTAACTGAAAATTGAGATGATCAATGTTATATTATATTTTTCATAAAAAAAATAATTACGTTGTATAATTATTGCAAAAACCTATAATATCATGAATTTGATGCATCATTGTCAATCTCATAATTTTAGTATTTTTTTTTCTTTTTTTATGATTATCGAATTCGTTTCTTATACCTGTTGTCTTGGATGATGATTATCAATTGTAGGAGCAAGAATTATTTCCAAATGATTGTGAATTTGAACAAATTAATATTTGATTCCTTAATTTTGATTTGTTGACAATAAAAAGTGTGTTGCATTTTTTTAATTGAACGTTTGCCGATTTTTTTTTTTTTTTTAAATTTGTCGGGTTGACTGTTTGAAATCGCGATTTTGACAATTGAAACCTAAACCAAATCGTTTAAGGCGGTTTGGAATTTCTCCAAACCGAACTAAACTAAACCAAACCATTTGTTGCGTTTAATTCGATTTCGAGGTTTATTTGTTCACCCCTACTTTGTTGTATACAAGAGAAAGTGAAGATTCCTCTTATGAAAGATCATCCGCTTATTTTGAAAATTTTGTTATATGGTAGGGACGACAGGATTGAGAATTTCGTTGAGAACATTCGGACATATAATATGATGTTTTCGTTCACTTCTATGGGGGGATTAGATAATGGGCTAAATGATGGTGGAGGGCCTTCAGTCTTCAGATTACACGGTCAAAATTGCCATAAGATTGGGAGTCTGTTGCCTGATGATGGTTTAGCTCTACAATTTGCTCGCTTTACATTGTTGACAATGCGAATGAGGTTGAAAGCAGAAAAAGTGTCATGGGGTATGTATTATGTATTTATTGCTTTTATATTTATATTATTTACAGATAATTTAGTCTGAAATTTAATTTATGTTTTTTTAATGTCCCTTGATAGGAGTAAATCATGTGATTCAATGTTGCATGATTGTATAACTCTTTATTTGAAAAATATGCTAGACAAATACAACAAATTGTTAAAGCAATTTAGGTCAGTTTGAGAAAAGATGATTGAGGAAAACATTTCAAATGTAAGACTTATACTTATTGGTTGGTGGGCGACCGGTGATAGCCAATATGATTTTCCTATTGTTGATGAAATTACCGAATTGATTGTCGGTAGATTTTGATACATGACTTGGACACATGGATATCTTTATTGCACCACGTGGTGGACCATTGCATCGGATAAGTGAAGGATACAAGTTCTTTTTGAGAAATATTGATCATACACAGGGGTTGTGCAATGGAACAAGGTTGATAGTTACAAAACTTGGCGACCATGTTCTAGAAGGTCAAATTCTTTCTAACATCAATGCAGGACACAAGTTCTTTATTCCAATGATATTGTTGAGTCCTTCTGATTCTAGAAAACCAAATAGATTTCAAAGACGACAATTTCCATTGATGACGTCCTATGCCATTATTATCAATAAGAGTCAGGGACAATCATGTTCGCATGTGGGACTTCTTCTTAAATGGTTGGTGTTTACACATGGACAATTTTATGTTGCGATTTCTAGGTGACAAATCGTTTCGGATTAAAGATGTTGATTTGTGATAAGAATGGAAGATCAACAAAATTAACAAACAATGTTATGTACAAAAAAGTATTCCAGAATTTGTAGTCATATGAAACTAATAAATGATGATATCTCTTATTTGCAAAATTTATTTATTTTATCTGAATGATTCATCTAATTTCACATTGAATTGTCTTTATCAATACGTTTCTTCCCGTGCATCGCACGGGTGATTCACTAGTATATATAAAAGTAGAAGTGAGGAGAGAGAGTCATTTTGGAGGGAGAATTGCATTTAATGACTCTCTCTCCTCACTTCTATATTTATATATAAAAATAAATAAATAAAAGATAAAGATTTTGTGTACTTCTAGAAAGAAATTTTTAATTGACATTTTTAAGTAACATTGTGACATGATGCACATACATTGGGTGATGAAAAACTAAGTAGTGGGGTAGTTATTTATACCATTCAATATATTTTTGGCATGTCACAATGTCAATTAAAAACGTCCCTCTAGAATTATTCAAAGATTTTTGTAGGAAAAATTATTATTTATTACATATTTAGTAAGAATTGTAATAAATGTACTATGTGAAAATGTGTAACAATGAAAATTTGAAAAAATTAGATTAATATATTTGAACATAAATAATGATATCTATATAAATGTGTTATGTAGAAAATGAAAAAATTGGATTAATATATTTGAACATAAATAAATGTGATATCTATTTAAATGTGTTACATAGGAAATAAAAAAATTGTTTTAATATATTTGAACATAAATAAATATCATATCTATGTAAATGTGTTCCATTGAAAATGAAAATATTGGATTAATATATATATATATGTAAATAAATAAATACATGATATATAAATTTATTTAAGTTTGAAATGAAAATTTTAAATCAATATATTTTAAAAATAAATAAATAAAATTATTGAAATTTTACTTCATAATATGTCAATAAATGAGTAGGTTCTTCAATAACCATATTACAAAAATAATTAATTATTTGCTCTCAACCTTTTACCACAAATGATAAATTGATAAAAAATTTAATCATTTTATCATTTTGACAAAAATTGGTATGTTTAAAAAATAAGGAAAAATAATAAAGTTAATTAAAAATTATAACATATTAAAAGGAAAATAGGTGATAAGGTGGGCAAATTTTTTGAGAAAAAACGTAAATAAAAGTTAAAAGAAATTTTATATAAAAAATTAATTAAGTGCCAAATTTTGAATGGCGCGGTACACTGAGTGTACATGCAGAATTTTCTATTTTGATTAATTTTTTTAAAAAAGTTTCAAATTCAATAACATGTGTTATGTAGGAAATGAAAAAATTGGATTAATATATTTGAATATAAATAAATGTCATATCATTTCTATGTAAATGTGTTACATTGAAAATGAATAACTTGGATTAATATATTTTAAAATAAATAAATATATGATATATATAAATTTGTTAAGTTAGAAATGAAAAAAATTGAATTAATATATTTTGAAAATAAATAAATAGAATTATTATAATTTTACTTTCTATTATATTAATAAATGAGTAGGCTCTTCAATACGCATGTTAAAAAAATAATTAATTATTTTCTATCAACTTTTTAACCATACGTATTTTCTTTCTCCAATTTTTAGCAACTACTTTTTACCTCAAAATCATAAATAAACAAGTTTATAAACTAAAAATTACCAAACGGAGGCTTTATCATTTCACAATTTTGACAAAAATTGACAAGTTTAAAAAATAAGGAAAAATAAAATATATTAATTAATATATTGGATTTCAAATAAAATATATGTAAGCAACACATTAAAAAAAATAGTTAATAAAAAAATTATAACATATTAAAGGAAAATAGGTGATGAGGTGGGCAAATTTTCAGAAAAAAACGTAATTAAAAGTAAAAAAAAAAATTATATAAAAAATTTGAACGAGTGTCAAAATTTGAATGGCGTGGTATACTTAGTGTACATGTATCATTTTTTATTTTGAATATTTTTGTTTTTTTAAAGTTTAAAATTGAATAACATTTTTTATTAAAATTATTTTAAATTATGTTTTTTAGTTGATATGATTGAATCAAGATATTTTCAAACTTATGATTTAAAAATTATATATTCCGTGCATCGCACGGGTAATCAACTAGTCTATATAATATATAAAAGTAACTCAGTCAACCACAGTCAACTTCACTGTTTCCCTCCAAAACTCTTGTACTATATGCAGATTTTATTTATTTATTTTTTCAATTTTTGGGGATTCAATATTTATCATGTTCACACTACTTATATCATCTATCCAATAATCAACTTCAAAATCCACTTCAAAAATAGTTGGGCCTTCAATATTTATTTATTATTTTCAAAATCGTTGACGTCTACTTACAGCCTTTAATATTTATTGTGTTTACATGACTTCTATTTCCCGCCGCCTAATTATACTGGAAAGCCAGTTATTTTCTTTTTTTTTTTTTTTTTCCTTTTTCGCTTTTTCAGAATTTGTTTCATTTTTTTCTCATTTTTCAAAATCTGTTGATTCATTTTTGTTTTCTATATCCTTTTTTTTCCATTTCCCTATATACAACCTCTTCCATTTCTGTTATATATAATTATTATGAAGATACACACAATAATAAAATATTCAATTAAAGGGTTATTTCTTTGAAAAAATTTGTATTGTTTAACATGACTGCTCAACTCCACCTTTTATTTATCACGTTTTATGATTCAAAATTTCTGGTGCGGTGGTAATGCTTATTAGTTATTAATATTACAAACCGGTTGAAAATAAAAAATAGTAAATTATTTTTTGAAAAAGTAAAAAGGATTGACACTACTCTTTTCTTCAAAACCTGTGATATTTTGAGTTGTTGAACATAGATTTTGGTTTCTAACAAAAAAGAAAAAATATTAAAACAATACTATTGTAGAGAAAGCTTCGAAAACAATATAGAATGCAAAATTATTTTAGACTAATAAGAAGATTTGTTAATAGTCTATTTATATTATGTTCTAGATTTCTCTGTTGGGGTTACAATGTGTTAACTAATGTTGGGCTATTTAGAATAGTTTTGGGTTTGATAGATATGTTAATGGTTTTGGCCGTTGAGTGAAAAAATAACATATTATTCATGGGTCAGTATATATATTTAATGAAATTGTATATCACATTGTATAAAAAATAATAAAAATAAGAAACTAGAATTATTATTATTTTTTAAATTTGCTTTTACCGAGAAGTTTTTTTTTATTTTTTATGATATAAGAACGATAATTTGTTTGATTTTACTTATTTATATTTGGTTTTTTTGTGTCAAAACCTCTCTTTTCATAAAAAAAAAAAAATGTGTTCTTCTAACGTTTTCAATCTTACAAATAAATATTTGTATTCATTTATACAAATCTAAAGTAAAATTTTCAATTAAAAATTATGTTGAAATTTTATTACTAGATAATACTCTCTCTGTCCTACCAAGATAGTCCACTATTTTTTTTGTCCGTCTCAAAAAGATAGTCTACTTTATTTTTTAAGAGTGAAATTAATATTTTATATTTCATTTTGTCCTTAATCTGTGTGAAAATGAGTAGATGACTATCTTTATGGGACGGATGGAGTACTAAATTATAAATCACATCATACATATAGTTTTTTTATATATATAAATAATCTTATTTTTAATTATTTAGTACATCTAAAAATTGGAGCTCTTTTTTATAGCGTATTATTAAATATTTTTATAGATAAATACATTTAATACGTAATTAATTTTTTATAATAATTGTAATATTTTATTGGTCTTAATTTTATGGATAAATATTTGGTTCAGTCATACAGATCCAATGTCAAATTCTCAATTAAAATTATATCTAAAATTTATACACATTCGTATTTTTATAAATCACGTTGTATTGAAATTTTTATAACTAAATCCTATTTTAAAGTTATTTATTACATATACATATTAAAGTTCTTTCTTATATTGCATTATTTATCAAAATTATTTCAATGACAATTACATATAATTCTTAATTAATTTTTTATTCCAAAAATTCTCATATCACATTTATTAACATTAACGGTTAACAAATTTATCTATATTGTTTGAAATGATATAGTTATTAATGGTTTTTGTCCTAACTGTTAATTTTAAAATTTCAAAAAGTAATTAACCATACCAGGATATTGTTTGCTATATTTTAATTCAAATTTTATGATATTTTTTCACAATAATATATAAATTGTCTCCCAATTTACTTAACCAAAAATTGAGATGATCAATATTAAATTATAATTTCAATCAAAAAATAATTATGTTGTATAAATATTGAAAACCTAAAATATCATAAATTTGATGCAATATCTTTGTCAACCTCGCGATTTTTTATTATTATTATTATTATTATTATTATTATTATTATTATTATTATACATGTTGTTTTTCATTATCAATGGTCAAAATATTGAATTTTATCTTTTATACGCATGGTCTCTATTATTAATTTTTTCATCTATTGTTTGAATGTTCAGAGTACATGAATACTGGAGATCCTACATTTAAATGTTCATTTTGCAAGACGAATTTTTGGTTCGAGGAGATAGTGAATAGTCGTTACAAAACTTGAAGATCATATTCTATAAGGTCAAATTCTATCTGACAGTAATTCAGGATACAAGTTCTTTATTCCAAGGATATCGTTGAGCTATTCAAATTTTAGGATACTTATTAGATTTCAAAAAAAAAAACAATTTTCATTGATGGTGTCATATGTCATGACTATCAATAAGAGTCAGACACAATCATTTTCACATGTATGACTTCTCCCTAAAATGTTGATATTTATACATGAAACTAATAAATGATGAACTTATCTCTTATTTGTGAATGCTATTTATATTGTTTAAGAATTCATTTAATTTCGAATATGATTATTTTTATTTAGAAGTTTCTTCCCGTGCATCGCACGGGATGATTCACTAGTTTATATATAAAAGTAGAAGTGATGAGAGAAAATCATTAAATGCAATTTTCCCTCCAAAATGACTCTCTCTCCTCACTTCTACTTTTATATATATAAAAAATAAAAATAAAAAGATAAAGATAAAGGTAAAGAAAAAAAAAAGATAAAAATAAGATTTTATAAGAAAGTGTTTTTAAAAATAATTTGTGGTTAAAAAGTATGAAAACTTTTGAGGTATTATGGATCGAAAGTCTTTGTGCTCCATTTAATGCGTTTGGATGTTTGTGCCAAAGAATATATAAAACATCATTCTTTTACGCAATCATTACAATTTATAAATTTATAAACAACATAATTTTTCAAATCACTTTTTAAAGTATTTTTTAAAATAACATGTAATTAAAAAGTATGAAAACTTTGAGGTATTATGGATCGGAAGTCTTTGTGCTTCATTTAATGCGTTTGGATGTTCGTGCCAAAGAATATATAAAATATCATTCTTTTACACAATCATTACAATTTATAAATTTATAAATAATAAAATTTTTCAAATCATTTATTAACTACACACATTTTCTCTCTCCAGTTTTTAACCACACATTTTACCTTTAAAAAAAAGTTTGATACTCATCTATACTTTTCTGAAAAGGTTGTAACTCCATTTCAATTTGTCCTGTCATAATTGGGTTTTTATTTAATTTTAAAGACGTGCTAAGACATGTTCTATGAGATTCTGAGAATGACATTTGGTGATTATTTTAATGCGTCGTAGCTAAGCCGTAATCTACATCTCATATAAATAATATTATCACAATCATCATATCATATATAAAAATAAAAGTTAGCTACATTAATATATATATATATATATATATATATATATATATATAATATTATCACAATCATCATCGTCATATATAAAAATAAAAGTTGGCTACATTAATATATATATATATCGCTAAGAAGATCTCACCCGATACTTTCAAACGGACTTCAAATCCACAAAACAAACAAGTATATCAATTAAATAAAGGGTAATTATATTGACAACATTTGTTAATTACACCACATTTTATTTTTAATGAATAACACAATCTGGTGACCCAATTCGGTGCCAATTACACCTACATCTGGAAGGTTTCAAGATCGAGCTCGTTCCACTAGCCAAATCATCCAATAAGAATTCTTGTATAAGATTCACACACACACAAACCGTGTGCAACCGTTCCTTCTGAAGGAACAACCAAAACAACCCCTAATCTTGCCAATATTATCGTGCCAAATACCACACAATAGTACTACCAATTAGCCTATACAATGGTCTAATTATGCTATGAAGTATTTACAACATGGTGGAAGAAGAACTCAAAAAACCAAGAGAGAAAAGGGTAACAGAATTGCGCCATAGAGAAGGGAGGAGATCCACGTCCAAAATGAGGAGGGAGAGATATAAAATGCCAAGATAAATCTCATCCCTTGATCTCCATCAAACGGTCCAAAGTAGAAGCATAATAACAATAATTGCACCGTGGTCCTCAAGGTTTTAGCTGGTTGTCAATTACGCCCTCTAAGCATAAAAACTTCAAATTTGGGGATCACAACCAATAGTAGGTTCCACTATACACTAGCTGTATTTGACCATTATTCTAAACCTTGAGTCCATGAAATTAAATCCCGACAAATTTTATTACATCTTTATTTCAATTAATTGTTATCTAAATTAAGTTCCGAAAGAAATCCATATATAATCATACATGAACTTATTAGAAAAAATACCTCAAAATGCATCTTTGTGGTGTCATAGCCTTAATTAAATAATGGTAACTATTTAGAGATAAATCAACTTGAGCGTAAGAAACTTATAGAAATAGCATGCTTTATTCATAAACGTTCATAAATTTATATAAATAATGGACCACCAGGAATGCCCAATGTCCAAGCAACTAAAATTCAAATTTAAAGGCACATAACTTAAAAGACACTATCATTTAATGATTCTTCTCAATTCCCACCTCAAGATTCTCTCACATCATTTGAATGAAATAAATTGGTGGTTCTTTTACTCACTGAAAGACTATTTTTCGAGGTGAGCAAATTTGTTTTACAAAATAGATCTCATTGTTAATCAATGATCCTTCTAGATCTTGTTCGATCTCTCACCCTCATAATTCTTTTATTAGGAAATCTACTAATTGAGTAACATTGCCTTCACAAGCAAGATATGACACCTTCATAATTTGTTGTAGAGTCATTCGTTTTTCTTAAAACAACAATAAGTATAAAAATTTCCACTACCACATTTAAACCAAACAATGAATGTTTGTTACAAACAAGTGGTAGTCTCCAAATTATCATTGATAATAATGATCGACATTATACTAATAAAGATTATTAGCAATATAGCCACCCTTTGATCAAATGTCATAAAAGTAAGTAATTTGTACAATTACTCATACTTAAATGCTTCTATATCTTCAATTCCATTTCTTATCTCAATTATTCGAAAAACACATACTTTTCAAAATAATGATTATGATAAGAGAATTCATATTCTTTTTATCAAATTCCACAAAAAATATAATAATAATAATAAAATTCAACCGTATTATGCATCTATAACTGACAAAATAATAATACACCACTCTATCTTGTCGGAATGTATGAATTACAATTCGTATAATCATCCCCATCAGGGGTGGGCAAAAAAAAGGGGAATTGATATGATCGAATCGGAATCAAACCAAATCGAAAAAATCGGTTTCAAAATTGTTCTCAGTTCAGTTCTCGGTTCCGCTTTTAGAACCGAAATATCGAAGTTAGAATCAGGTCTTTGATGATTGTTTATTTTTTTGATGGTTTTAATTGATTGTCCTAAAACTAAAAATCAAAGGAATTTGTAATTTTTTAGGTAAACTGAAAATGATTAAGTTCATTTTATGAAATTTTTTACGTCTCTACCTCATTGTAACATTTAACTTCGCATTTGAACTGAAATTCTTAGTAAATGAAAATAGAATGAGACTAACTTATTAATAAGTGAAACTGTAATGACCATGATGGAGTAAATTAAATATTTAAATACAAATATAAAAAAATTAATATAGTGCATTTAAAACTCATGATTCATCCTACAAGTTTATTATACAAATTTATCAATTTGTATGGCTTCTAACCATGCTCAAAAAATCATTAAAGCCATTTGTTTCTTATTTTGGTTTATGAATGTCTTCTGTTTCATGGAGGAACTCGTGCTTTCTTCGGGGTGAAAGGATTCTCGAAATTCTTGATTTTGGTATATTCGATAGAAGTTTATTCCAAGCTATTGGCTTGCTTCTCGAGGCCTAATACACCTCGATAAGGCTCCCAAAAAATAATTATTATTGTAAAACTAAATTAGAACCGAAATCGAAACGAACCAAAACCGAATGGTTTGGTTCTAATTTGGTTCTTGTTATTCAATGGAACTGAATGGTTCTATTTTACAAGAATCGAAAAGTATGGTTTAGTTCCAGTTCTTGTAATACTTGAACCTAACCAACCGACGCCCACTCCTAATCCCCATTGTTTATATCAACCAGAGTATATAGATTCAATCAATTTTTTAAGAAACTAATTGTCAAATAATGATACAAAGGGGATGAATCCGTAAGTCATCAATAAAATAAAACTGAATAATACAATCTAATAAAATGCTTCATCAATTCAAAGCATATAAGACAGACTTTATTGAGGTTAGATAGTTTTAATTTGTCACCAGTATTCTACTGTTTCTTGAACTTGAAGATAGGAAACGTTGACTACAAACAGTTAGTGTCACAACCCACTTTTAATTAGTCAAAATTTATTTTCTTAGTAAAAGTCAAATATTTTATTTGACTAATTCAAAGTCAAGTTTGGACCAATTTGAATTTTTGACAATTTTATTGATCATTTTAGTATTATTTAAAGATAAGGTTAAATTGATTTTAATTATTAAATCTTGGGACTTAACTTACAAATTAAATTTTGAGGGGCTTACTTGCTAATTCCTTATCTATTTGTCTTGAAATAACAATTGAAAGGAACACATTTTTCCCCATCTCTCTTAGGAAAATTGAATAAGCTTACTCTCATTTTCACATAGTTCAAAAATCTATACTATATCTTGAACAAGTATCAATATTTACCCATAATATTACGTCTAACATAATATATAATTAAAAAATTACAGAATTTGCATTTACCATTCAATGAATTTTTCGATAATTTGAATTATTTATATTGTTTTTAAATTTTAATAATTGTTGTAAAAAAATATTTTTTTATTTTTTATATTTGTGTTGATTATGTATAACCATTAAATTTTATGAATGTTTATCCATATTGCGAATAACAATTTCAGTTCATCACACTGGTGATAATTTATACTATATATAAAAATATGATAGTTTGACTGAATTTAATTTTTGACACACCTTCATTGGAAAGTGGGTAACATAATGTTGTCCACGTTGGGCAACGGAGCAATTTCAGAAGTATGGATATAGAATTATAGATAGACAATTTCAGTCTCCTGCGCTCCAAGCGCAGGAACTGAAATCCCAAATAGGGACTGTCGGCCCTTTGGCCGACAGTCCCTTTTTTTAATTTTTTTTTTTTTTTTTTTTTTTTTTTGTGTGTTTGCTTTACTTTGTATTTTTTTTTTTATATTGTAATATACTTTTTTTGATGTATTTTTATATAAATTTTTTTCAATTGTATTAATTTTTTCAGTTGAATTTTTTATCTTAATTTTTTCCTTACATGAATTGTCAAACCAATCTCCTTTTTTGATGTATTTTTATATATACTACATTTAATTTTTTTTTTTTGTGTAATATTTTTTAGTGGAATTGTCATGTCAAATTTTTTTATTCTTTCCTTACATGAATTGTCTAATCAATCTCGTTTTTTGATGTATTTTTGTATAAAATCTTTTCAAATTTTTTTGTATACACTTTTTCAGTTGAATTGTCATGTCAAATATTTATCTTTATTTTTTCCTTACATGAATTGTCAAACCAATCTCGTTTTTTGATGTATTTTTATGTATACTACATTTAATTTTTTTTTTGTGTAATATTTTTTAGTGGAATTGTCATGTCAAACTTTTTTTTTTCCTTACATGAATTGTCTCATCAATCTCGTTTTTTGATGTATTTTTGTATAAAATCTTTTCAAATTTTTTTGTATACACTTTTTCAGTTGAATTGTCATGTCAAATATTTCTTTGTTTTTCTTTTCTTGATTTGTCAATTCAATTTCGCCTTTTGATATATTTTTCTTTACATGACTAGTCATATCATTGCTCCAAATTTGATGTAGTTTTTTTTCTATAAATTCTCATCTTTTTTAGCCATTATTATACCAACTAAATCATTTCACTCTCTTGCAACATTTCTCCAGCAGAATTCTTTCTTTCATTACAAGTTCATTTCAATTTTTTTCTTTTAGCAACATCTTTGTTACGGAATGGAAGGGGGGCGATAATGTATTTGTACCACAAGTTAATGTTGGTGCGATTCCGCGAATTGGGCAAGAGTTTGAAACACTAGACGACGTGTACAACTTTTATAACGAGTATGCAAAATTAGCTGGGTTCAGTACACGTATTGGTAGTAGCCGAAAGAATCCACAAACGAATGAAGTTGTCTGGAAGTCATATGTTTGTTTCAAGCAAGGCCAGAAAGATGACACATACCAAATGAAATTTAAAAATTTGGTGGCTCGTTCAGGAGAAAGGCTGCGCGGAGACTCTCGTTGTGGATGCACCGCCAAGTTAACTGTTTTGAAGAAGGAAACTCAAAATTCTTGGTATGTAAGTCATTTCTCCGAGGCGCATAATCACTCACTTTCCACACCAAGCAAGGTTCACCTACTACGTTCGCACCGTGAAGTTTCGACCACGAAGAAAGCACTTGCGGAACAGTTTTCACAAGCAAATATTCCTACTTGCCAACAAATCAGGCTCATGGAGATAGATGCTGGTGGTCCATCTTCGATTGGTTTCACGGAGCAAGATTTTAGGAACCATCAAAGAGACCTTCGAAGGGAACACATTGGGCATGATGCAGAAACACTAATAGAATACTTCGAGCTGGAGAAAAGAAAGGACCCCAGCTTTTACTACGCATACGAGACGGACGAGGATGGAGTTTTTGCTAGGTGTTTTTGGCCAGATTCCGATTCCAGGAGCTCATACATCTACTTCGGAGATGCTGTCGTGTTTGACACGACCTACAATACCAACAAGTACTCCATGGTGTTCGCACCATTTATTGGTGTCAACCACCATCGTCAAACTATTGTATTTGGATGTGGCCTTGATGAGTTCCGGAGTGGCTCAACGAGCGTTGACCCGTTGCACGTGCCCGTAGGACCAATAACGAGACAAAGAGCCAAAAGAATCAAGCAGGCAAAGCAAGGATTCATGCAAGCATGGATGGACGAGTGTTCTAGTGCAAATACTTCATTTACGTTGCATAAGAATGTGGAAGAAGAGCCAAAGTTATTGCAATGCATTTGGATCAAGGAAGAACAAGAAATTGGGCAGCAGCTGAGTCACGGCCGTAAAGAGTGAAATCACGGCCGTAACGGTTTCACGGCCGTAAATCCAAAATTACGGCCGTAACACTACAATGGCGAAATTATGCAGAAGAGGACTTACGGCCGTAACCCACATCTTCACGGCCGTAAAGAGTTTGGTAGTTTTAAATTCAGAATGTTGATTACGGCCGTAAAGGGTATTGTCACGGCCGTAACAATTGTTTTTAATTTTAATCCGTAGCTTGCTTACGGCCGTAAACTCTTAAGTCACGGTCGTAACTTAGGTTCCGAATTTTAAGTTAATGTTTGGCGTTTTTAGCTTTTTAGTTTAGATTGAATTCTAGTTTATTTCTAGTTGTTTTATTTTCTTTGCCTATATATATGGCTTTATTCAGCATTGTAAAACAACAACTTTATTCTTGAGATTAATGATATTGAAGGTGAGATATTCCCTTATATTTTCTTCGTGTTCTTGTCGAACAAATTAAACTTATCAAAGGATTTGACAACCTTTGTGGCGTTCCCCCTTTGTGGTTCTTATCTCCGCATCGTAACGGGTTTTGGGTTTAATATACTCATAGTTCTTGCGTCGTGAGGTCGGGGTTGCATTATTACCGTCTACTATCTTGGATTTTAGAGCTTTCCGGCGTTTAATTCCGCGTGTTCTTGGTGATCCCCATAACGGATCACATCATCTGGTATCAGAGCCTGTCTCTAAATCCAATTATTTAGTATTCCAGTTCTTTTCTTTTATTTCCAGTTATTAATCATTCAAAAAAAAACAAAAAAAAAAAAAAAAAAAAAAATTTCCATTCCAATTCTTAATTCTTGAAATTCGTCAGAAATTCAAGATTTTCCAATTTCTGTTTTTCTTGTTCTTGATTATTCTTGTTGAATAGGATATTATTAATAAAAAAAAAAAATCCGAAATTTACAAAAAAAAAAAAAAAAAAAAAAAAGAGGAAGGAAAGAATTGTGTTGTTGATTCGAACAAGAAATCAAGAAAATAATATTTGGCAAATCTTTCCAACAAATCCTTGTTTCCATAAAATTCTTTATTCTTGTGTCCATAAAACTTCTTCTTGCAATAGAATTCTTGTTTCCATAATTTCTTTCTCAAATTTCCTAATTCCAATATTTTCCATCAACTTTCCTTATTTGCACTCTGGGGTTTATTCCACAAGGACCAAATCCGTGACTAGTTTGGTGGGTTCTTTGAGAACGTGGGAAAAAGGGAATCGAGAGGAAAAAGGCAGAGTGGTGAGAATAATAGAGGGAAAAAGCCAAATTGAGTGATACACGAGCGATAAAACACGTGAGGATCTTTATTTAATATTTTTTTTTCTCTTTTCTTTATTACTAACCATGTCACAGAAGGAAGTTTCGTCAATGGAAAAGGATCTTCAAGATTTTAAAATGCTTGCAATCGTGGAGGAACGTTTGGCAAAATGGGAAGCGAGGTTGGAAGCAAAATTTGGTCCACAATCCGGCGTGAATGTGGAAAGGGATAATAATCCGGGGGAGACACGAGGTGCGGGAAATGTTCAACCACGTCAGGAACAACCGCGCAATTTCCCTAATTTACGGAGACCACTAAGGTATGACTTCAACCCACAATTTAGAGCTAGGAATGAACATGTTGAGGTTGTTGATAGTGATGAGGATAGTGGTGAATTGTCTATTACTAGTGTTGGTAGGAGACGAGATCGGAGAGAAAGACGTGATAGGGGATATAGGCGTGATCGTAGGGATGATGTAGATGGACATGTTGGTAACATTAAAATGTCCATTCCCTCGTTTCAGGGTAAGAGTAATCCGGACGTTTATTTTGAATGGGAAAAGAGGGTAGAATTAATTTTCGATTGTCATAATTATTCTGAAGCTAAGAAGGTTAAATTGGCAGTCGTAGAATTTACTGATTATGCTATAGTATGGTGGGATCAATTGGTAACTAGTAAAAGGAGAAATGGGGAGAGGCCTATTGAAACTTGGGATGAGTTGAAGGCCCTTATGAGAAAACGATTTGTGCCTGGACATTACTATAGGGATCTTTACCAAAAATTACAAACCCTTTCCCAAGGTAGTAAGAGTGTGGAGGATTACCATAGGGAGATGGAGGTTGCCATGATTCGGGCTAATATAGAGGAAGACCCGGAGGCAACCATGGCTAGGTTTTTAAATGGTTTAAATCGAGATATTGCTAATGTTATTGAATTGCAGCATTATATCGATTTGGAGGAAATGCTTCACATGTCCATGAAAGTGGAGCGACAGTTAAAAAGGAAGGGAACTTCCAAATTCTCTACAAGTTCCAATTCTTTTGGTAAGTCTACGTGGAGTGGGATTTCCAAAAATGAAGGGGTTGTGCAGAAAAATAAATTTGAGGCATCGAAGGGAAAGGTAGAGCCACCCAACAAAGGTAAAATTACTTCTGACTCTCAACCTTCTAGGACTAGAGATATCCGTTGCTTTAAATGTTCCGGTTTAGGACATATTTCTTCACAATGTCCAAATAAACGAATATTGGTTATGCATGATGGGGTATTAAGTTCGGAGGATGAGAAAGGGGGAGAAGTGGAGGATGAGTATAAGGATATGCCAGCTCTAGAGGATGTTAGTGAAAATGATGATGCGGACTATGCAGTAGCTAAATCACTTGTCACTAGGAGAGCCCTTAGTACTCAAGTTAAGGTGGAAGAGTCGGGTGAGCAGCGAGAAAATATATTTCATACTAGGTGTTTTGTGAATAACAAAGTGTGTAGTTTGATAATAGATGGGGGTAGTTGTGCGAACGTTGCTAGCACTACTTTAGTAGAGAAATTGTGCCTACCTATGCTAAAACACCCTAGTCCATATAAGCTACAGTGGTTAAATGAATCGGGCGAGATTAAGGTAAATAAGCAGGTGGTAGTTGATTTGGCGATTGGGAAGTATGAAGATAGCGTGGTTTGTGATGTGGTACCCATGCATGCGGGGCACATCTTGTTGGGCAGGCCATGGCAATTCGATAGGAAGGTTATTCATGATGGATTTAAAAATAGGTATACCTTCACTAAGGACGGGAAAAATGTCAAACTAATGCCTTTGTCACCTCAACAGGTCTATGAAGACCAATTGAAATTAAAAAGTGAGGAAGAGAGAAAGAGGGTCGGGACCACGATCCCGGAAAAAGGAGAGTTGAGTGAACAGAAGAGGGTCGGGACCACGATCCCGGAAAAAGGAGAGTTGTGTGAAAAACCGAGAGTTGGGACCACGATCCCAGAAAAAAGAGAGGGTGTGAAGAGTGCCAGTAAAAGAGAGAAAACAAAGGTGAGCTTCTACGCAAAACAGAGTGATATCACCAAAGCTATTTCTACAAATAAACCTGTGATTTTACTAATGTACAAGGAATCCCTCCTTGTGCTTGATGAAGCTAACCACTCCCTCCCCAGTTTAGCTATGTCTCTTTTGCAGGAATTTGCAGATTTATTTCCCGAGGATATTCCTAGTGGGCTGCCGCCAATTCGAGGGATTGAACACCAGATTGACTTCGTGCCAGGAGCGGTCATTCCAAACAGGCCAGCTTATAGGAGCAATCCAGAAGAGACCAAGGAGCTACAAAAGCAGGTTGAAGAGCTGCTGAAAAAGGGCTATGTTCGGGAAAGCATGAGCCCATGTGCAGTACCAGTTCTGTTGGTACCCAAAAAGGATGGGACTTGGAGGATGTGCGTGGACTGTAGGGCAGTCAACAATATTACGGTAAAGTATCGCCATCCCATACCTAGACTTGATGACATGCTTGATGAACTTTATGGTGCTAGTATTTTTAGTAAAATAGACCTTAAGAGTGGTTATCACCAAATTCGTATGAAAGAAGGTGATGAATGGAAAACCGCATTCAAGACCAAATATGGATTATATGAATGGATGGTTATGCCGTTCGGCCTCTCAAATGCACCTAGCACTTTTATGAGATTAATGAATCATGTCTTGCGTGCTTACATTGGTAAATTTGTCGTGGTATACTTTGATGACATTTTGGTATATAGTAAGAACTTAGGTGATCACATTGAACATTTAAGATCTGTTTTGGAAGTTTTAAAAACTGAAAAACTATATGCTAATTTTAAAAAGTGCACTTTTTGCATGGAAAAGGTAATTTTTCTTGGCTTTGTCGTTAGTTCTAATGGTGTTGAGGTAGATGAGGAGAAAATTCGTGCTATTAAAGAATGGCCAACTCCCAAAAGTATTACGGAGGTTAGGAGCTTCCACGGGTTGGCTGGGTTTTATAGGAGGTTTGTTAAAGATTTTAGCACACTTGCAGCACCACTAACAGAAATAGTTAAGAAAAGTGTAGGATTCCATTGGGGGGAAGCACAAGAAAATGCTTTTAAAATGCTTAAGGATAGGTTATGTTCTGCACCGGTTTTAGCTTTACCTAACTTTAACCAAACCTTTGAGATTGAATGTGATGCATCAGGAATAGGTATTGGAGCTGTTCTTATGCAGGAAAAAAGACCGATTGCATTTTTCAGTGAAAAGCTGAGTGGGGCAGTCTTGAATTATCCTACCTACGACAAGGAGCTTTATGCTCTTGTTCGTGCCTTGGAAACATGGCAGCACTATCTGTGGCCAAAGGAATTCGTTATACACACTGACCACGAGTCACTGAAACACCTCAAGGGACAAGGTAAACTAAACAAACGACACGCCCGTTGGATAGAATTCATTGAGACCTTTCCGTATGTCATTCGCTATAAGCAAGGTAAGGAGAATGTGGTAGCAGATGCCCTTTCTCGCAGGTATGTTCTCTTAACTTCTTTAAATGCGAAGTTGCTTGGGTTCGAATATATTAAAGGTATGTATGCTAATGACCCTAATTTTTCTACCATTTATGCTTCATGTGAAAAGGGTGCAATTGATAAATTTTATAGGCATGAAGGCTATTTGTTTAGGGAAAGTAAACTTTGTGTGCCTAATTGTTCTATGCGTGAATTGTTAGTGCGTGAGGCTCATGGTGGGGGGTTAATGGGGGCACTTTGGTGTTTTTAAGACATTAGAAACTTTACAAGAACATTTTTATTGGCCTAAAATGAAAAGGGATGTTCACCATGTTTGTGGAAGATGCATAACTTGTAAACAATCTAAGTCTAGAGTCTTACCACAAGGTTTGTATACGCCTTTGCCCGTACCTAATGAACCTTGGGTAGATATATCTATGGATTTTGTGTTAGGTCTGCCTAGGACAAAAAAAGGTAAAGACTCGATATTTGTGGTGGTAGACAGGTTTAGCAAAATGGTGCATTTTATTCCTTGTAATAAAACCGATGACGCAACAAACATAGCTGACCTATTCTTTAGGGAAGTTGTAAGACTCCATGGGGTACCTAGGAGTATTGTGTCTGATAGGGATGTTAAGTTCCTAAGCTACTTTTGGAAAGTCTTGTGGGGGAAAATGGGTACTAAATTGTTATTTTCTACTACATGTCACCCGCAAACTGATGGTCAAACGGAGGTAGTTAATAGGACATTAATCCAACTTTTGCGCACTATAATAAATAAAAATTTAAAAAGTTGGGAGGAATGTTTGCCATTTGTGGAATTTGCTTATAATCGATCTATGCATTCTACTACTTCATATTCACCTTTTGAAGTTGTTTATGGTTTCAACCCGCTAACTCCTCTTGATTTAATTCCTTTACCTGCAGATGAACGGAGCAGTTTGGACGGGGCGAAAAAGGCTAAGTTTGTGAAAGAACTTCATGAGAAGGTGAAAGGGCAAATTGAAAAGAAAAATGAGCGTTATGCGACTCATGCCAACAAAGGTAGGAGGCAAGTGACGTTCGAGCCAGGTGATTGGGTGTGGGTGCACTTGCGAAAGGAGCGATTTCCAACCCAAAGAAAGTCTAAGTTGCAGCCAAGAGGAGATGGACCTTTTCAAGTCATTGAAAAGATAAATGATAATGCATATAAGCTCGATCTTCCAGGTGAGTATAATGTGTCCGCTTCTTTTAATGTTTCTGATCTTTCTCTGTTTGATGCAGGTGATGATTCGAGGACGAATCCTTTTCAACAGAGAGGGGATGATGAGTTCCGGAGTGGCTCAACTAGCGTTGACCCGTTGCACGTGCCCTTAGGACCAATAACGAGACAAAGAGCCAAAAGAATCAAGCAGGCAATGCAAGGATTCATGCAAGCATGGATGGACGAGTGTTCTAGTGCAAAGACTTCATTTACGTTGCATAAGAATGTGGAAGAAGAGCCAAAGTTATTGCAATGCATTTGGATCAAGGAAGAACAAGAAATTGGGCAGCAGCTGAGTCACGGCCGTAAAGAGTGAAATCACGGCCGTAAATCCAAAATTACGGCCGTAACACTACAATGGCGAAATTATGCAGAAGAGGACTTACGGCCGTAACCCACATCTTCACGGCCGTAAAGAGTTTGGTAGTTTTAAATTCAGAATGTTGATTACGGCCGTAAAGGGTATTGTCACGGCCGTATCAATTGTTTTTAATTTTAATCCGTAGCTTGCTTACGGCCGTAAACTCTTAAGTCACGGCCGTAACTTAGGTTCCGAATTTTAAGTTAATGTTTGGCGTTTTTAGCTTTTTAGTTTAGATTGAATTCTAGTTTATTTCTAGTTGTTTTATTTTCTTTGCCTATATATATGGCTTTATTCAGCATTGTAAAACAACAACTTTATTCTTGAGATTAATGATATTGAAGGTGAGATATTCCCTTATATTTTCTTCGTGTTCTCGTCGAACAAATTAAACTTATCAAAGGATTTGACAACCTTTGTGGCGTTCCCCATTTGTGGTTCTTATCTCCGCATCGTAACGGGTTTTGGGTTTAATATACCCATAGTTCTTGCGTCGTGAGGTCGGGGTTGCATTGTTACCGTCTACTATCTTGGATTTTAGAGCTTTCCGGCGTTTAATTCCGCGTGTTCTTGGTGATCCCTATAACGGATCACATCAGGCCTACTAAGTGATGAGAAGACGGATTCTTTCATTTGGTTGTTCTCGAAGTTTCTGGAAGCCATGCCAACACAACAACGTCCTGGTGTCATTATCACTGATCAAGATGTTGCTATTTCGAGAGCGATCAGTCAGGTATTCCCCGAAATTCTACATAGATTTTGTTTGTGGCACATTTTGAATAAGTTTTCAGAGAAGATAGGTGCTGTACTTTATAAGGAAATGTATCATGATTTGGTAAACATCATATTGGAGTCTGAGAATTCATACGAGTTTGAACATCGCTGGTCTGAAGTGATGCTGACCACTCCACTAGGGGATAACGAGTGGCTGTGTCATATGTATGCAATAAGAGCCCGTTGGATACCAGCATACGTGAAGCACATCTTTTCTGCAGGGATGTCTAGCAGTCAACGATCAGAAAGCAACCATGCATTCTTCAAAAGATACGTGGACAAAAAAAATACTTTGATGGATTTCATCACAAGGTTTTCCAATGCCTTGGCTCACCAACGACATGGCGAATTGGTTGCAAATCACACGGACCTAATCGAGCAGCCTCGGTTGACAACTTCGTTCGCAATGGAAGTCCAAATGGCCAGCGTGTATACAAAGACAATTTTCCTGCGCTTTCAGAAAGAGCTTGCACAGAGTACTCACTATCTTTGTTCGAAGAGTTCAAATTACGAGGGTCTCAAAACGTATTCCGTCAGGCGTTTTGAGAGTGGAAAAACATTTGATCGAGAACGTGAAGTTTCCTACTTCACAATGACTAATGAATTGTCATGCAGTTGTAAGACATTTGAGTTCGAAGGATATCCGTGTCGGCACATGCTTTCATTTATGATCAAGAAACAGGTTAAGCTGTTACCAGACCATTATATTGTACGTCGATGGACTCATACTGCAAAAGCAATTCCCATTTTTGAACCAATTGTCGATCCATCTACTGGGAATTCTTTAATTTCACGCCACGGTATGTTATCGCGCACTGCATCAGAGTTGGTTGACGAGGGAGCATTGACCGATGCTCGAACCACATATCTAATGGATGGGTTTCAGAACTTGAAATTGCATGTTAGGGATATCGACGATGGCGGTGATATACGGAGGAGTACGATGAAGAACAAGGGTAAAGAAAGTACTCAACGCGTGGTCGATCCTACTCCGGTTAGGACGAAAGGGTGCGGAAAGCGATTGAAGTCGTCGAAGGAGGTAGCCATGTCCCAATCACGGAGAAATTGTCGTGGATGTGGTCGCAGTGGACATGATAGAAGAACTTGTCCAACTTTACAATCAAGGTGAGTTAATAGACAATATCATATTTAAGCTTTATTTTTCTCCCCCATAATATATTTCATCTTTTTTTATTCATGACATTAGGACGCAACTGGTGGACGAGCCATGTGAACCACAACACTCATGGAATGATAATCAAGATAATATGTACACCAACATTGCTAGCAATGACTATGGGGAGTTTCAATACTATGGGGAGTTCCAAGGGTTTGACAACAATGACTATCATTAAGTCGCATTTTCGTTGTATTTTTTTCAAATTGTATCTTTTTTAACTAAGATCCTTTATGTTAAATCTATTTTAATTTATGTTCGTTTTGTTTTTATTTAAATTAATCGTCAATTAATTGTGTAGAAAATAATACAAAAAACTTTTGAAAAAAAGTACAAAAAAAAAGTACAAAAAAAAAAAAACGTCAAAAAAAAAAAAAAGAAAAAAAAAAAGGAAAAGGACTTCCTTTCAAGTATTTAACAGGAAAAAAAAAAAAATTAAAAATAACGAAAATTGGGGCTGTCAGCCGACAGTCCCTGCACAATGGGCAGATAGTGTATAGATAGATAGTGTAATGGCAGATACTTTGCCCATTTTTCTGTGTCTTTATATATCCACGAGGAATTTTCACATGGAAAAATGCTACCTTCACCTTCACATGTGGGGGTTTGTCCAGTCCATGATTTTTTTTTTTGAAACTATTTTTCCATCACGACTCACGAGACTCAACTTTTTTCACATTTTATTTTTTCTGGAATCCCATCTTCACATCACGTATCTTTCAACACACACACAGAGGTGAATTTGTGCTAAGAAATCAATTGGGGAAGAGATGACGGACGCTGCAGTGGCATATCTGCTAAAACACCTACATGAGGTGGCTGTTTCCTCTTATAGGCAGATTGATGGCTTGGAGGATGACATTAAAACTCTGGAGGTGGATCTCAAATTCTTCAACGCCTTCCTTATGGAGGCAACGAAAAGGCCCATCGAGAATGAAACCATCCGAGTATTGGTGACAGAAGTCAGAATATTTATATATAGAGCAGAAGCTATTGTGGCGGAATTTATTGTGGAGAAAGTTAAACACAATGCCATGAATCGGCTCAAGAAATTCGTCGGATCATTGAGACATGCCGAAGAGCTTTTACATCTGGCGAAAAAGATTCAGCCGGTGAAGGCCGCCGTGAAAGATATTTATGACAAGAAGTTGCTTTTCTTTGAAGCTGGGGAAGGATCCAATAGAAGCACAAAATCCAAAAAAATGGTATGAATACTTATATTGTTTAATTTAAAGACGCACATATATATTTTTGCCTGATGAATAAAGCTATATGCTTGAAAATGAGTGACCAAATCCATGTGACGAGGGCGATTTAGAGTTGTTGATTTGATTTGTAAAAGAACAAATTGTGTAAAGTACTTTTCGGTCTCGGATTGGGTTATGCTTAGGATCTTCTAGAAGGAGAAACAACTTATTATAGTTTGAAGACCGATTTAATCCTTACTCATCAATGCGGAAAAATGAAGTTAAAACATCCATTATGAATCCTCTAATTGGAATGTTTGAAAAGTAAATCTCCGGCTACCTCATTAATGAGGAGTTTAAACTACACAATTTTCTAAACCACTTTTTAACAACTCACATTTTATCTCTTTAATTTTTAATTACATATTTTACCTCGAAAATACAAAAAAATCTTATCTCTTCTCATTAAAGGACTCGTAAAGTTGATGATTGAGATTAATTATAATTTTTTTTTAAAAAATAATTAGCGGGGCCTTAAACTCCAAATACCAAGTGGGAAAAAAGAATAATAATAAATACTCCCTCCGTCCCAAAAATATAATCCTGTATACTATTTTTGTCTGTCCCAAAAAGGTAGTCTTGTTTTCATATTGAGCATGCATTAAATTTTTCATTTCCACATATACCCTTATTTAATGTAATATTTTGGTACAATGCACATCAACTACTTAACTATTGCATTTTCAAATTTTTTGTTAGAAACAAAATGAATCAACTTAAAACAATTAATATTGATAAAATTTAATACCCTAACTATACTAACTACCATTTCTTAATCCGTGTGAAAATAACCGTAGGACTATCTTTTTGAGACGGAGGTAGTAATAAAGTTGACCATGACAATCACCCTTTCGTCATTGAAAGATATTTGAGCTGTCTATTGGGAAAAAGGGCCGTGCTATACACCCCTCGAGGTGTACCGTGGGGTCATTGATTTGGATGTGATGCAATGGGTAAGAGAATGAGATGTTGTCAAGTGTAAATTTTGTACAAATTCTATACAAAAAATGGGTACCAATAGCAGGATTCAAAATTAATTCCACTCGAAATTGTAGCGAAAACATCAAACAAAAATCACAAAACACAATAGTTAAAAAAATCTACATTTTTTAAAACTCAATCTCAATTATTCATTCTTACTTTGGACTATGCAACTACCCTTTGAGACTTTCCTAAATAAAGTTTTTATTCCATGTTGATTAACAAACCTGCATAATATCCAGAACAAATAATCTAGGCGTGGTTGATAACTTTGATTTTTCGTTTCTTCCCCCCTCCCCATTTGTTTATTTATATATAATAAGATTGTCTTTTAACAAAATTTTGACATGTTAGTTAAAGATAATGGTAGAATCATCTACCAAAAAGTAATTACAAAAATCAATAGTTGGGATATGTATGACCTCTTTTGGAAGTTAGGACTGAAGTGCAGCACACATCAAACGTTGGAAAGTTCTGCCACTGCTTTCCTATTTAGCTTCTGTTCGGTATTGCAATAATTAAAGTTTATAAACCAATTTATATTCTACACAATTTTTCAAACCACGTTTTAACCTTACATCTTTTCTCTCTCCAAATTTTAACCATTGATCTTACCTCGAAATCCGTGAAAAACCCAAAAAAATCTGACCAAACTAATCCGAACGGAGCATTATGGACATGATCATAGATACTTAATCGTGAATATTTTCTTTTGACAGGAACTCTATTCATCTCGTGTTATTGTCGACTTAAATGCATTCTAATGTCTGTTCAATTTAACCATTGGCACCTTATTGTTGGGAATTAGGACGCAACTAATCCCGC